>JARKIC010000230.1:0-362124 GCA_029378375.1 Mycena olivaceomarginata | reverse complement strand
CTCCTTGGCAACATACAGAGCAAAGAACGATGGGAAGACAGCCTTTGATGCTTATTGAAAATCACAAACAAGTGAAATTCCAGACGGACGTACCATAGCTCCGCAAAATGGAACCAACCATTCCAGCGCGAGAGCCAGATCCAGAGTTCCTTCTTCACCATCAGTGGAATCCTCCACCCAGGGCCTTCCGGGGTGTTGTAAAGTATTCATTCGAGTGTGAGGGCAAGACAGGGCCACAGGAATACGTCGATGCGTGCAAGTCAAAACGGAGGGAAATTGAGAAGGGAGAGCACTTACGATGCCGACAATAATCAGGTGAGTCAGAACCAGATGGTTGTTGGGGTCGCGGTGACTGATGTTCGTAACAAGACTCCGGTGCTTAAACCCGTCAATTGTGCGAAGATGTAGAAGGAGGGCGGGAATATAATGGTAAACACAGTGGACTGAGCCGTGCCCTCTGCATAAACCTGTCAGTGCACGTAGAGAATAGAGTGCATGCAACGATCAACTTATCCGTAGGATCATCGCCAAAACCGCGGTGAGGATCGAAAGAATGTTGAAGCACGGCGGCGAGCTGAGGGCTTTTGCCGAATGGAGCCGGAGCGAACATGGGCCAACTGGCGAGGACAAGCCAGATATTAGGTTGATGAGGAAAACTGGACCGATGTTTGTGTGAGTCCAGATCTTGCAATGCCAGACGAAAGCTACGATAAGCCATGAAGGCAAGCAGACAAGCACAAGAATCCATGCACCTGCGGAGGCAAGGTTCGGCGTACATGAGTCGGGAAGAATTGAGTAGCCCCATAGCTTTCATGTGAGACGGGAGTTGGTTTGCTCGGTCGCTGGCTGGCGCCCGCCAAATGATACGCGATTCCAAGGAACGTAAGGAAACTAAGTAGAGCCGTTTCAACCCCGCATCATAACGGACTGCAAGTCACAAAGCAAGGACAATGATCACTGTAATGCCTGCGAGATACTCTACGGCTTCGAAAGGACGGTGTGGTGCATACTACAAGGGCAATTTGAGGGCAATACAAGGACATATTGTGTTGGTGCCGCGGAGGCGGGGCGTAGCGGTGGAACGCAGCGGAAGACTAAGAGGGACGACTAGGGTGTCTTTTTTTTTCATTTCGTTGAACTTCATTTGGTTTGGATGCACTTGGAACGGCGCGCGATAAATGGGTTGACGGCGAGACGAAAGACGTGAAGTGGCAGTGTTGATATGATTCCGGATCAAACCGCTACTAAGGTACTTGGGACGGCATAACTCGTACTTTGCTTTTTTTTTCTGTCTTCAGGATCACAGTCAGCCCACTTCTCCTTACAGCATGCACTATTTATCCGAATTAATGTTATTGTTGCAGCCCAAATTCCTGGGACCGGTTTAGGTTCCAGGTCTCCAAAAAATAATGCATTCAAATGACCATATATTATAATATATAGACCACTTCATCAGTCACCTGACTCCGGCAACCGCCGCATCTTCTACACTCTTTAAAATATTAAACACATTTCTCAATCGTGGATTACTAATCTGGGTAATGCCCCCCCTACCCTTACTAAAACATTAAAATGCATTTCTCAATCGTGGATTACCAATCCGGTAACTACCGACTACCCTACCCTCACCAGAACATTAAAATGTGTTTCTCGATTGTGGATTACCAACCCGAACATGTCGGTATGGCATTCCTGTCTTTCCGGCTGGCCCCTGTTCTGCTTCTCCCTCCCTCCCGTCGACACTCTCCAGGTTCAATGTCGTTTCGTCCCAGTATCTGCAACCAGTTCAGCCTCAGAGTCAGACTCGGCCGTCCCGGGACTCCCACAGGTGGGGCAGGTCGATCCAGTACGTGAATTTGCGGTATCTGCTGACACTGACATTCGCGAGCAGCCAACAACAAGGTGTTCAACTGTGGGATTTGTTGGGACACACTGTACAAGCCGGTGGTGTGAGTGTGTCCGCTCTCTGTTAGGAGTGATACTGAGTTGCCGCCTAGGCCCATGTGTATGCATATCTTTTGTTATGATTGTCTTCACAAGTGGTTGAGCGACTCCATTTTCAAGCGATCAAATATATTTCGCTCCAAGTCTCGCAGTTCTCTTTTTTCCAACAGCGTGCATACCAGCATCGACTCTGCTTGCGCCCCGATGCGGATCCTCTGACAATCGGCACGCAAAACGTTCTCTGGCAGGCCGCGCTTCCCGTCAACTTCAAGTCAAATTAAATCCTCACCTCGAAAAAAAAGGGGCAGTCCTGCGCAGCTCATACGAGCGATTGAACGTCTACATTGTTGTCCACTCAGTTCAGGGTTGAATGACACTAAGCTAGGCCTGCGGCGCTGAACCACCAAAGGTAATGATTGATGGCTTGTCCCAACGCCCCGTCGGAGAAGTAATTTACCTAACCGGCAGCCTTTCCCTCATTCTTTCCCGATCTATTCCACTCCAACGCTCTTGATGAACATTTCGCTCGTTCCGATTATCGCTTCTGGTCTCCTGGGGAGCTGTGCTGATTATTGCGCCGCTCATGACGACTCGTGAACAGGGCGATATCCAGTCCCTTCCTGGACCGGTAAGCTTGGCCGCAAATCGGATTTTCCAACTATTCAATGTTCCGGGTAGTCCGCGACTATTTCCAGCTGGATCTGGGGACACGAGTTATTGGTATTCCAACACGCAGCGGCGCAGATGTATTCCATTTGGGTACGCTCATTTGGCGGGCCATTTAAAATCAAAGCAGGCTATTCCACCCTGATATTGCGAGTTGGAGTCGTGTCGCACTTGGATGAAAGAACTAATGGAGACGAATATAGTCGCAGACTATTCAGCTGTGCATCACATACTCGCTAACAGCCACTTGTCAAATCGCTGCATTTCGACCTCCAATCAAGAATCTGCTCGGAAAGGGGATACTCTGGGCAGAGAGAGATGACTGGCATCGGCAGCGCAAGATACTGGGTCCTGCATTCTCGTGCGCTCATGCCATCTCTCCGTACAGATTCGTTTATTTAATATTTGAAATGAAACTAGGACAGAATCTGTAAAATAAAAGAATGCGCCGAGCGGCTGGAAGCACGCCTGACCAACCTCATCCTGCTGGATTCCACGCCCGCAACGGACGGAACTTGGCTCAACATCGTCCCGTTCATTAGCGTGTGTACGTGAGTGAATTCGATTCTTCTCCCGAATACTCGGTGTATCAATTACTTAGGCCAATGGCACTATGCAGTCTCGATATCATCGGTACCGTCGCGCTCTCCATTCTTTTTCCGCAATCCGTGCACCCGAATGATCTGCACTCCAATGCAGCGCAGATCACCTCTTCTTGGACTGAACATGTTAATCGGTTTGAAGCCGTTCGCATTCCTGGCGCCCATTGTTGTACGCGCCATTCCTACCGTTACGAGGGCTCCTTTGCCGCTTATGCAGAGCCAAGGCGTTTCAAAACAATTGTACGCCGAATAGGTCGCAAAATTCTGGAGCACGAGCAATCTGCCTTTGACAAGAATAATTCAATCGGCAGCAAATGCCCGACAAAAGATGGGCCGGCCCAGGGAAAGATATCATTAGTGTTCTTCTCCGTGCCTGGCGGTCTATGAACAACTCTCCGACAGCAGATTCTTGATAACATATTTACCACGGTTCATGTCTTGAGCTCGGAGTTTCCTAACTAACGATGGCTTCGACAGATATCCACTTTCACATCTGTCCTTTCTGATACTCCAACATTTGAAACGTAAATTTTATTGCAGCATGGTGGGTCACGAAACAACTGGTGGCAGTATCGTCTTCATATTATGGGAGCTTGCGCGCCAACCGCCATTCAAGTAATCAAAATAGTATCTCATCTGTCTTTAATCATTGATGATATGTTCAGAACAGGCCTCGAAAGGAATTTCTGTCGTATGGGCGCGACCTGTCTGACGATGATATCCAAAAAATCGAATTTCTGGACGCAGTGGTTAAAGAAGGGCGAGTTTACCCTTGATTGCAAGTTCAACCTTCATTAAAAACCCACTGTCTGCAATCTATAGCTGCACCCAGCCTCGCCGCAGACTGAACACCTTTCGTTGCAGAGTAAACCGCTCAGGGGCGTTGTCTTGAGCCATGAGACCTGGCCAGCAAATGTGATAGCAAAATATCGATGGGTGGCTGTGCGTGTGTTGCGCAGCAAGACTTCGGGAACATCCGCCAGCAGTGATCGCCCATTGATCGTTGACATTTAGCGATAAGGGGAGTAGGGCCGACGAGCGGCAAGGCCCGCTACCTGAATTTATAAAATTCAGTCACGAAGGAAGTGTTCCAATTAACCTGAGGCACGATAACTTTAGTAGCATAGGCGTTCGTGAACGCCTATTGATGGTGTTGATCGCCTATTCCATCGCCTGAATGCCTGAGAGCATTGGATCCGTTGGGAACAATTCCACCGTAGAGTTCGCGTAGAATGTCGGGTAGAATTGATGCAAGAGGGAAACCGTAGAAAACCGGTGGAATGATGCGGGAAAGATGGTAGAGTTCGGGTAGATAGTTTGGCAGATGTTCCCACCCAGCCATCGCATATGCGGCCGAACCAGTTCGCAAGGGCGCGTCACTGACGCGTCCGTCGTCGACCAAGGAGCTTGTCCAGTGTGCAATGAATCTACAGCAACTTGTCTCTGCTCAGCAACAACACCCATCTCTCTCTACTGTCAATCTTCATGGCTTGACCTCCTTGCGAATGGCGTGCTTGGCGCAGCCCCTAATCGAGTTCCAGCAGGAAGATCGAAGACGTCCATCTATTTCTGAAACCAACCTGGCTTTGGTCCACACTTGCTGGATAGCCTCCAAGGAGGTCATCTGGAATCATCCCGAAATCGTGCCCATAGAAAGCGAGCTCACACGATATAACGGTCCGAGTGTGCCAGGACTCATACTGCCCAAATTATCGCGACTCTGGGAATATAATGACGCTGCAAATAAGGCCACGTTTCATACACTCCGAAACAGAAGTCTCCCTGTGTATACAACTTCTCTTAAGATCTTTATCGCCGTGGTAAGTGTCCAAATTTCGAGCATCAGATTGAGCGGTTAATTCATTTCCTAAGGATATCATCGACGCTACTACCACAACTATTATGTTCACAAGCAAATTTTGTTGCGCACTTACTATGGAGGGTTCCGCATCATATTCAAGTCGCTCAGCATTTCTTTGTCGAGAGCCCGCTTCTCGAGCTCTTCGCAACCGCATGGTTTTGGATGGTGAGATGGCATATTATCAACAGTGAAGTAATTTATTCACTTTTATAGGCTCTCGTCATCGAACTGGGCTCGCATATACAATGCGTCCCTTAGTAGGATGAACTTTCATATCGCGAACAACAAAATTGCGGAGTTGGGTTGCAGCCAGAATGAGGACACAGAGAAATGCCGTCTGGGAAGCAGAAGGTAGTGGCCCAAACAGGAACTGAGCCACAGCAGTGAACGCCGAACAGTGAACCAGTACGAGGACGAAAGACGAAAACGGTGATATCCGACAAACACGGGTGTCCCATGACACTGCCCGAACTCCGACGCGGAACTTGCGCGGAACCTCGCTAATTCGCGCTTCACTGGCGAAAACATGATTAGCGACGATTCTACCCGAAATTCTACGTAGAGTCTACCTCCCAGCGGATTCAGACTTCAGAACGCCTATTCTGTCCGCTAAACACCTATTTCGCCTCAAGCGAACGACTATTTGTGTTAGCCGAGTATTTCCACCGGCTGCCGGCGTTTCACTATACCGGGCAAGTACCGAGTTCAATTAAAGAACTTTCCCTCACTTGTGCAGGTTCTGTGGCACCTTTAGCCAATTCTAAGTCAAGAAGAGCGAGGCAGAAATCTTTCTAGAAGTTCATTGCAGAATCCAAGATTTATTATAGATAGATATTACTAGGATTATAACTAAGATGTACGCACTCGCAGTTTGCGAGCACGGGACTCGTTAATGATGTCTACCGGGTCCACCGATCGCCTACGTTTGCGTGGTGCGGGTTGGGTTGCGATGGTGTAGTGAGAATGACTGCCGGTGACTCGAGGGGAGAGGAAGGGGGTAAAGCAGCAGTAGCGGCCATTCCGGCCTGAGGGCTAGATACTACGGGAAACTCGGCGAGAGGAAAACCCATCCGGGGAGGACATCGCGCCATGGCGTCGAAGTCAAACCCGTTATTTTGAAGGAATGAATCGGCGTCAAAGTCGGGCACAGAACAAATGAAGGTGGACAGTGCTTCTGGACCTGTTAGGTTTCGAAACATACGAGCTTCTTCAAGTCGTTGATATGTTTTTTCCTGGGCTGCCCGTGTTGGCGCAGAGATTTGAGGGATATTTTGCTTCCATAGATAGCTGTGAGAGCGTGCACTTATAACTCGGTATCTACCTTGTTTCCTAGCAATTCATTAAGTACATCTGCGCAATCTGGTACGGATAAGCCGTTGGGAAGCGATATCGACGGATGGGACTGCGTGAATTGGCTGCGATGTCCGAACAACAAATGCTGGGGATTCGAGTATGCAAAGAATCAATCGTTGCATTTTCTGGGATCTCAATACGATACAGAGCAGCAATAAACAGTAGAACTGGTCGACAATAACTTTCGAATGAATTACAGAAGTCCGCAATGGAAGTGGATGAGCGAAACTCGGTGACTAAAGAGCTGACACCCTCGGCATGTTTCCTCTGTGTGGAGCACATTTTGAAAGGGATATTGCAGTCCCCGACACTCTTATTCAAAGCAGAAGCCATATGGGAGAGGCTTTCGGTGGAGATTCGTTTGTCGTTGGCATCGAGAATGATGCCCAAATCAGCTTTCGACATATCTGCAGCCGACTCGAAATCCTGGCAAAGTGCACGTCAGGCGGAGCGATCTGGTCGCAGAGACAGGGAAGCATCCACTGCATGGTCGGTACATGTCCCAGGCATAACATAATGAATGAGGAGAAGACGTCTGCATTGAACTAAACTCAGTCCCACATATGGGATAGCATGCAAATCAAGCGAGTGTTGTATTGGTAGTAAATGTGCATAGAAAACAGAGATACGAGAGCGTGTAACTGTATCCCAGGAATATATTGTGCCAAAGATTCAAAAGTTTCATTGTGATCACAGGTACAGTCGAAGCTGTCTTAAGCCATAGCTTTCATAACCCATAATCTGCTCTAACCCATAAATTTTGGCTGCCCACCAGCAGTGTTCCTGCTTAAAACCCATAACATTGTGCTATCCCATAATCCATACATTTTTCTGAGGTCATAACCCATAATTTCAATGTGCGCGTCGAGAACTTCGCGCCGAATCTCACTGTGCATATTCAGCGGATGCTGGTATAATCCGGTGTTTCAAAGCCCATTTCCGATGATTTTCCATGCAGCAAGCCTTGGATCGTACGACGAAGCTGTTACTCCTGCCAGCATCTACGACATTGATCAGCTGGAGGCCATGCGATTAGCAGAGCAGGCATGGGCAGAGGTTACAAAAGACACAATTGCCAATTGCTGGAGAAAGTCTGGCATCCTTCCCACTGCTGACAGCATTTCGATTGATGAAGAGCTTGAACACGACGTCGACAGCCGTGGGATCATTTCTCCGGCTGACACAGTTCCCGATCCGAAGCTCACAGAAGCCGAGGCAGTGCTCGCCCAAGTGCTTGATGAGCTGCAGGAAGTCGGAGTTTTGCAGAAGAGAATCTGGTTGACATCGGGGATCTTATTCAGATGCCTGAGGAGGCGGTGATTGAGGACCCCACGACAAAGAGATCTTTGAGGCTGTGCAGAAGTTGCAGAGCAAGGAGGCGGACTGAGAGATCCATGGCGGCGATGACGATGAAGAGGTTGATCCCAAGTCTAGCCGGAAGGAGGCATTGCAGGCTGCCGCAACCTTGCGCAAGTACATTACGGATTTGGATGACCCATTCGCATGGAAGATGGAGGGGCTCTTTCGTTTTGGCCGTGAAACCCGTCGCGAGGAGGTCAGAACAATGGTAAACTCATCTATCTATGATTACTTTACATACACGTAGGTCTCAGAATATTTTGAACGATTTCCCTCCCCCCTCTTTCGAAACCCATACGCTGTGATAACCCATGCCCTGAGGCTTCCATCAAAAATATGGGTTAAGACAGCTTTGACTGTATAGCGGATGGCGCAGATGCAGGCGTTGATGGAAAGCGGCAAACCAGAAGCTCGTTACAGTGACAACTAAGTCCGGGAAAAGAATCGGGCAAGCCAGAAACAGTAATTAAACTCAATTCGTGGTGAGAGTGGGAGGTTAGCTGCATATCGTTAGCTAAGCGAGCATCTTGATCCACGGTCGAAGAAGTCTGGGCAGAGCCGGATGAAAAACTGCAGAAAATTTAAAACATAGAATAGGATGCAGAGCCTGTAAAAGAGCACCGATGGCGGCCGTCCGGGGTGGACAGTACCCGAGGAAAGATCAAACGACACGTGCGGCAGAGCTTGGCAACAGGAGAATGACCAATCACAGCCCAGAACGAGATCATGGATGAGAGTAGGGCAACGGAGAGCTTGATGTGTATGGAGCACACAATGTTGTTGGATGGAAGGTTCAAGAACGCCAGAGGCGATTGATTGAGGAGCCGGTATTCCCAAAGTTAATATCCAGTCGAGAGACTAGGGAGCGCTCAGAGAGAGGGTTAACCGAGGTGAACGGCGGGATGTTGCAGAAGGTCGCGGAGAGAGCCATAGGTCGCAGCCGTGATAGGAGGAAAAAGAGATTCAAGGAAGGATCGAGAACATGCCACGTCAAACACGATCACGCTAGCAGACACCATGAACGGATTCTTGTTAAGCAAGATTATGAGGTTTCTGATGGCGATCAGCGGCTCAGGCCATGGAACAATAAAAGCCGAAGATTTTTGGCGGAGGGATTGGTGTTTATGCAAAACTGCTGACGAAAATGTGATGCACAGCCAAAATCCAAAAATCATGCGCCCTATAGAAACCCGTACCTTACAGTAGCGGGAATGGTGCAGACTGAATCAAGCGCTAAGGCAGGAAATGGTACAAAGGAATAGGCCATCAATTTATTGAGGCAATGCCTGGCAAAAGATGCGAAAGAATTTTTTTTAAAGAAAAAGCCCCTTCGAACCGGCAGATTCGAACCAGCCCTACCCCCATTGATTACGTTATCACTAAACTCATTAGATGGAGGGCTTAAAAGACTTCAAAAAGCTAATGAACACCGCCACTATTCTTTACATCGTCAAGACGCACTGATAAAGTTTCGCGAACTCAAAAACCTGGTCTCGATTATGAAAAGAACGATCACTTTACTACGTAAAGTACTCGTAACTTGCTTCCCGCCTTCATGTCCACTTTCAAAACTCTGTTTCCCCCCGTCGAACCGCGCTAAACCGATGTTTACCCTGCGTGATGTCCGTTTCTCAATCATCTCAACCGCTCGCTGCTTCTGGTCCTTGGGCTGTTGCCCTTCCTGCCTTCCATCTTTTCTCCTCGACAACCCGGGTCCCGGAGGCTGACATTCAGCGTCAAGAATACACCTGCACTTCCTCGGACCCTTGGATCTGAACGAGGTGGGCTCGGCCGGGCTTCTACCAACGTATTTGGATACATGGAGACGTCTTCCCCCGCGCTCATTATCATTCTTTGCTCTCTCGTCTTGGACCCAGTCGCATGTTCAATTGGCCGCTTGGAAACGGTTGTGCGCAAATCGCGGGCGAAATGAGAATTCTTTCCTCCAGCCAGCCCCTCTCTGCGATCGGGCGATTCATACTTGCTCTGCGACAAATAGATCTCTGGTAACATGGCAGAACCCGTAGCGCGCTTGCAACCGTGTGGGCTCGGGCTCTCGTGACACCCATGTTGTACATCCATATCGCCCTTCTACTGACGAATGATCACGAAAATTGTGCCGTGGTCACCCCGAAAAAACAGTCTCTTCTAGCACCAGATGTACATGCACCCAACCCAAGAACGGGTTTCCTCCGTTAAGGTTCAGTGTGACAGGGTGTAGACGCACCTCATGCGTAACCGGTACTGTCTGCGATAGTTCCATTGCCGAATTACGAGCTATTGACCACAATCTTCGTGGTTGCCTGCCAACACGGAATTTCCTCCAGGAGTTCAATTACTACCACACTCCCCGCGACCTTCATCCATTGTCGTTGATCTTCCACAGCAGAATGTCGACCAAAGATATTGGACAGAGAAACGCGAACGCAACCCATCCCGAGTCGAACGAGAAGTCGTCTTCTTTTGCAGCGATTTCTGGGTTCATGATTTCTGCAGGCAGGTGCAGGTACGGTGTTCATTCGTTCAGTTCCCTTCTTTCGTGTGTGAGCTTGATTCGACGGTAGCACAGGCGATACCTGATATGGTTTCCAGGGCGACGATGCCTCCCAACCTTGGATTCCTCCATCACTCGCCTTTGTACCAGCAGGTGAGTCCTCAATTTTCCTCTGATCGGGCAGGTTAATGGTTTAAACGCAGGTACTTAAATTCCGTTTACATTGCGCACCGGCTATCCCATCGACGCCGATTTTCCGTTCAAACCGTGCGTTAAAGTTTGTCCTGTCTCATTACACCGCTGATTTTTGAAGCCCATCATTCACTGCTCTTCGCCCAGGGGCGCTGCTTTACGTCTGAAACCCCTGTGCTTCGCATCCTGAATGACTTCCACCCACACTCAATAGCTCAAGTTGTGCACACTGGTCATCATGCAGCCTTGAATCGGTGAGCCTCCACGTTATTTTACCACTCAGGCTGGTTTCACCACCTCGAAGAGGTTGCGGAAGCGACGGCCAAACTCAAGGCAGTCACGAAGGTCCGGTTCTCTGCCCTGGCCCTGTAATTTTCCGCATCGCTTTAATCTGGCTTCGTCACCGATTAGAGCCAGCCCACAGCGTCGTTGCACGAGGTCCGAGTCTCGCAGGACTTGCTGACGGGAAATTGGGCAAGAGTCCGTTGATGCTCATCCTCGTGTCAAAACTCGTTGGTCCTCAACGCATCAAATGCTATTGATTTGCCGAGCTGGTGGTTGGGACGAACCATCTTTCACACACGCGCTCTTTGTCAGGTTATGACTTCCGACCCTTCTGCAGACGCTAAGGAACTTGCAGGTTATCCGGCTTCAGCCTAATTTCAATGTGATTATCTAGAGCGAATAAGGGGGATAACGTAATGGACAGACACTATCCCATAAAAATGCGAACTGATAGGGACTGCTCTAAGCTTTGTGGCAATGTACTGAGAGGCTTCGTCGCTGCAAGACCAGCTCGTGATGCAGTCGCATCCGTGTGCAAACGTCCGTGCTTGAAATCCCGAGAAAATCAAGGAGACAAGGCCAGTTAAGGATGTCACACTGAAACATGATATCTGAATCAGACACACGGCGCGTGACCTGAAGAGAGGAAGGATCAACGCACGGTCAAACGGATATAAATTCATCTAACGCACCATATCTATATCGCGAGGATTTGATGTGGCGGTAGACCGTGAGGTACGCTGTGCATAGATCCAATAGTGCCGTACTGTACAAAGAAATAGGATTTATCAAGAATTGACTCTTTGCTGCGTGAAACTGAGACGCCGAATTAGACAAGATAGTATTCAACCTAAATCCAATTGAGATGTCAAGTGCTTACCGGATGAACAAATCGAGGATATAGGAAACCCGACACTACAGCACACCTGTCAAGCTTCACAAAACCCAGCACATGTCAGAAAAGAACAGAAAACCCGACACACCATCAATAATTTCAGAAAACCCAGCACACCTCACAGCTTTTCAGAAAACCCAGCACATTCCACCGCGCTGACCAGCTCGGTTGCAGATGCCGGCACCCAGCTGATCTGCATCAGGGCTTTCTTTTCCTCCACCGTCACTGCGTGCCCCCGCTCGTGCCCATGGACGAGCTGGCGGCGCTGCTGGCGCATATCCCGGAGGCATTTGTCATTTACAAGGAGAAGGTGTGCTAATAGTCAACCCCGGCCGCTGGTCTCCGTACTGATCATGAATTTGCTACTACAGTCGTTCCCAGTGGGATTCCGCACAAAAAACCCAGCATTCTTTGTTGGGACCGACTGGGTTGATCTCGGCGATCTCCAAACATGGCTCGGTGGCCAGGACCAGTTCAGGCATTATTGGTGGGGCCGGTTGCATGCGTGTAATGTATTCAGTTTGGCGGCCATTGACATTGGTACCAGCGCCCCAGTCCTCCAGACCGATATACTCGACCCGGAATCACTGTATCGCACTGCCGACGACTGCATATAGGATACCAAGTTCATAATTCTATCATACATATATCTAGTACATACCACATTATAATGTAGATTTGACTAGAAGCACCTTCCGCAACTCTTTTGAACCTTCATCTCGTTGAATTCGAGGAACAAGTTGAACGACAAGACTTTCCTCTACTTCGCTTCGGAGGCCGTAGTCTTGACTTCGATTTCCCAAATAAATTCGACGTACATCTGGAGAAAACAGGTCTTCAACCATTCTCGCTGGAATTTCAACCAGCGTTATTACCAGGGACCAGATATGTAGTCGACGTCGACTCGTTGATTCGACAACACAAACACGGCAACAATTGTTCCATCGACTCACAGAGTTCCGACACAAGACGACCAGCGGTGGGCTTGTTGGATCCTGGTTGAGAATCTAAACTGATTTGATGAAACTAGGAGAGCAGTTGAAGCATTGAGAAGGATCCTAAACTATGGGGTAGCGGTGTAGATTTTCACGCGCAGTGCCTTCGGTACATTTGATAGGTCATCTGTGGAGTAGGTAAAGCAAATATCCACAGTGAGGACCATCTGGATTGTGAATGACTGCAAGACTGCTGATATGACGGCCATGAATCTTGATGACAGGGTTGAACATTTCCGACGTGAATATTACTGACAGCATCAATGCTGAGTGAAGTTGCCCCAAGTAAAGAATCCAGAGCAGCGACTCAAAGCAAAGATGAGCCAACCATTACTGTGCAAATTGAAGCTAGTACATACTGAGCCAAGGCAGAGAATGCGACATGCCGAGCGAGAAAGCGACAGTCGTGGGCTACAAGCCGCAATTCGAAACACTATCGACGCTATCGACGAGGAGATTGCTCAGACTTGAGAACCAGTGCTGCGGGCAAATGCGGGGAGTGGTGTGTTACCAGATTCATTTGTACTCGTCCAGCTAGGCAAACAATTCACAGCACTTCGATGGACGATCAGCTACACATGGTCAGCCAAACTCGTTTCCAAATCAGAAATATTTCAAAGGCTACCGCCAGGTGATGTGCAACTGCAGCAGAGAAATAAATGTTCCTGAATTGTCTTCCTACCAGTACCGAGACTGAGCGGGAGTCGATCCCAAAACTCAAGACACAGGATCCAGTGCTCCGGCTATCTCGGTGCGAGCTCGCCGACAACACAGTTGAACCGTGAGAAAATAATATTATGAACATTGAGAGTTTCTAAGTGAAACACCCCGACAATGAAGCTCAGAACTACGGTACTATACAGAACTAGACATCAATAGACGGAGAGCCTAGCGGTGTCGGGGTGGCTGTGACGGCGGCAACAAAGTCGGCTAACTGTGTCGGAGGTTGTGAGCGTAGGTATCGGGTACTTGACAGTGTGTCGTAAATGGTGGTTTGGCGCCAGTGTGCTGCATTTTCCGGTATGTGCTGGGTTTTGTGAAGCTTGACAGGTGTGCTGTGGTGTTGGCTTTGGACGGATCCTCACAAAATCCCCGGACGATTGAGCTAAAAGACCACTGACCGCGTCTGATTGATCCTGCGCTTCACGTGTCCGGAAGCGTAAACGCCTCTGACCATCAAAACCAATTCAGAAAAGAACGATGCGAGAAAATGGATGGATAATATCCCGGTGAGTGGAATGCAAGATGAACAAATGAAGGATCAAGCAGGAAACGCACCTGTTCGCAGAAAACAAACAGGGACTTGAATGTAGACCAGTCCAGATGCGGGGAAGATAGCCGTAGTGCCCAATCCACGAACTGGCGGGAGTTCGTTCTCCGGCGGTTGAGGTCAACGAAAAATAGAAGTGAATGACAGCGAGATAATGCAAGTTAGTGAGCGGAAACGTAAGTCACCGAAGAACCACTGCAAATCGATGGGATATGTTACCGTGTCTTTCGGATACTTGAACCACAAGGGGCTGACGAGCGGTGCTGGTGTGCCTTGCAGGCTTGCATCGTGGAAGGCCGTGTAGAAGTAGTCCAGCAAACGGTTTGGGATAGAGGAATAAGCCATCAGTGGCGGACCTAGACATTTCCGACATACCGAATATCCAGTACATTCTGCGCAGCCTGAGTGGTAAGAGCCCACCGGTAAAACTCCTGGCTGATCGAGGTGTCTGAGTTGTGCTGGATGAATACGTGAGCACGATGGTTCTTCTTGTACACAAGAAATTAACGACTCACGTTACGCATGAAGGGTAGAAGGCACCTACCATCGCCCACCGCGAACAGAGGATGTCCGTGGTATCAGCGGCCGCGAGAAAGATCTCTCAGACAAAACATCGCAAAAAGTTAGCAAAGCGGCGTACCATATCCGCAGATATCGGCCCCCACCATGGGGACCTGGTAGATCGCTGCCAACCCGAGCATCCCTGCGATAGAGTTCCGGTGGTGCTGCTAAGTGCTGAAGTTGTCCCTGATCCACTTGCCGACGTGTTTCGATTGCTTGGGGCGAGTCCGAGGAAACACCAGAACGTGTTAGGGAGCGCCAGAAACTGCAACGCCTTGGGTATATAGAAATGTAGGGACAGTGATGGGCCGTACCAGAATCATGTTCACAGCGGAAGAGCAGCGGCGATTGATGGCGTCGCGGATAAGCATATCAATCACGGTATTGGTCCTGCCGCCCGACCACATGAGCACCGTCCTTTGGCGCAAAAAAAGATAACTGACTGGACTTACTTCATCATCTCGCCCTTCTGAGCCTTGAGGAGAAGGCAGAGATAGGTGGCGATGAGGTCGCAGGCAAGGGAAGCGGCAGATTGGAGGGTATTAATAGCCTGATATCAAGTTGTTAGGGAGAGAAATTCGAGAGGAGCTCAGTTTTCATAGCTTCGTGTCATCGAGTTTGAGGAAAGATCGCAGCTCATACCTTGAAAATATCTGGGTCAGTACCGAAGACAAAAGGCAAGAGAGTTACTTACGACCAGATCGTCTGGATGATCCCTGCAAACCGTGAAGTGTAGACGTTGGCGACGCCTTGAGTGAAAAAATCAGCATACCAATCCCCACGACAGCCAACAGAAGCTGTCAACACAGGAAGAAATAAGCTCGATTGAGAATAGATCGGCACATAACACATACGATTGGGTATATACCATAGGCGGAGAGGCTGAATTTCGTCCGCGCTTCGGTGACCAGTACAAGGGTTCAATACGGAAACCTTGGGACAAGAATTCATTCATGTTTGTGGATTCTGGTTGCAAAATATCTGCGCATGAAATGTTCAACACACGCATTGAAAGCCGGAAACGCGAGGATCAATGCCCAAACAGGAGGAAGAGCGATGCCATTTCCCTAGGGCGCAAGAGGACGGCGGTGGCGGACGCATTTGACGCGTCTATATGTGCTCCCCATGGCTGCTTGCCGACTGTATCCGCTCCTAACACAATCGTCTCCGCCTCTGCCGCGCCGCTGAGTCGCCATAAGACCTGCGGTAAGATCTAGCGCACGTCTCGGCAGTAACGGCAGACGCGGAAACGACGGTGAAAGGATGGACGCGTGGCGAGGTGTTGTTAACGCTGAGCGAGGTGTTTATATCGGCGATGGCGCGAGCGCGACATCGTTGCATCGACGGCGCATGCTTGTGCGCACAGCAGTTGCGCTCCACGGCCTTGACGGGGCGGAACTCCAAACAAAACAGAAAAAAAAAAACTCGCGTGGGCGCGCCGGAGCCACCAATCACCTCTCACAATGACGACTCGCGGCGTGTGGCGCAATAGGGAGGACCCGGTGCCGACGTTCCAGAAAAAAGAAACAAGGACTAGCATATACCTAGTTCCCCGATCCCTGCTTCGAAATGTGGGCGGTGGTTGCGGTGGCAGATTGTCGGGGAGTAAAGAGCGCTCAGAATCTCGAGCCCAACTTTCTGCGATGCTCCGAAGGCGAGAGCGAAGGCCGGGGGAGTAGGACGCGACGTTGCGGGAGGAGCAAACAGCGAGCGTTGACAGCTGTCAACTCCGCGTAATTCACACGTGAGCGAGTGTTTTGAGGGTGCGATTTACCATTTTTCTGGTTAAGGATTCGGATCGTTTACTCTACCGATTGACTTCCAGAGCGTCTTGAAGGTGTGTTTTTTTTAAAAAAAAACTTTCTTACGCCATGTTAAGAACTCGGCACAATACAAGATTTTGGCAATTCGGCCATCTCAGGCCCATTTGCCGCTGTTCCGTGTATCCCAAGTCAAAGACGTCCGAAATCATTGTGGAATATGGCCATGTGTGTATATTTAAAGTTGTCGCCCACACCGTGGTTTTCCATCAACTGACTGAGGGTCATATTCAAGTTGACTTGAATATCGCATTGAGGTTGAACTCGGTCAAAGTTTTCACTCAGTTCAAGTTCAGCTTTTCAACTTGTTGAAAATCTCAATTTCAACTTCAACTCGACTCCAGTGTTTCAATATTATGGAATGTATCAAAGCGTGTAGACCGGAATACACAAGACCGTCTACATTAAGGGGAGATGGGGAACTCTGTGCACAGCTCGGGCGGGCATTCGACCAGCTGGTTCTGGAAGATTAGCCAAGCACAGGGTGATGGATATTAAGGATGAGTGAATGGACGACGATAACTCAGCTCTGTAGAATGTACATCAGAACATAGGTTGTCGATGTCGTCCAAATTATGTACGCCATTAGCAGAAGCAGCGTCGGTTTCGGAGGAATTTTGCTCGGAATAGAACAGCTCTACGAGCAAATGAGTGACGGACTCGCGCTTGGTTGTTGGACCAGAAAGAGAAATCGCAAGAGGAGTACTCAGTACTGTAGACTCGACGTCTCTGTATCGCTCACAACTGATGTCAATGTCATACTCGGATCTATTGCAGCAGATCGCCGACCCACTGTGGGAAGTGGATGGCTCAAGTGCAGTCATATCGCCAAATCGAACATCAGAATTTTCACAGTACGATGGGGAACTTGGCCCGCAGTGCTTAGGTTCGGACTCAATGTCTACATCACTTGATAAGTCGCAGAGCCTATATGCTTGGGAATCCGTACCTGTACAAAAAATGCGATCAAAAATCTCGACACTTCGAGCATGAACTCAGCGCCTCGGTAGCGGAACCTCCTTCGGACTCAGGTGAACAATCGAAGATACCCTCGAGATGGCTTACTGTAACGTCGCCAGAATCAGAGTCGTCTAATAGAAGCCTTGAGCTCATCTTGGTTTCGGAATAAGCGCCCGCAAGGTACCGTTCCAACTCGTCATTGACTGCAGTTGAAATGTCAGCATAAAAGGTCGGCTCGGAAAGTACACTTAGCTCTGTTTCCTGATGCATAGAGACTCCGAGAGCACTGACTTGATCAAGAATGTGGCGCAGTCAGAAAAGCGGTCAGTAGTCTGATTAATAAGGCAGAAATAAACGGGAATTTCATCATACTGGCGACATCTTCCCTCCGACTCGATAATATCCTCAGGCAGTTCGTAGTCGGAGGGGGATGCTTTGAAATCTTTGTTCGCGATGAAGTCTTTGCAGAGATCGTCGGCGTTGTCGGAATCCGAATACGCTTCTTGGGGTTCAGGTGAACTGGGTACGTCGAGGGCGAGTAATGGGGAAGTGGACGATGCAGGTGATGAAACGGGCGACACGTCATATCGTGGCAGCACGGTGGACGTAAATTCTTGTGGGAACACGGTCGGAGCAGGCGGCAGTAGACCTCGAATACCAGAGTGTGACGGCGCGAAAGTAATGTGTGGTGCAGGAATCGAACTGGTGAGTGGTGTACAAGGTTCAGTTGGCGAAGTGGGGGCAGCAGATTCGGGGCAACTCCTGAGCTCGTTCCAAAGGTCGGGGAACAGCGCGTCGGGATCGTGCGGCCATAAAGTATACCCAGTGAGTCAGTTAACGGGACAGGATTGGAACGCGTACGCTGGACTCCGGAACGCGTGTGATGAATCAATTCTTGATTGCGCTGGGGATGCTGCTCACAAAATAGAAGTCGCGCTGCATCACCGTAATATCTCGCTGCTTAAGAAGAGGTGTTGCAATGAACTGAAAACACCGTAAGTACGGCTCGATTTCGAGTTGAGTGCGATATGCAGACATAGCGGATTGGTCGCGACAGAACTCGATTAATCCTCGCTCGGAAAGACGGCGCTCCTCGTCGAATGGCCCGTATAAAAGTAACACTTGCCGCTGCGCGGCTGTCCAAGATCGACTAGGCGTGTCATCGTCGAGCTCGGGGATAAACTGGATAACTTCGCGGACTCGATCTGAGGAATATCGAACTATGACCGAAACGAGCTCGTCAGCGTCATCAATGCCAGCGTTTTAAACCATGTTGGAAATAAGAGCAAGAACCTCTCGGACACCGTGTTCATCAAAGTACAGAGTATTTGGTGAGCGCTCAAGAACAGAGTACAGAGGGCCAACCCCGCACGCTCCATCCCGCGATTCCGTTGCCAGTGTCCCAGATGCAATGGGTGCGAGATGATTGCGGGCGGTAAGGGCTGCTGCGCCGGGTAGGTAGTCGGCAGGGGCGCTTATCGGAACAAGCAATGGGGAGTTTCGAATTCCAGCGACGCAGGGCTTGTGTAAATCATGCAATAGCAAAAAGGCCAGTGTGTGAAATAAAGGTAAGCGAGTGACTGCTCTCGGTGAACGATAGAAACGCACCAAGGTGGTGAGTTGCGTAGCCACTGTGGTGCCATTCCCCGCACTACATCAAATCCACCCTCTTCGTAGTGCGGTCGCGCGCCAGATACGTAAACGACTTAACCAGGAGTGAAGAAGAGGGAGGAAGACACACGAGAAAAGGCACTTAGATACAGCTATTTGGGCCGTGGTGCGCTGTCATATGGCTCATGGACAACACGCGAAGATTTATTTGACCTTGGGTCATGTTGTCCGTGAGCACTGCGAGAGGATGGCGTGCTGGCGTGTGTGAGGAGACGGAGACGCACAAGGTGAACGTCATCCCGCAACAATGAGCGGGATAGCAGGGCAGTGTTTGCGTTGTAGCAGCAGAAATGCTGAATGGCGTCTCGGTCACGCAGCAGCGTCGGCCAGTACATGGTCCAGAGTGCTAGCAGAGTGGAGAGGGCAAGCGGTGGCATGTTCGGGAGACAAGGGCGGAGGGCGGAGCGTAGTCACACCAAGAAGTGTTGTACAGTGAAGTCCGGCGGCGTACTCGTCGTCAAACGGCGAGTAGGTCCTGGTGGTTAGTGTGAGAGTCGCCAGGGAGGTGCGGCCCGTGATGGCCGAGCACGGTGGCGGGACATGTATAAGTACAAACAAACGCGTCAAGCTGAAATTTGGATTGGACTAAAATTTGAATTAGTGTAAAATCAGAAGAATTCCTAGGAATAGGCTACGACACCCCCCCTGTCGTATGCAGCCTATTCCTAGGAAGCGAACGCGTCACGTCAGCGCAGCGGCAGTGAAGAGGTGTAGGGACGCGTAGATGATATAGAGGTGGATACAGGAAATAAAGTCGCGGTTGTAGGAAAGGCTTGGGTTAAGTACAGGATGCATTGAGGAGCTTACTTGAATAGGGCTGTGTTATGATCCCGCGGCGGTTCCGCGGGCACTTATAATAAACAGTTTTTAAATCTTGGTTTATGAACAGGGTGTAACAGTGTTTATAAACGGGTTTATAAGCGGCGACCCAAATACGCTGGAAACGGCCTAAAATCGAGGTTTTGTGTGTTGGAGTACGCATGTGCACGCGCTGCCCTGCGGCGCACTTTGTTACCAGGTCTCCGCCTTTTGTTCCTACTTTCTCGTTACTGTTCCTATGCCCAATAGACTAAATTCGTACCTTAATTACTCTTGACTAGTACTTATGTCCTGTAGCCAGCGAAGAATTCCCCGCGTGCTTGCAACGGGTTCACTGCTAATACTGGATTGCTCTATTGATTCCAACATTGTGCTCCTTCTCAAGTGCTTTAGTTCTTGATATCCAAAATGGAGCTCCGTTGCTCCGGAAAAGTCGATTTTTGAACCTCGGAACCTGGTGCAGGGGATACAAGAACAATTTTGGTGATGTGTACTGCGTTTTCGGAGGTTTTTGGGTCTAGTCTGTCAAATTCCATAGACTGTATCCAAGAAACCAACCTACATCGCACCGAAAATATTGCAATTCTGTTCAATCTTCAGCGAAATCGGCCTTGCCGAGCACTGCCACCGGAATTAAAAACAGGGTGGTTTGGCCCAGGCATTTAAAAACTGATTTATAAACACCTGTTTAAAACAATGTTTACAAACCGGCTTTATAAACAGAGCCCTATACTTGAAGTTAGCATTATAAAAGGGGTGATAGGGGCAGTCAGAGTCAAATTTAATCAGCGATTCTGAGAGTGATTCTGACGGCGATTCTGGAAATTGATCTATCCAAAACCGTGTGAAAACCGAGATCCACTCTGACCGACCCATTTTGAAAAGATATTCTCTCAACAATTTCGGGGTTTTCACCTCTCACCTTCCCATAAGTCCTTTTAAATGAAAAACTCTTTATTTCTGTGACTGTACCTGAAATCTTAGTTCCCACCATCGCCGCCGCTGCCCGATGCACTGAGCGCTGGGCGACCGACCGCGAGGCCTCTTGACGGGTTCGTTTGCAATTTGCGCTTTGGGCACTGCAGAGGAGCCGCCGTCCTTTTTCGGTTTCTTCGGGAGCTCGGGATTTGTGGGCTAAGGGCCTGATCGGGTGGTCCGGGTTGCGAAGCCCGTCCCGCCAAAAAGAAGCCATATGGCTTCTTTACCTTACCGACGGCTATCCTTACCGAATGTCGTGCTCGGATGGCATAGGGCTTTTTTCCCCCGTTGTCACGCTCGCTAGTACTCGCCTTTCCGTCTCTTTCCCTTGCTATATTCCACTCTCATTCCATTATATTCTCTACATTTAAATAATCTATGGCCAAAACAACAAAAGAACCCGGTACCCCGCTGTACCTGGACTGACAGCTGCAATTCCAAGCTCGCCAACGGCCTCCGCACGGCAAAGGAGCTTGGATATCAATCGGACAGCGGATGGAAGCCGCAGACGTGGGGATACATTGCCCCTCTTCTCAAAGACACCCCCGGGGCTCCCAAGACGCCGGTCAAGATTCAAGACCATTACAGCACCGTACGTACATCATTACGGAGTCGATGATAGCTTTCTCACCTCTTGACAGCTGAAGACGGCTTTCTTGGCTGTTCAGACGCTCCGTGGGCTGTCCGGATTCAGCTGGGATGACGGTCTGAAGATGGTTAGCGCGACGGACGAGGTCTGGGAGCCATACCTTGAAGTGTGTGATTTCCTTTTGTTGTCTCCGTCTCGCTGATGGCCCGTGAAGAAGCACCCAAATGCAAAGCGATGGAGGAAGACGCCGTTCCCCTTGTACGACGACATTCTGTTCCTCGTCGACGGCATCGTAGCAACCGGCGCTGGGGCCTTTCACGCTGGTGGCTCTTCTCAAATTGATCTGGCATCGCAGGACTTCAACCAGTCCCAGTCCCAGCCTGAGAACGAATCACAGAACGACCCACAGTTGCCTGTCACCCCCGTGCGTCGGCCAGACCACGGGAGAACCTCTACCGAACGCGAAAAAGTACGTCTCGACTCTGCTTATGATGTAATGTCTATTCTCATTGAATTTAAAGACACCCGTCAATGATGATTTGAGAGCATCGTCTCCGGTGCAACCACCTACCAACAAGCGTGCTCTTTCTTCCTCCCCTAACGAGAAGGGCCGTTCCACCCGGAAGCGCAAGCGCAACGCCGACTCGGCCAGTGAGATCGCATCAGCTCTCTTGTCGGTTGCAAGCAGTATGAAGGTCGTCACCAGCCCCGAGGTTCGTGACCGGGCCGTCAAACAAATGGAGGATGACGGGGATTTTTCTGACGATGAAAGTGCGAATATCATGATGCTGTTTTCGGAGCGGGACGCAGGAACAGCGATGGCTCAAACGTACCTTGCCTCGACTCAACCTGACAAGCGTACGAGGTTTCTTCGACGCTGCCTTGCAAAAGCTGAAAAGGAAGGCCGCCTTGCATTCTGATGCACAATAATTATATCTTTTGTTGTTCCGAAAACTCTTGTTAGCGTATTCACATTTTAATCGATTTCTATGTGCTCGGGACCATTCCACGCTCTGCTAATACCGCAACATAATCTTCCCACATCTTTTGCGCAATGGCATCCCGGCGATTTGTGGCGCGCACTCGTTCCTCGGCCGAGATCTCCATCCCGAGCTCCTCAGGCGAAATCTCTCGTGGCTGCATCTCGATAAAGTCCTGCATTGAATCTTCGCGCTGGATTGGGCCTGGAGCATCGGACTCAGTGCTCAGATCGACTGCATCGTCAGAAGCATCATGGATGCGGACAAAATTGTGGAGGGCTCCGATGGCTGGGATCATCATCGCCTGGGTGTCAATGGGGTACTCGGGGGCACAGGAGAAAAGGCCCCAGCGACGTTTCATGACCCCAAATATTCGTTCGATGACATTGCGAGCTTGAGAATGACGCAAATTGAACAACTCTTCACGGTTTTTTGGCCTAAAAATGGTAAGTACCAGTCCACACCGCATCCAATGCATTCCGAACTCACCGTTGACGAACTGTGCCCCACTCCTTGAGATGATAACGAATGCCCCGGTACGGAGTCATGAGTACGTCACAGAGTGGAAACCCGGCATCGGCAAGGTAATATTTGCCTGCTGGAACGGCAAAATCGTGATCCCGTGCATACTGAAAGATGTGCGAGTCGGATGCACTACCTTCCCATCCACTGAGAAGATAGACAAAAAGCATGGCAAAATTACATGCAGCCAGAACGTTCTGGCCAATGAATCCTTTGCGATTCCGATAGCGAGCCATGTTCAGCGCAAGAACCCAAGCATGAAAGTGGGAACCATCGATGGCACCGCGGCAGTTGCGAAAATATGGGTATAGCTTCGGATTGTTCCTAATCTCGGGAGGGGTTTCGTCGGGGGGGAGATGGAGGTGTTTTTTGTAGAATGGGCCAACGAGGATTTTCAGAATCGTATAGATAGATCTGGAAATAGTCAGGACCGTGGAAATCAAGGAGAGAATGAAGAAAAGATACCGAGAAATTGTGTCTGCACTCCGCTGGAAACGTTCTTGTAAAATTCGTGTACTGCACCCAGTTCGAGCGAAGTGGAGGAATGTAGCAAGCTTTTCATCTGCGGTGACAAATTTGGTGCTAACGAGCCCCGAAAATGCCTGCAATTCGAATGATAGACGGTAGAAGACGTGTTTGGCCATGCCAATTTGGTGCTTGAATCGATCCGGGTGGCCCGCCAAAAGCTCGTTGAGCCACATTTGGCCAGTGAGCATCGATGTATGCATGGGAAGAGCATCTGGCACATCCAGGTTGAGGGATGCCGTGAATGCAATCACTGTGCAGACTAGAGAAGCCACGAGCTGCATCCGACGGCGTCGTTCGACTTGCTGCTTTTTCTTGCTTCGTTGAGCAGCGCGGAGGGCGTTAATTTGATCGCGGTTACCACCGGGGTCGTTATTCAGGGGCATTGTGCCCAGAGGAAGGCAGAAACGCGTGGAAATGGCTCAGGAAATGCGTATTTGTTGCTATTTACGATACGTGACAACGGTGACTGGACGTGCCAAACCGGTGGGAATACGGCTTCGTCATTAGCCGAGAGAAGCAGATCCCATACGGGATCGTCTCCCGCGCCACCCGATCAGGCCCTAAGGCATCAGATGAGTGTTGAGGGAGCAGACGATTGTCGACAGCGGCAGATATTTGTCAGCAACAAATTATTTTAACAAAGTCACAAAAGTGTACTGTAGCGTTTCGACCGAATGTTCACGCTATGTCACCCGTCACCTCAAATGTTCACTGAACTTGGTGTTCATTTCTCGGCAATCAGTGGAAAATTGGTATTCCGGCGCGTGCCGAACTAAAAATTTTGGCATTTTTCGGCCTATTTGAGCGACAAAATTGAAAAGTCACCGTCACCCATACCAAAAATGTTCAGTTCACGGCCCTCCGTCACCCGTCACCTGAACATTCGGTCGAAACACTACAGTAGTGATAAGAAAAAAACCGAGAATCGATTTTGGTAAAATCGCCTCCAGAGCCGGTTCTACAAAATTGTCGATTATCGGTTTTGATGGTTTCTCCGACGATTAGTACTTCAGAACCACTTTGAGAAACCCTTCTCATAATCCATTGTAATCCTCGAAAATCCTTGACTCTGACTGCCCCTATTAGTTTATCGTGCTTGTAATGACATCAGAACAATAGCAATACCCTGAAATCAGAAAATATAGTGGTATTTGAATCTATCCCCAAAGTCTCAAGCAAATGTGACTCTATCACAACATTGATAACACATAGAAATCCTCCCTCCCCAAAATCTAGGTCATTTCAACATGCCTAGATGCCGGTAGACCGAGTTGACTCCCGAAATGACCCCAAGACCCATATCACTGAGTAGTAGGATATTTTTGCAACTTTGTCTCTGTCACTAATAGCGGCTTAATTAGCCCGAATTATCCAGCTAGTTTTCAAGGCAATCTGTGCAGAACCCACCGAGATATGGGCAATCGGTTGCAGACTTCAGAAAACACCCAAAACGGCAATTTTCTGATTCAGCGCCTTCGGTACTGACATCAGCAAGACATCGGTTGTAATAACCAGGTGGAAATAGGAGAAGCAATGAAGGAGCTGGCACTAACTTATGAATAATTTATCATCTTGCGTTCCGAAAGGCAATGTCCAACCATCCTAGCTACATTTTCTTCTTCGAGCACACTGCGACAACAAGGATGGCGAAGAACTTCAACTGGTTGGCAACCAGGATGGGGCCATCAACTGCCAAATTTCTTCCTCGTACATTGGCGAAACTCATTGGCGGTCCAATCAAGTGCCCTTTCGAGGTGGCTCCACTGTCCTTTCACGAGGGAAACATTGCTCATGGAGTTGTTGGCTGCCGAGCACTCGGACAAAGAGTTAGATGACGGGGAACTGGAAGGGTGCTGGCAATGATTATGACGGCTGATTGTGCAGTAGATACTTACGATCTGACTCAGAACAAAATTGAGCACCCCTTAACTTAAGCCTTAATATGCCCTTAATATTAAGGCGTAATTAGGTGTTAAGGCCTTAACAAAAAAAATTACCCTTATTAACGCCTTAAGTGACAACACTGCACTGCGTGTTCTCATGACCTTTATGACATCCATGGTGGTTTAGAATCTGCATTTCACCTTAGTTCTCGATACACAGTAGGCCATTAGCTTGATATTAGCCATGCTCCGAAGTCACTGCGGACTTGACGCGTTTGACAGATCCTTGACAGGTGTAGGTAGCAAGTATCCTCTTTGTCTCCTACTCTCATCTCCCACCGTCTCCCACCTTCTTGCAAGCCCAGGGACCCCTGAAGAGGCTACTTTTCGTTGAAATTTCATGCTCACTGAATGAATCTAGTTATGTAATAGAGAGCTTGTGCCCAAGCGGCATGCCGCTTTTTGGTTGTGCGAAAAGCGGCATGCAGCTTTTTTTTTTCTTCCTCTAAAGGCCATTACAACTGTGTAATAGCATTGGGGTGTCTGAATTTGACTACCAGGCAGAATTTGTAAAAAGCTGCATGCTGCTTTTGCACAAACTCTCTAATATATAGCACCTGTCCCTTCCGAGTTGATTTTTCACTGTTCATTCAGCTCCAATCAGTTCACATAGTAGGCCCGGGAAGTCAGTATGCTGATCAAACTCGGAGAATTCAAGGGGATGAAGGAACACTTTGAATTCTCCGAGTTTGATAAGCATGCTGACAGTGAAAATGAATATTCCGAATTCGACGAACTTTCCTTGCACAAGTCAATTGAGCTGTTTGCCAACAACCATATATATATATATATGTTCTGGTTCTGTCAATGTCTCGGTAGACGTCCTCCATCCCATCCTCGCCATCTTCTGGATTTTACAGTCTGCATTGTTTGCATTGCAACTTCTTTGTCTGAGCTCTTGTCCTGGTTATCAGATTTGTCCCTAGCCAGTATACTCTTTAGGCGCGAGCTCCTAATTGGGTAGCTCTGATTGATCATCTTAAGTCTCTGGTAGGAGACTGATAATGCCTGACAATTCCTCCCAGATACCACATGAACATGCCATCAAAGCTGGTATGCATTCAAGAGAGGCCAGTTCTCGTACATGCTAAGCCATGTTCTGCTCTCTCTCTCTCGGGTACTTCTCAGTCTCTTTTCGTGTCCAACAATTTATTTTTCATCCCACTCGCAATCCAACACTTGTCTGATTATATGATCGACCGATCAAGTTGCTCCTGTTTGGGCTCAAGCTCCTGTCCGGTTCTTCTCATTCACCACAATGCAGGACAAGATTTACATCATCCTCGTCTTGTGTCTGGTTGCTAGTAATCTACACATGCTCCTGTGGATCTTGCAGTTCCTGTTTGAATACTTCACAACCCGAGTTCGGGCACCACAACTGATTCCGTACTTCGATGAGCAAGGCGAGTATTATTTCTCTGGCCTACCACTCCGAGTCTCACGCCAATTTTTCCATGTTCTACACTTGAAGGTGAATTGATTGGAATGGTCCGACTACCACCAGAATTTCGTCCCCGCCAACTCCGTGCCCGCTCGAGGTCTCGCCCGATGTCTGATGAACATGTTGGGTCTGAGAACGAGTTTCAGATCCAATCTTCTCCGGAACGTTCGAAATTCATGTTTACTGAACCCTTAAAACTGATCCAATATCACCTCAGCACCATCCCAGCTATCGGTACCTCAATCTATACCGCAGGTCCGCTTTTTCGTGGGACTTTTGGCCCGATGGACGGATCCGGTCTTTTGTTTCACCCCAAGAACTCCGTGATACAAACCAACTTGCTACTAATTGGGTGTTAGAAACGGTACTAAATCGCGAATCCCGGTGCGCAATCGCTTGGGAAGCGGGCCATGAATTACGATGGCAATATTTGGGTGTGATCGAATGTCACAGTAAAGCCTGTTCCCTGCAACTGGCACCAGCTGCGAGAGCCGTGGACCGTCACAGACAGCTGCGGCACAAATGTGCCATCTGCGGGGAGACTATTGCCCTTCGCCAGTGTGGGATCGAGTCCTCTTTATTTCGCTTCCGGGACGGAACGATCTTTGTTCATCAAGGAACCCACAATCATTCGAAATTCACCCATTATTCTGTGCAGCATTCTAACGGATCGCTCGAATTTGTGGATTTTATTGCGAGGTATATAAAGCAGTCGGCAGATGGGCCCAGTAACCAGGTGAGTGCACAGGTCTTATCTATCCACCAATGGTAATCAGAATCAGACTTTGCACCGCACTTCAGACATGAATTCGGATCGTTCGCAGAGTGTGGAGAGCGATGGTGCGTAATCTGTACAGAACCGCAGGTCTATTCCCACTGATCATTAGATAGATGTTACTCAGTATAGTACTGTGAAAGTGACGTTCGAGGATGAACCGGACTGGCAGGAATTTTACAACGATTCCAAGGCGGATGAGTCTGATCAACTAGCCGCAGACAGTGATTAGATTAGATCGAGAATGGCAATCACAAGACCAAATAATTGACCCCTGTCTAATCCTGCACTTGACGACGATGCTGGTGGGTACAATACTCCGCATTAAGGGTCCACGTGTATAAACGTTTACACACGGTTATAACCGTTCCCGTTTCTGTTTCCGTTTTTTGTGCCACTGAGTTCGAACGGTTTGTAAACCTTTTCTACAAGGTTTAAACAGTTTAGAAATTGGAGCACTCAATCGCTTTTACCAACAAAAATTCCGCTGAAATCCCTCCTGAATTTGTGGCTGGGACTGTCTCTGAGATCTTGAGATTCTCTCTCAACAGCATAGATCCATGCTCTGGCCTCCCATAAAAAAAGCTCAACAGGGGATACGATCCGAATATGGCAGTTCCTCTGGTGGTTCCTGGCTTCGCGTGTTGAGCAGTGTTTACTTGCCTTCTCGAGCACGTTTGATTTCAACTTAACAGCATTGGTTCCCGAAATCATCGACTCCAGGTGTCGCTAGATCCAGGGCCAGGTCATTTCTGAATTCAAGTTCACAGCGTGCCGCGGCCATTCGCGAGTGTCTTGGTGGCTCGAGGACCATGGTATGCACCATTTTGAACTGAATTTCATAAATATATCGAACTGAAATACGAGGAAGGTCCCAAGCGAAGGAATACCTGGTTATCCAGCTGCCCAGACGCTGAGCACTGCCAGCTCCGCGTCCGTACTTCTGATACACTGAAAATTACCG
The DNA here is from genome assembly GCA_029378375.1 of Mycena olivaceomarginata. Lineage (NCBI taxonomy): Eukaryota > Fungi > Basidiomycota > Agaricomycetes > Agaricales > Mycenaceae > Mycena > Mycena olivaceomarginata. Next base: position 333,657 of record JARKIC010000230.1, on the reverse strand, counting down.
TGTATAAACCGTTTCAAACGGTTTTAAAACGTTTTCAAACCGTTTCCGTTTGTTGTACCCAGATCCATACACGGAAAACAAAAGGTTGGAGCCTTACTCCGCATTCTCTTTTCTTTCGGCCTGAATTCTGCAAAGGGTATTGTGAGAGACATGTTGGATGGATGGTTTCGCAAGCGGCGACCGAAAGAAGTGCCAATTTGTGCGTCGCAGTGAAACTGAAGTATCATCTACTGACTTGCACTCAGACGACCTCAAAGAGCTCCATCCCACAGCAACTACTCTGTACAATAATACAGGCTCCATTGTGGCGTTCTTACGGACGAGTTCCTTGCAAAGTTCTCGGACAAGACTCGGTGCGCCGCCTATTTCTTGATTTCAAACTGTATTGATCCGCATAAAGCCTTGAACGGCCGCCATTGGTTCTACGACGTACGGAGAAAAAGTCGCACGATCTCATCCATATAAGAGATCGGACGAAGTACCAACCTCCGACCAGCGTACCCAAGCGCATGGCAAAACGAGGAGTATCCGCGGGACTACCTCTGTTCCAAAATCTCGGCCGAAACCATTGTCTCGCAGTAGGAAGAGACCTGCTGAGAAGTTCCTTTCGACGCATTCCCGAAGGCTGAAACCTGGATTTGTTGGTGGATGCTCCCACCTCACGCGTACATGCTGTTTCCTAGCTTCCGCGTAATGAACCCGGCGCTATGGAACTCGATCCCGATGCAACGCTTTTGAAGGTAACCGACAGGCAAGGCATTTTTCGAGGGGATCGAAGTTAGGAGGTGCTAGGTCTGTTTCATCAGCCACCTGTTTGCAACTGCCCGCCGGCATCTTATTGTTCCTGAGGTTTGTGCAAGGAATCTGGTGGGTGGTCCTCGATGAAAAACATGTATCAGAGCGGGTGGTTAACATCTGGCTTCGCACCAAATATAGCAATCGGCTCTCCTGGCGCGGCCTCGATATTACTAGTTAGTTCTGAGTCGAAGTATCAACGGTCACTCATTGGATGTATGAAGTGGAACGTACGAGCTGCCCGAGTGAAACGTGTCGTCTATGTGTGGCTCTGAAAACCGCACCGCCCATTCCGACTCTTGCCCTTCCTGCTCCATCACAGAGAGACACAACAACATAACGCGCCATGCCCTATCCTCGGCGGTAGACCAACGTAGTAACGAGTTTGCCTTCCCCAATACTACGGCGGAATGCGGGCTCTCCTGGATTCTGCGGGCTCGCCATTTGGTGCCAGAACGACCTTGACACAGCGCATGATAGGCGATTTGGTTCCACCGACTGCTGCGCAACTGCGGACAAAGCGCCACCGCGCTGTTTTCAGTTTCGAATTTTTTTAAAAAAGCAGCCGAAGTGATTTGAGAGTCGCTAGATTGGATCCCAATGAACTTTGAACACGTTTTCCATGGCAAGCGGTTCTTCTTTATTTCGTGGGCTTGCTCGCTGGACTGGAGTCGGTGGACAAAGAAATTGAATGGTAAGAATGGGAGCTCGACGGATCATTATCTTGGTCACCAAGAATCGGCAGCCTGCAAAACAAAGGCGAGCGAGTTGGTGTGAGGTTGGCCGGTGACAAGTCCAAAGTCCAAACTCCGCTCGTGCCGCACCGGCTTGATTGGCGCTCCGCCACGCAGCGTTTTTATGTTCAGCTTCACTCGATCGGCTTCCAATAATAATGACTGCCGAGTCCTCTTTCGGGCAGTTTCTGTGGAATTTGTCAGGATTTGAGCCACTTAACCTTGCCCGTAGCGGCCCTGTTTCAATTAATCGCTCGCTCTTGGCTCGCTCTGTTTCATGATCATCCTGGAGGTCGATATTCCAACCCGTCCTCTTGAACGACTTCGATTTCTTGCAAACCGTCAGGTTTGAACCGCGGACAGTGTGTTGCACCTCAACTTATATTTTAAAAAAGAAACGGCCAAATCGTTTGGATGATCCGCACCGTAAAAGATTGTTATTGTTGTACATGGTATCGACTCGGGAATTCTACAACAGCTAGCATGTCCTATCATTGTCCAAAATTACACCACGTCCGCTTCTTGTCCAAATGTGGCATCACGGCTTCAGAAAGGTTGGGCCGGCTCGGGTCTGGCGACCCCCTGTTTTTCTCGACATCGTAGGTTTCACTTTGATTCGAGCGAATGATCCCCAGAATATGAGGCCGGCTGCGCGAGTACACGCCGTTGTCCAAAACCGTTACAGATGAGTTGCTTTGTGTGCTCTGCACGCTAACTTCGAGCCCCACGCGGACAATGATTAACGTTGGGACGATTCCCTAAATAATTATGGTTGAATCTGGCTGAACTTCCCCGCTTGTCCAACGAAACACTCACGACTATCTGAGCCAACATGTCCACAGTAGGGTCTGCCGCGGGGTACGTAAATGGAATAACTCCCAGGATCAGAAACGTTAGTATGGCCGCGGAATAAATCACGCCAGACTCGACTCTGCGGCATTGCGAACGATTAGTTTCATGGGAAATTGCAGAATGCCCAACGCACATGATCGCTATACTGGACACGTATCTCTTTTGCATGGCTGGATTCAAATGAACGCGCGCCTGGCGGCCGATCCACCAAATTCTCCCCGCTACGATGGGATTTCATTCAACAACTCCCGCACAACATATCATGAATGTTTGGGTTACCTGTAAGACCAGTCACAAGAACATTGTTACCCAGGGTGATTATGTAGAACGGAGTCAGAGGGAGAGATTGGTCTACACCGAAAACTGCGGGGAAGGTGAGTTAAGGCAGCTGATGTGTAGATTACTGACCGATTGTAACGACGAGAGTGATTATGGGAAGAATGACCACATATATATTGCGATTCCATATAACAAAGCAGCGGTATATCTAGCAAGTAGTCATCAGCACAGTTCGCTGAAAAATCTGTTCCCGAGACTCACAAACAAAGTGTCGGCGACGGCGCTGTTCGAGACATGAATGTGAGGATTCTATCACAATAGACGGAGGTACGCACTTATTGGTAACGAAGGTCATATTGTAAGCAAATAAGATCTGGCCGTACATGTCATCTGAAAGAACGCCATCAACGTCCCCCGCGCCGAGGATGATGTTGAAGATGGTCTCCATCGTAGAAAGGGTGAAGAGAGTGACGGCGGTTATTATCAATATGATGTTTGCCACATTGCCCGGTCGGTGTAATAGAATGTAGATGCATATGCAGAAGAGCACCGAGTAGATACCTGGACCCAGTCAATATATGGTATTGGTTGAACTGAGGGGAACCGATACCATAAAAGAAGGTGCCAATCTAGCGGAGCCATGATTTATTGACAGTAGAGAAAAAGAGATACTAGAATGCTTACCCACATGTGGCTTATCAAGTACCAAAGCTCCGTCTGCAGATGCATCAACATGGGTAAATTAAAATAGTGGAAGGACTCGAGAAGTACTTACCATTTCCTGAACACCAGAGTACGAAAGAGGGAAATGAAAGGAAAAAACTCTCCGTAGAGCAAGTGGAAATGGAGAAGAGATGAGGAGCGAAACCCAGGTTTCCTTGCCAAACACTTGACAGATAGCCGACTTTATACCTGGCCAAAGACTGGGCATGTGAGCAACGGTGTACGGCAACAAACTGCTGATATCAAGGGAGCCTAACTTCCATCCTTCAGAGCACATCTTCCGAAAGATGTCTAACATTTGAACTATATATATATATTCAGGGCCCATCGACTCGGAGACGGAATACAGATCTTGAGGACGAGGGTTTCAGTATTTTTCACCGTGCTCCGCTTTCATAAGTGAATCTTCACGCGTTGGAGCCTCACAGGACAAATCCCAGTGTAGGGTGAACGGTCTCGAAGCCTTGAATATAAATACCCTGGGGGAGTTTGATTAGGGCGCTGTTTATAAGTCCGGTTTGTAAACCGGTTTATAAACTGGGGATTATAAACCTGTTTTTAAATGGTCGAGCTGAAAGTACCGGTTTTTAATTCAGTGGCAGTGCTTGGTACTGTCCAACCTCACCCAAAACTGACCAGAAATCGGATGACCGCCAGTGAAAATAATGTCCAAAGAATGGCCTCTAACCTCAGTATGAAAGGTGTCCCTCGGATGATTCAGAATACCGCCAAACTGATTTAGACTGATTTGAATTCTGGGCATCGCTGAACGTAAGTTCAACTGCTGAGCCTTCCAGAGGCCGTACGAAGGCCCAGGTCCGGAGGTTGGGTTGCCTTCGCTCGCCTGGCGCAAAATTAAGGCGAAAAACTGCCAAAACCCATCCGACTCGGAAAGACTGTTTTTGGTTCTTTTACAGTAAGTGTTTATAAACACGTTCATAAATGCCCTGTTTACAAACCCGGAATTAAAAACTGTTTATAATGGTCCTGGGAATTATAAACAGCGCCCTAAGTTTGATGGTCTCAAGTTGATAGATGGAGAAGAACTCACCGCATTTTAACTAATTGTTCTTCACTGATAGGTTTCGTGCCTACGGGCCCCACGAACGTCTCAACTGTCCGAAAGCTGTCAAGAAAACGACGCCCAGATCTCTGTTTGCGGCGCGGTCAAATGCCGAATGGTAAATTCGGGACCGATGCGAGTTGGCGGAAAGAAGGCACCTTTCGCGAAAGGAGCATCCGCTTCATGCACTGCGGTCGACCCATTGATTTGCCAAGGCGAAGAAGCTCAACTTGAAGACCATCGACCTTGGTGATTCTGAGTGCAAAGGCCTCAAGTGTTCAGAATTGAGTCTATTTCTGAAATATTGGAAGAGATAAAGCTGGCTCGGCGAATTGGCGGTGGTCGTTCGAAGCAGGCTCAATGCGGTGCATCCATCCGTGTTGATCCGAGACGGCCTCTTCTCTCGCCCCACCATCGAGCATCTTGTATCATTGGAATGTCAGCCCTGCGAACTTGGCGGTTGCATTCCGCTTCATTGAGGGCCTCCGAGTCAGGTTCTAACTTCTCGGATGATAGCACGCCAACTCAAGGCTTTTTGACTGGGTCATTGCAGTGGCACTAGTGTCCTCCAAAGGCCTTCCGTTGAACTCGCGCTCAGTTGCCATGGTAGCTCTGTCTCAGACTCAACTTGACTTGACAGTGGATTGGCAGTTAATCAATTGATAAGAAATTAACCACTCGCCGCCCCGCATTGGCGCCGCGTCGAACAGCCTCAGAAATCTCAAACTTGATCCTTGTCACGACCGAGCTAACTTAGTGCCCGTCGACTGGCTACAACGGTTGCATGGCGACTGTCTCTCTGATGGCTACAAATTCTACAAGCTCAGGCTGGACATTGCTCTCCTCTTACTCCCCGCTGCGGTGGTTAATAATGACCCTTTGACACCTTCCAAACACCGGGATATCTGTTCCTTGTCGAAACGTACCGAATATATAAAGCTTCGAGTTCCTTTCTCCTGCAAGTAGACGCGGAAATGACAATGCTGCCGTTTTCCCTCTTGTTCGTTTCCTTGGCGACAACTGCAAACTGCATCGATTCTTTCAAAACCCTGCCGATATCTAAACGGGTCAACCTCACCGGGACTGAAACCCTTGTCAGCCGCGATTTGGCCAGGATAAATTACCTCCAAGCGCATGCTACCGGACTAGACCCTGTCCAATCTCAACCTCGCCAGCAGCGGCCTGCACTCTCACTATACGGTCGACCTCATTCGATTCTTGATTAGGTTCCCCGGGGTGAATTATTTGTAGGCGTCGATTGGAATTGGTTCGCCGCCCACCTTCTGTAAGGATCTTTACATTACTTCGGACTCGGGCTAACAACTTTTTAGATTCTCTGATAGTCGACACCGGCAGCGCGAACACTTGGATAAGAAACCAGTCCTATCTCAAAACGGCTACAAGGTCTCTCAAATTCTTCGTACTTACATGTGACATCTCATGGGCGGTCCTAGCATCGATACACAGGTGAATGTGGTAAACATATTATCACTCATCTGAAGTGGCCGGCCGCTTTTTTATTCGTTTTGCAGGAAGTACCGTATTTCTGGTGGAGGGGCTACGGCGAGATGTTTGTGAGAATATTTTTCTGATATGCATGCCTCGATGATCCAACAATCCGCAGGGTCTGCGGCATCCTAAAATCCATGAAGTTGCGTTCTAACGGTGATTCTAGGTGAAGTGTACCTCGATCAAGTGACTCTCGCTCCGGGTCTTGTCATCACCAACCAGTCTATTGGGGTACCTGGAATGGTCGAGTCGGAAGCCGATGATTTCAACGGAGGTATTCTTTATTTCCCTGGCGCTTTCAGCCGAGTTGAAGGATATGTTGCCTCGGTGTGCATGGCGTCCTGGGGTACGTACACACTATTGGATCCCATTCCACTCACAATTTCACTTTAGGATTGGTCCAGTCGATCTCAGTATGTATCCCCTGATCTATCAATGAAGCTGGCTGACGAAGTTTTCAAGCCATCGACACATTATTGACAGACAATTCAGTCGTACCGACGGTGACAGATAATGCGTTCAGGTGGGATTCCTCCTTGAAATTTACCGAATGACGAATTGTGTCATAGCCAAGGATTGCTCGCGTCTGACCAGATCGGCATATCATTCGAACCAGTGAATGAAGACGGTGTTTTCAATAGCGAAATAACCCGGGGCAAGTCCCTTTGTTGATAAAAGTGAACATAAACCTATAGGAGCGGATGTGTAGGTGGAACAGACCCTTCCAAGTTCATTGGCAGCATTAATTTTGCGTGCGTGAGATTCTTACCATAGCTCAAATACCAGTTCTGATCTCAACGCCTGTTCCGCCCGGTGCGTTCTCATTTGACAGTCCTATGCAAATCGTTGAAATCTGGGAAGCACCTGGATTTAATTTGTACTGGGCTTTCCACTTTTGGGGGTCCCAATTCCTCGGTCGACAAAATATTCTCCGCGCATGCTATCTTTCGTCGAAGATCTGTTCGTCGGGTGGGCTTCTTAGGTACCTGGGGAATTCACATGATAACTGCACCCATCCTACCTATTCCTGCAATCACGGGCCTGGACTGGATGAATGGGCACCTGCCGCGTCAGATTCACACGTTAGACGCCATCATATCGACTCCCAATCTTAACACAGACTGTGTGGTTCGGGTAGTATCAATAGTCGAACTGACCCAGAATAACGGTCGATTTAAAATTTCCGTGCCCCGAAGAACGAAATTGACCAAAATGGGATTTATCTACCGTTTCTTTAACGAAATGACGAGGTTTTGTTTGTAACTCTTTGTTTCATCCCCATCCAGCTTATCTCCATTCCGTTTCCTGCGTTATCTTCCTCACTCTTCTCCACGTATGGTCTGACCCAACTTACCGTTGACAAGCACAGCCTTCTTCAAAATTAACTTGGATCCCCATGCAATACAACCATTCCCACCGTACCCTTCACCGCCGATGCGGTGAAGCTGCGCAACAACTGTGAGCTGTAGAATTGCACAAGATAAACCTCCGCTTCGCTCCGGAAACGAATGGCTAAAGGAACACATATAAATTACAACCAAGAGATACAACATTCAATATAATACCGATGAAAATAGAGCATTACCTGAGCATGAAGAGTGCTTGTGTTGAATGCTGAATCAACATGTGCGAGCGAATTTTGTTGTGAAAGATGGGTTGGAGGGTCGCAGAATCTTGCAAGGATAGACAGTGAAGAAATCCCAGAAGAAACAGCAGAAAATTGCTATTAATGGCGGTCAGCGGGAAATTCGGTGGAACATAGCAAGAACACGGGTAATTTGTGAGTAGTGAAGGAGGCAGCAAGATTGAGATCAGAGCACAGACATCAGAATTCGAGGAATAAGATATGAGGGGCCAGAAACTTCATGGCGACCCAGATTCAGAGAATTCTCAGCCTGGAAAGAATTGTGGCGAAGACGATGGGTTGTGCGAGAAAGATACCGCAAAAAAACTGCCTAGCAACATCAGAGGAATCCGGTAAGCGAAAATGAAGGTGTTCAATTCGGCCGCGGAGCGAACAGAATAGCTTTAGGTGGCAGCGGAGGACTGAAGGATTGCGGGGACATCGAGAATTGCCGAGTAGAAAACAATTTTGCGGCGGACATAATTTCGGGAATATACGACTTGACAGGTAGGAAAAGCCGAGGTTGAGGAGATGGATCAATGTTCGCCAGGAACGACACATCCATATTTGAGGAAACTCACGCAACTGGCCATGTACGCACTGCAGACAGCCCGTGTAATTTAAATTAGTATATGCCTATCCCTGAAAATTAGTGCGCGGACATACTAGATCTTAGTACGCACCTATTGGAATGTAGTATCTCAATGTACTAATATATAGTGCATGTGCTCATTTTTGTACTGATATGCAGTGCTTTCCACTGCATTCTAGTGTCTCGAGGTACTATTTTTCGGAGGTGGCAAAGTACTGAATTGCAGTGGTTCTAGGGTATTGATTTCGGGCACTGGGGGTATTTCGCATAAATAGTACATTCGTACATACGGTACAGGTGTACATGACAGAAAAAAAATACAGTCAAGCACTCATCATATCGACGCGTTCGGCGGACAGCCGAGTTGCGGAGCTATTCATATTGTCCAATTTGGAACTTAAAGTCAGCCTGAGGACGTAATCGGCGAAAGTGCGAACTAACCCGGGAAGACGCGGAACCTCGTGCGGCTGAAGAGCTCGGGTAAGCTGACGATTCGGAGGTCCCCAGGCGCCAGGAAAATATACCGATTCCGGCAGAGGCTACTGGTGTGGAGGTCGTAGAAGTACTGATCTTGTCGGTGGTCTCGTTGAGATCTTGCCACTATAGAGCTGCAGACACTTGAGTATGACTGATGACGAGCGGAAGAGAGGACGTACCGCTTCTTGGAAATGCTAGGTGCAATTGCTCCCCCAAAGTTCTGTCGTCGTACGTTAGTTAATGAAACAGGCAGAACAGAGAGCACACATACATCGTCCATGTCGAAATGCTTCCCATTCACGAACCCGTGCCCCGTTGGAGACGCAGCCAGGCCGGTGCCGAGTCGCTCGACACAGCTGCAGCCCCTCTCCAGTGTTTGCGCCAGCGATATTCCGGTGTCCGCTGACGTGCCAGCTTCGGCCGCGCAGCTACGACGATCGCGTCGAAATGACCAGTGAGTCCTCAGTGGCAGGCGTCCCTTCCAGCACTTCTGTCTTGAAGGCCGTATTGACGCGTCACAGTCGAGCCTTGGCTCCGGGCCCGCAGGGATGAAGGAGGTCGCGAGAACATAATGGAGGGAATGAGTCAGCGATGGGTAGATGCGAGACATGTCGTCTGGGGAGGAAGCGCAGAGGGGCAAACTTGGTACATATATGGACATGGGAGGGGGAGCGGATGGGGAGAGCGCCGGCCGGGGAGCGACAAGAACACATACCGCCTTCAAGAACTCCATTGTCCATCTCCTCCCGTAGTTCCGCATCGAGTGGTAGAACAGCTTCGCTATTTTTGCGCCTGTGCTCGAACGCCCAATCAGCGCTCACTCGTCCAGCGACTGCACAGGTATATGCCGAAGGAAGACACACCCTCCTCGGTCTCCTCCAGCGGCACGACCCCAAGGCGGAACGGCATCCCCTGCGCGACGATGTTGGCAACGGCGCCCGTGAGGGTATACAGCGCCGCGGGGCGCGAGAGGGAGAGGTCGAGTACGAGCACGGCGTTGAAGACATTGAGGCGGATGTTGAACTGGCCGGCGCGGAGCGGGCAGAGTATCTGCACGCGCCGCTGCATATCAGCGAGGAGAAGGAGGGGAGGACGAAGAACGCAGTGGATTGAGGGCGACCACTGCGCGGACCTGCATCACCCATTCGCATCAGCACCGCCCACAAGAGAAGAAGCAGGCAAGCCAGCACACACCGACTGTCCTTCTCAATATCGTTCCACCACACCAGCACCTCGTTCCGATCGCTCGCGTCGAATATCCCATCCAGCGCCCCGCCCCACCTTCCTCCAGCGCGCCGCTCGCGCGCTCGTGGGTCAGCATCGCCAGAGCCTCGCCCCGCCCCAGCCCCATCTCGCCGCGCATCGCAGGAACAAAGAACCAAAGAAAACGAACAGAGTAGAGCAAAAAAACGGGACGCACCGGCGGCACCGACACCAGACTCCTCCCCGTATTCTTCACGAGCGTGCGAAACACCGCCTCAAAAGTCGACCTGCGCCTGGTTCGGCGCGTGCGCGGTCGGCGGCGGGGGCGCGACGAAGCCGAGGCGGAGCTGGATCGTGCCTTGCGCGGGCGTGCCTGTGCGACTCGAGACCAGCGGGATTGTAAATGGCTGTGCAGGTGCATAGGTGTCCGCGTGGATTGGGGCGCGCGTGCGGCGTATGACAGGGACGATGGGCGTCAGCGGGCTGCCGAATCATATATTTGCGCTGGCAGGGAAAGATGGCCGTGTGGGGGTGAGGGGAAGGTGGGGGGAAAGGGGGAGTGAGGTCAGCCGGGTGGGGGAGGCGGGAGGAGGAGCGGGAGGGATGTACGACATTTCCCGGGGCGTCCCATGCTCAGCCGGTGTATCGCAGAAAGAGTGAGAGACGAATTAACGGTGAGAGTGGGAAACGTACATGGACATCGCAAAAGCATGTGGCGGCGTGCCCGTCATCAGACAGGGGAATGAAGCTGCTTAGGTTAGTTGACGGTGGAAACCTGTGGGGGCTGTAACGTACTTTGTGAGTGCGTAGTGACCCATACTTCGCAAACGTACCTACGGTAAGGCTGGGAGAGAATATAGGGGTATCAGCGCAGAGTTCCGAAGACAAAATACTCCATGCATGGTCCATCTCCATACCCACGTGCCGGTGGCCCGGGTTCGAGCCATACAGCGACAGGCGGGCATAGGGATGGACCTGGAGGGCGTGTAGGGGTTGCTTACCATCGCCTAAACGTGTTCCGAGAAGATCTGTGGCACGCAACGCACCCAAATGCGCCCTTGTTGGTAGAAAAGCCAAAAGGCCATTACTTCGGCTCTGGGTCTCCGATCAAGAGCTGAAAGGTCTCAAATGGTTGGGCGGAGCATGTAGTCAGGCATCAAGAACACTTTGTAGGGGTTTCGAGCGGCGGAAATGGGCGGGACGTCCGCAGGGAGGCAAGACGATCGTGGTGTAAAGCAAGACGCGTCAGGTCACGTTGTGACTGTCACACTGTGATGAAAGCACCGAGACCAAAGTTATCGCCAAACTATTAACCAAGTGTCGCACAGCTATTCAAAAAATTTCGTGGCCATTTGAGGCCAAACCCCAGGCACTTTAAAATCTAGAATATTCCCCTTCACAAACACCAAGACAAATTTGAAGGGCATAATTCAACTTCAACTGCGTTCAATTGTCGTCCCAGAACTTGGTAGCAACATTACTTGGGGGGAGGCCGATGCTTTGCACGGCATAACTCGTACTTTACATTTTTTATTACTTCTTCGTCTGTTTTTGTTGTCTCTTGCATATGCTAGTTAGCAAACTTGGGAATTAAAACCTTGCCTTCATCCGGTTCTTTTAATCATCATCGGACTTGACGAAGTGCACCGCGCGAAATGCTCTACTAAATACACACTTATGAATCGATCTCGTTCGAAACCTATCGCAAGAACGATGGTTCTGATACACTGATTTCGCACGCTTGAACGTATTCATTGCACGATTCGTGACTATGTTCTCCCGTGCAACACTTTTTGACTGTGTATGGCTTGGGTCCCCAGCAGCGTGAATGCTACTTGCTGTTCATAAATATGAGCAAGACTGGCAGAAGCTTTCAACTACAATCACTGCACAGTTCAACCAACGCCAGAAAGATGTTCAAAAGTCAATACCAGTCAGAGGTCATCTGCAACGGAAGGGCCACGGCATCATATCATATCTGTGCTCCAACGACTCAATGGCCGCATATGATATTTGGTACGCGCTCCACATGTACTTGTTCAGGGAATGGCTGCGAGCCTCGGGGCGGCTGTGATGGCAGGGGACTGTCCTCGTGAGTGCTTTAAATTATCCTCCCGCATTTTCATGACAGGCTATCTGGCAGGGAAATATTATTATGCAACCAGACAGTTTTCTATCCCAATTCCAAGCCTGTTGGAATGCTATTAGACATCTTCATGCGGCAGCAGATACACAAATTACATCGACAAGACCTTAAGTTGAGGCAATCCCCGGAAAATCAAAACCCCGTGCTGAATGTCCGGTATAATTACCTGAACTATTTTTTGTCGACTTCCCAAATCAACTTGAATCGCTCGAATCGGCTTATCGGCTCTGATCGGCCGACTCGAAGCTTTGTGGTTGCCGTAATAACTTTCCTTTTCTACCACAACCTCGACTCGGCCTCGACCCCTCGCTCTTGAACCACTAGCAATAGCTGTCATTTTGTCACTGTTCATCTGCATACTGTACTAATTGCCGAGCCCAGATCGTCCTTCAAGTTTCCCAAGCACTAATTAACCGCACAGATTACCGTGCACCTACCAGGGAATGGCATGGCACCACACGTTATTTAACATCATTCAACCACCAGACGAGACAGAATTGGTCTTCATCCAGCCGACACATTCTTGGCATATCAACGATGATATATTGAAACTCTTACTTAGATGAGGAAGAGGAGCACATAATAAATTTAGACATTGTTGGTGCCTCTGAAGTGGCGCTGGTGCCTCATGATCGACTTCCCTTGTTCAGACTCTGGCCACCAACCGGTCCTTCCAGTACTAATTTTTCCCCGTCTGATACCAACCATTGCTTCTGCCACCGGGGTCAAAGGTTTGTTAGCGTGTTTGGGCAAATTTGGGCATATTCCAAACCCGCTGCTGATTGACGATCAAACGGAAACAGATTGGGACCAGTATTCCCACCTCAACGACCTTGAGTTCTATGCCTAGACAGGCAGCCTCTCCAGGGCCGGGCCCTCCAGCCTTTCACAAGCATCGTCCCCCCAACCACACCGAATTCCGAACCCATCTCATTAGGGGATGCTGATGACACTCTTTCATGGTCATGGCACTCATGGATCCGCCGCAGTCCTCCAAGAAGCACCACCCCATCGAAATTTGACGTGGAGTTAGAGTGCACTCACATTATGAACTGCTTTGCTTGACAATTGAACCTGCTTGGTTTACCCATATTTAGAAAGTCATGAAAGTGCTAGGCTCTATAATCCATTGCTGGCGACCAAGTCCTTCCTATCGCAGCGGAGACATTGTCTGTTGTTCCTATTCCAGCTCTTGCGCCAGCTGCCAAGATCTTGGACGACATTTGGAAATCCGTGAATGCCGTGCAAGTGCATAAATCTTTACATTATGTTTATTCTTCTGCATTGCATACTACCTGCAGACAAATCGTTGTGCCTGCCTTCGCCTAACCGACCGCTGCACGAGTCTCCTACTTGCAATTCAAGATGAAGTTGCACAACGGAGATGCGGTAGCTCACAAACTCAAGGCACATTTAAAGACACTTGAGCAGTGATTCCGGTATCCATTTTGCGCTGTTTGAGCTACGCATTCAGTTCTTGCCAGGAGGTTCTCGGATATTGGCTACTTTTTCAAAGAGCAGGTGGAATTACCCTTCATGTATTGGTCAATCAAAAGGGATGGGATCCAAGAAAGTATTACCTGCCACAATCAATTGGTCAAGGATTGTATACTGCTCTTCAGCCTGGGTGTAAACCTCTCCCACACAAGTTAGTCTGCTCTCGTTTCTCCTTGTATCTCACATCTTTGAATTCTAGATGGCCGCTTCGCTGCAAATGCAGCAGAGTATGCACATGTAGCAACTTGAGCTGGTTACTCCCACACAGGTTTCTATGCTTCTTGCCCAAGACGAGACGAATCCACCCTTGCCAATCAGCAAGGCAGATCTGGAAGCCCCCCCATCTCACTAACTTCCCACCTGCTGGTACACCACAGACACTCTACGACGACATCCCGAGTCCAAGCGGGACCGTCTTAACTTCGGACGAATCTTGGCCATGACACCATAGACACTTCGTCCAAAAACACATACCCCACCCCCCTCAATTGTTCTTGTACTTTTTTTATTTCTTGCCCACTGATTCGCTTAGAGTCCCTGTCGTTGAAATCTCTCAAACCCAACACGGAATGGTAAGTACTACCGTTGAGCAGTGCGGCCGCTGTCCCGGTAGGCCCTAAAACAATGAAGAAATCGTACAATAGTCAACCAGCACATTTGAAGTTGTATACCATTCGAGTCTTTTCATAGTGTAGGTAGAAGTGCCGATATTAATATATTCATTGCACCAGCGACTCACCCAAAGTTATGTAGAAAGTATAATCCCAATCAATATGAACAAAACGCTGAAACATTCAGCCAAGTCATGATCGACACTGAGCAGGAGCTAGTGCGGTCTTGAGTAGTTGTTTATGCGTAGATGCGAATCTGAGTATATATCAATGCATACAATGGATGGTCGAGTTCGATGAGTAGGCTGGCCATCAACGATCTCGGTAACTTCCGAAGTCTTACGCACGGAGGACTGTCACAGCCACAGCCTGAGTTTGCGCGCCTGGTTTCGCACAGATGTATACTCTTGCTCTTTGTCTACATAATCAATATATTTACAAACCCTCAGTTGGGCAGCCCCTTCCCCCCTCTCATAACATGATTGGTTGACTCTCAGGGTGAATAACATCTAATTATTTGTGGGAATGGGTACAACAACCCGACTTGGAACAACAGCCAACCTATATTCAGGCGGGAAACCTGAACCAAGGAGCTCCGATGTCGAAAATCAATGCATCGGATCACTCAAGGAAAATAGCAGCCAATACCTGCTGATACGTAAGTCTATCTGACACTCACTTTACAATCGCTCACCTCTTGAACATCGGAGATGATAGTGGTCAGGATCAGAACGGAGGAACCTTCTTTTGATCTGCAGCCACACCCCGATGCGAATGCATCCAAGCTTCCGAATTGTGCGGTCTCTCGGCGCCTGCGGCGATGATCCTTACTCCAACGTCGCCCTTCCCCTTGCCTTCCCCCGCCTCTTCGTATATCGGTGGGACATGTACCTCATCAACGCTCCTCGACCCAATCGCTTTCCTCGACCCAATCACTTTCCTTTGCCTCAGCAGCGTTGCTGCTCTCCCCTAGCCTGTGGCATGACCACATCCCCTCCCGGCCTCTTCGTATATCGGATATGTACATTATGCTGGTGTATCCACGCTCCTCGACCCGCTTGTCCCCCTTTGCCTCCGTAGCGTTGCCGCTCTTGCACCAGCCTCTTCCTTCGCTATACTCTACCGAGCGACGTCTTCGCTTGGCGATCATCTCCCTTCCTCCACCACATCCCACTGCGCCCATTCCCAGGCGACACTTTCGACCTCCATCCGAATGACGCGGAGCCTCAGCTCTTGGTTGCAAAGCGAGTGGAATTCGCATGGCTGCTACCTCTGTCTGCTCAGACACTTCTGCCTGCATTACAAGCCATGATGGCGGCCGCTCCGCGCATGTCGCTTGCACCCCCTTCCTCAGACGTACGTGCGCCGCCGCTGTGCGTCTGTCTCTCTTCAGACAGCCGCCCCATTGCGCTGTGTACCGACCCGCGATCTATTCAGGGGAACCTTCCGCCTCTTGTTGATTGGCTCCCCTTCATCCCTCCACGACAAAAGCTCGCAGGTTGGACGTCTTCGTTCCCCTCAAGCTTGCCTACGACTTCCCCAGGCGAGTCGAGTAGATGGGAGTTTCGCGTGGGTGATATCAATACGGGTTGTCAGCATGCATTCCACCTTGATTCCACCTGACGGCCACGGATTCAATAGACAGGTGCAGGCTTCGCTGGCCCGATCCCGTATCGAATCCAAACCTGATCCGCACTTCCCTTCTGCCCTCCCTCGCATGCTAGATCACCTTGCTTTAACCACAAGTGCTCGTTATTCTGTGTGGCGACCTCGTGTCGGCGAGGCATCTGTACCTCAACTCCTGCTGTACGGCAATGGCTGCCCGCTCCCAGCACCTGTGAATACACCCTTGGATACCGCGCAACTCATACGTGCGTCGCATCCCAGCAGTCCGCGTTATCGACTCGCGTGCGCGCTTGAGGGCCCATGGTGCACGGAATCGATATCGAGCCGTTTCCGTCAGGAGGGTTCTCGCATTGCTGGTGATAGGCTGGAATCGTTGATGCAGAACAGGAGCATTGGACTCTAGATGTGTGAAGTCGATGGAGACTGGGTTGCACTGCGCTCGGCTTGTGACATGCCGACTCGCCTCTTTCTTTTATCTCCACTCTACTTTCTCTCTGCCTGGTCGACCTCATTTGGCGACTTGGATTATTTGTCTCATACTTCGTGTCTTCAGCTCCTTGTTTCGTTTACAATCCCATTTATTGATCTCCCCTTGAATCTCTGTATCCCATCCGTACGCTCATCTTCTGCGGCGACCAGTTGGCCGAAGATGTAAAGAATCCGATTCAAACTAAACATTCAGAAGCATGTACATAGGTCAAGATTCATTCTCGTCCAGGGAACATCGGGCCCAACAGGAATACATATCCATCGTAGCTTTGCAGTCTTTGGCACAAATCTCCTCGCGTTGCTCCTGTATCATGGCCTCAGTAATACCCTCTGCGGCGAAGCGGCTCCCCAAGGTCTCCCATAATTGCGTCCAAGATTTCTTCATTGCCAGACCGAGCTCAGTCGTCGCCTCATCTGGGTAGGGATTTTTGAGGACGCGCAGTCTGTGGTTCAATTAATCACTCACCAGAGCCAGTCCCATCGAATGGCATCGATATTTTATGGCCATGGACACGCGGGAAATATCCCATGGAAGTCATGATCCCAGCGTATTTCCTCAATATATGTCTATGTCAGCTGAGCGAGACTCCCAAATCTCGACGACTTTCGAGGTAATCAGATGAGTCGCAGGACCCCCGGTTTGCACTAAGCAATTGATATTGATGTCCTCGATGAGCAACAAACCTCCGGGCTTCACAAGTTGAGCTGAAGGTTTCACAACGTTCTCCCCGTTGGGTACCTTATCGGGACTTTTTATTCAACAAGATAGATGCAAGAAACACAACAGTTGTACTGACATGAGTCATGACCAATCGAGAGTGAACCATGTCGAAGGATTGCTTTTCGAGGTCCCAAGCTTTAGTTAGGTCCAGCTGTTTGAACCTCATATTCCCCGGGATCTTCCTGGAGCGGTGTTCTCTTCAAATGAGTGCTAGCAACAGAACAGATGCTCACTGGAGCGGAAGCGGCGATACATCCACCGCAATGACCTCAGCCTCCGGGAATTGAATTGCAGCTTGAATCACCCTTCGAGGACTTGCATTTAGAGCATGTCTTGAATGCACAGTAATCGTCATCTACCATGCCCCACTCCCACACCTGTCCTCGGTTCTCGGCATGAACTTCCCGAATTTTTAGGAATTGATATGCACCCCAGGTCTAAGATTTGTGTGGATGAACTGCAGCTATTGGAGAAGGACCCAGCTCGCCACCAAAATACTGGGTGAAGGCCGCATGCATCTCATCGAGTCTGTGCACAGCACATGACAGTCAGCACTGTTCATTCGTAGGGTTGGATAGAATGGTACCGCTGCGTTTCCTGCTCTGACTCATGTGCAGTCTGATATAGAGGTGTTATTCCTCGGAATGTGCCAGATAAACTGGCCAACGTACGGGCAACAGATACTTTGGGTAACCTGCTAGGTCAGCCATATGGGATACGAGGGTGGTAACTGATGAGACCACATTCTACCCTACCTTTTCTATGACAGTACTGGCGAAAAAGGCGGACGGGACTGGAGTGAATGCTGGCGGACAACACACTTGGAACCTAGCATGGATGGGAAAGGTGCAGAACTGAGTGTGAGTAGGCCGGCCATCAACAATCTCGGCAACTTCCGAAGTCTTGCGTACGGAGGACTGTCACAGCCCCAGCCTTATGTTGCGCGTCTGATTTCACATGGATGTGTACCTTTTCTCTTGGTCTACATAATCAACATATTTTCCAACCCCTCAGTTGGGCAGGCCCTTCCCCCTTTCATAACATGATTGATGGACTCCGGTTGACGTGAACAAGTACGCAAAACAAGGGACAGTACCCTATTTGACCAAAATAAAATTATCATCGCTAAATGTAATATTACCGTTTCTTGTATGCCGTAAATATATAGAGAGTATAAACATCAAGCTTAATCCAGAGTCGAGGCCAACTAATGTGTGGAATCGGGGATGTAAAAAAAAAATGATGGACTGAGAAGATTCGAACCGGCCTCATCTCGGTGAATTACATAATCACTAAATACATTAGATCAAGCTCTTAAAAAGACTTCAGAAATCTAATGAACACAGCCACTATTTTATTACCTCGTTGAAACGCACTGATAAAGTTTTGCCAATTCAAAATACTGGTTCTGATTGATGAAAAGAACGATCACTTTACTACGTAAAGTACTCGTAAAAATGTGCTCGATATCAACACGTTTCCCTGGCCCCTCCACCGAATCCCCGTCGTTTTTGAGGAGAAAAAAGCGCACCAAACAATCCTACGGAAGCTCAGAACTTCGCACTAGGAAAGAATTAATGAGAAATCTAAAAATGGCCGAATTTTGCTGGCCCTACTTCCTAGTTTAAGCCCACCTTGGTGCTTTTCGGGTTGAGTTAGACGAACCGATGAAGATGTGCTACTCAAAATGCCAAATATTCCGAGAACGAGGAAATGCAAGCGGAAAAAACATCCATCATTCAATATGCTCCGAGAATGCACGGCACATACAGAAGGAATGGAGGAAATTGGAGCGACCTTCCTATACACCTAGTACATAGCATATCCAAAATTCAGATCAAACGAGTGAGAATTGGGACCAGTATAAACTGTAAAAAGCAGCAATGAATGAGGGATCTAACAACGGTCCAATTCTACAGGCCTTACTCCCGTGTTTGAGCCCATCTTGTTGGTTTTCAGGTTGGAATAGACAAGCCAATTGATATGAGGCACTCAGAACTCCGAACATTCTGATAACGAAGAAATGCGGAAGGAAAGAACACGCATCATTCAATATACCCCGAGCTCCCATCACACCCGAGCGAGAAATGGGGGAAATTGGAGGCAGTTTCCCACACATCTAATGTACACTATATCCAGAAATTAGGGGAAACGAGCCCGATTTGCGACCGGTATAAAATGTAAAAGGCATCAGCAGCTATCATGACTGCCTGAATTGGATGTGTCCGTAACACCACGGACTCACTAGGGGGTTCAATGGTCACGGATGAGCACAACCGCCATAGATTGTTCCTAATAGTGTCAAATATCATGTATATACACCCTGTGTATCTTCTGAGCATTTCTTCCGAATTTTTAAGTCCTTGCAAGTTGTCGATACAGACCAAATGTTGTTTGGAGATGAGATTTTGGCCGGTGGCAGGTTTGAATTGCGAATAGAATATTCCGGTGTTGTTCTTTTTGCGTGAATCTTGGATGAACAATACGGAGAGGTTGTGTACACACCCTGATGTGAAACATCACTTGAACAACGCCAGGGTGCGCTTTCAGAGAACGAGATTTTGCGGGGCTCGGAAGATTCCGCGGGCGGGCCGTGTCTCCGAGCCAACGGAATCGCCGCACCAATATGGGCGCTTGTTCTCAAAATTACGCGCCGGGTGGATCGCGAAGGCTAAGGGCGTCGAAAACGGGTGTATTCATTGATAGCAAGTACACTAGATACTATATTATTGCCATTGCTCTTCGCCCTGAGTCTCATCCGAGCCTTCCGTCATTCCAACTAGATTCCTAGCATCTAGTGCTGGCCAAAAATACAATACGGAAAAATATATTTTGGATATATTCAAATACATATGAATATGATATGGCCATGGACCCTCGCACTGAATATGAATACGAGTGGATATGAATATGAATATGATATGGATATAATATGATATGGTGGTCACCATATCCAGATATATTTGGATACACTCAGCCACGGTTTGGGCCACCTCAGACTTCAATTGGCATATGTTTGGTAATCCACACTGAACAGCATAGTCAGAAGCTAGCTCAGATCTCTCCCAAGCCGCGCTCCGACTCAGAAACTCCTACCCACAAGCAACTTGATGCAATCAAAAAATGTTGCAACATTGAAGCTGAGGCTTGCCAGGCACCTGGGTTCAGCATTTTTCCTCAGACTGGGCCCCTGAAGGCTCGCTTGTACTGCAGTCCATAGGGAGCCTCTTTTCGAGTAAGCTGGCTGGATTTTGACGTGTTGTTTGGGGGGAAAATTTTGACCAGAATATATTTGAATATATTCATATCATATTCATATTCACATTCACTCTTATGGATATGAATATGATATGCTACAGATACAATACAGATGAGCATAGGTGAATATGATATGGATATGAATACAATACAGAATTTTCATCTACCGTTTCTTTAATGAAACGAGGTTTTGTGGGTATGTGTTTGTACTATCTCCTTTAGTATATCCCCATTTTGCTTCCTCTCGTCCCACAACTCACAAATGGCGAAGCAGTGCCTGCTGTGCACAGTATTCTGCAGACTGCGATAAGCTGTTCAAGTCATTGCCGGCCGCGCGTTGATGTGCCGATGTCTTTATATTAATCCTCGAATGCTCTCGCAAAACTATCTTCCTGCTCCCGCTCACTCCGCCATTTTTATCCCTGAGCTGGAGCGGAGCGCAGGCATATCTTGGATTCATATCATATTTAGGCCAGCACTACTAGCATCTGAGGAGGTCAGGACTGCGCAAGCGGTCCGACAGGAGTGCCGGTGCGCGACAGCGGGATGCGGAGGCGTTGACAGGGTGCAAGTAGCGGTGGGGTACGTGATTAGGGACGTGCACATGCTACAGGCGGGCAGCGGTGGGGTGCATGAGGGCCAGCAGCGAAATAAGCGGGCAGCAGGTGTGCGAGCTGCAGCAGGGTACACATGCAACGGGTACAGTATACTGTCGAATCACAGTCCCTGACATAAACACTGTATTTTATACCCCAATCTTGTCCATAATAATTCTAGGACCTGTCCTGAACATCCCAAATGATCTTACAGGATGCTAAAAGTGGTTGAAACAAGATATATGGTGAATTCGATGCTGGAGTTCCAAACGGAGACATCCCGATATGGAAGGTGGTCTTGCGGCACGTGCTGTTGATAGTGGGTCTGATAACAAGATCAGCCACCTCTTGCCCCTACTTATCTCTTTCATCCCCCTCGTCCCATTGCCTCGTCTAGTCTGCAGTCAGTGCTGCTGCACTTCAGTGAGTTGTTGGGACTTGATTCCTGCCACATTGATAATCTTTTGGCCCCGCAGTGTCTTTACGCACTAAGCACCTTTACACAGAGATTTGTACACTCCACCCCCCCCCCAACATGCAAACCACGCCTGCCCCACATACCACCCTTCATAGGAGAGGCCTCTGTATTCACCCGTGTCTCTGGATGTTGGCTGTGTATGTGCTGAGGACGCCGAGCCAGGGTACGTCCAAAGCCGCTACCCAGGAACCCCCCCCCCCCCCCCCCCACCTGGTAATTTGCTATAATTGCATCTATATTTTCCGAAATTATGCTGATAACCATCGGTTCACCAAATGTCATCAAATTATCTTCGCCCCGGCAAAATCTTCCCAACTTTTGCGAACATTTTGGTAAATTTACTCCAGCTTGTTCACAGCATTATTTCAAATAATTTACAGATTATTCACAATGTTCAGGCAGATCCATCTATGTAATAGGCAGCTAGTATCATTAAATCAAACTAGAGTAATAATAAGTGTATGTACAGTAAAGAGATTAAACAAATGTAATGCAGTCATCCACAGCCATTTCAATCCTCGAGGTCAAAGCCGCATTACCTTGCAAGCGCCCAACAACGACAGCACAGGGGCAGAAGTTTACTGGATATTCAGATGAGTAATGCGACCGAAAAGCGATGATAAACCTCACATAGTATTCAAGTAAAGCTGATGCGCCTCCCTGTACGTCAGATGTTTCAGCAATGAAAATAAGTTCGGTATGAGCACATACCATTGTCCTTCTGCCAAGGCCCAACAGGCTCGAGAACCCTTGATGAACATATCAGTAGAGCACGGAATAATAATGTTGCGATGACAACGTACCAGAAATTGCCAGTCTATAAACGGACACGGTGGCATCGCGCCATCGGCTCCGGGGTCCGGGCGGAGGATTAAGGCTCACCTTCACCTATAATATTGTCTGGGTCCGTATGCTACAAGGGTGGTGAGGTGAGACATGACAAAAGTGAACGAAGGACTTACTGTGGATTGAGGAATAAATGTGATGCTCCCTTGGGACAGCTGTGGGGATGTTAGTAGATAAGAGAAAGGTGGGAATGCGGGTGGAAGTCAGCATGAGAACAACGGGGACGAGGTCTTTGCCAGCGTACCGCTGACGCGATGCAGTGCGGTGCCGTGCTCAACATCTGCGCTCCTTCCCTCCCGGTTCCTTCCCGCACCACCCACGCCAACGCATTCCCTCAGTCTGTCAGTGTTACGAGAGAACGTAATGCGCAGACTGGGTGACTAAGAGCAGGTATCAGCAGGCAACGGGATGAGTGACATGTCAGAACCTGATGTCGCAGAATAGTAGATACGCCGTGAGGATATCGTCAGCAAGTTAAGTGACCACAGGCAAATGCTCACTTGCCTGTATTACGAGTAGGTGAGGCACTGATATGACAAGGGGGCAGAAAATTTGCCATGGACCGATGAGTGAAAGCGGTACTCGTTCGGGGAGGCCGCGGGGATGCTGGGAGAGGAGGGAACAAAGAATGCGAGGAGGGAAGGTGGAGGGAGAAGAAGAGAAGCATTTGTCTTTGTTGTGACACGATCAAAACCAACCACCTTTGCGCTCACGTGCACCTTGGCAACTGTTGACATGGGAATGTTACGGAACCTGTCATGGACTTAGGAAAAAAAATGTCTTCCCTGCAATGGCCACCCAGTTCCTGTCGTCGCGGTAACTTTCCTGGTCCAGGACTCACCTCCCAAGCAATTATGGTTCTCTTGCGCCTGAAAATGAAATGCTGTATTAATTATCCAAAATTATCATAGATTGGCTGATATTATCGCCGAATACTTTGATTGAGAACTGGTCAACTTGACCTGTTTTTGGACGTGTCAGATCACAAAACACATGATCTGTTACTTACATCCCGTATGTGAAGCTTCACCTCGACCTATCTCAGTCAGATTCACAAGTTTATGCAGCATTTCAACTTAAGTTTCACCAAAACTTGCAGAATCTCGTGAGATGTTGACAACATTTTCATAAATTTTGGAAAATAACTTCGGGCCAAAATAATTTCAGCAGAATTATGTCAAATAACCACGGGAGGTTTTCCTGATGTAGTCTGTCTACTACCCTATACTATCCTCTTCTCATTTGCGCTGTAGCTGGCCTATGTGTAAGCAAGTTATGTGCTCGTACTAATGTGCACTAACAGCTGCACACCGGCACCGCTAGCCACCCTCTACCCCCAAGTCAGGATCCGAGAACTGAGCTGCGACATCGAAATCGAATGTGCGCAGTTCATGGATGCAGGTAATTCATCCATTTGTCTCTCAAACTTGCCTTTGTGCTCATTTACGCTGTAGCTGGCCAACATACATGCGAGGTACGTCCTCAGGGCTCTGACAGTTGTCTGTCTACACCGCTACCTGAGCTTCACCTCAATTCAAGCCTCACGGACTCGTTACTGCATCATACTCTGATCTGGCGAGTCTATCAACAAATCCAGAGGGCCCAGACAATGAAACCTTTTGGAAAGACGACTTGGCTGTTTTAGCAGTAGTCCTCGAGAACGGCTTTGACGTCACATACCCTGACGATATGCCCACTCTTAAAGCTGCCCTCGACTCGGATGAGGCCCCACAATGGCGGGAAGCCCTGAAGTCCGAATTAGTGGTGGCAAGGTCCAGTTCGGAAATCGGTTTGAACCTGAACCGAACCGAACTGAACGCCGCGTTCAGGTTCAGGATTCAGCAAAGAGCTGAACCGAACCTGGAGTGGCGTTCGGCGTTCGGCGAGGAGGATGGGGGTTCGAACGCCGAATCCGAATCCGAACCTGACACACTATTTTGCATGGTTTTGGCCGCAATTGTGAGCCACTTTTAGCATAAAATAGCATCTAATACTCACGAATATCCACGAATAGCCTCTTGTTTCTCAATTAACTTGAATTGAAGCGGCCGTTGCATGTTTTGGGTTAAACATCATGACACACCACTTCTTGTCGTATCCATCACTTGAATCAAGTTCTTTTGTGCACTCATTCCTTTGGCGGAAACACTTCTGGTGATCATTCTGAGCATAATATGGTCAGTATGAACACCGAGGGAAATTTTCCCACCTGATAATCCCACATTTCCCTACAAGTTAGACAGACTATTACAATGGTAATCCCTCTCCAACTAGTAGGGTTTTGGCGTGTTCTCCTTACCACAGCCATACCATTGTATTTTTGCCTACCATGGTTACTTTTGGGGGGGAAATTTTTGATTTTTGGAGGTCAAAAAGAGGGTCAGATTCAATCTAATAGGGTGTTCTAAGCATCATTAGAGTCAATCTAATGACCCTTATACCACATGTACCACTGAAAGCCAACCCTTTGAGATAGCTATTGGAACACGTTTGGGTGGTTAGTCAGCGACTGTTAAAAGTCATTAGACTTGTTTTGTGACTTGGTAAAAATACCACTGCTACCACAAGGAAGGTACTTCCCAGTCAGTAAAATTTGTGACATGGAATTATACCACCACTACCACAGGAACCGTATAGTTTGATCAGTAAAGTTTGTGACCCGAGAAAGTACCACAACTACCACAACCAGCATTTTAAGCAGTCAACAAAATTGTGACTGGTTTAACTTACCACAGCTACAGCTGCTAGGCTGGCTGTTGGCACTTAGCAAAATTTGCCACCATCCATTACCACATGTACCACCACTTCTGTGGGACAATTTCTTTCACGGTATCATGTGCTTATGTATGTATGTATGGCCACGTGACTTTACAAATGTATGTATGTCACATGACTATCCATCTAACCCTTCGCACTGTGGTCAAGTAGACGACACGTGATATATGCATATTGTCGCTCCTGTGCCATAGTACCATGGATACTTACGGCTACCTGAATACCACAGACACCATGGACCACGGCCAGACCAAAATACTACGGAAACAGATCTCACTCGTCACCCAACTGGAGTGCTACCCCATCCGTTGCCAATGTCAACACCGTCTCCAATATCTCCGCCAATTCCTCCTCCTCTGCTTCCTCTCCTTCATCCTCATCGTCATCATCAGCATCCAACATCTCTAGCTCCCAGCTCTCCTCCTCCTCCTCACCCCCTGGAACCCCTCACTCACGTCCATGTTTTCCGTCTCAGCTACTGGTGGGGCTAGGCGTATCCCGGGAGATAGGGAACCTGTAAACCGCCCCCCCAGCTTGCTTGCCATCTCCGTCAACTTTTTGATATAGCCCTCGTCAAAGCGGCCCTGACGTGACTGGTATTCCCTGACAAAGAAGGCCAAGTGGGGATCCCGTGCTTCCACCTCTATCACCTTCCCATCCAGGAACACCTTCTCATCCCTGATGTAGGTCACAAACCGTTTGATTTCCACATTCAGACGATCAATCTCCTCCTTGGCACGTTCAATCTTAGACTCGTGACCAGTCTCTACGTTGAGCAACAAGACCTAGTAGGGTATAGTATCAGCCTGCAATTTATTTTGGGTGGATGCGATAAGAATTGGGGGAGAAAAAAAAAGTGGCGGAACAGTTGCTCGAACGTAGAGACTGGGAGAACTTAGTCGAGAAATGTCACATCAAAGTTGTACGTAACCTAATCAATCTGACTTAGAAAAATTTCGAAGACGTTTTGCGCAAAATCTCCTTACTTTCCATCTGGCCTTAATCTAAAGAGTGCAAATCGTTCTAGTATTGTTGAAGGTATGTATTCTGCAAGAATATCCACGAGAATCGCGTTATAGGTCCCACAGGCACGAAATATCGACAAGATTGCCTCCGCACTTGATACCTGGGTCAAATGCGCCTCTGGCCCATCGTAATCGCGGTCCTCGGAATCCACGCAGCTTCCCTACCTTCCAGGGAGGTCACGGGTGCCATTAGCAGCCCTAACTCGATGGGATTGAAGCCTAGCGATGGCTTGACCCCGGGTCGTGACTCCCGCACACCTTCCCCTGTACCAGTCGCACAACCTTCTTCTGGGCCGAACCCTACGTTCGACCCTTCACCTCCAAAGCGTCGAGGTGGTCAGCCCATCTCTATCAAGGTCAAGAGACAAAGACTGGCACAGAAAGAGGCGGAAACTGAGCAAGCAAGCTGGACCACCGAGCAGACAGCAGCAGAAGCAAGTCGTGTTATGCAGGAGAAGCTTGCTGCAGCTGCAGAGGAGAAGGCGGCGAAACAGATAGCGGCCTCATTGAAGGCAGATCGAGAGCGCACAGCACGGGTCCAGGATGCACTTCAGGCCCTCAAGACAGCCGGCTGCAAGACTACCTACCAATTTTTCGAAGAGTTCTTCTCGAGCACAGACTGCGAAATCTCGAAGCAGGCCACACGTCTTGTACACGACCATGGGACCGAGCTCCTCGATCTCCTTCACAAGAAACGGCCTGCAATAGTAGAAAGGTGGGCGCTCCAAGTCAGCTTGCCAGTCATCGCAACAGAAGGCCAAAGTCTGGTGAACTTGCTGCGCCCAGACTTGACAAAGGAATTCTCCTCAAGATTGGAGACGTGGTCGCTGGATAGAATGCTGTCGGAAGCCACGGTTGCCGCGCCGAACCTGTGCGAGCTGCTGCTTCTTATGGGGATGCAATCTGACGTGGGACGAGAGGACAACAAACTAGTACGTATCGCGATCTCCGCGGTTCTTCGCATTCTCACGGAGTTGATAGGTGCTCGTAACCGTTTTGTGTATGCTCGCACAAGCCCAGAACGAACGTGCGAATGGATTTCAAGAAATCATGGGAACATACTTCCTTGCATGCAGCACTCCGCGTCGTCAATTCGATGTTTTAGCTCATGCAGGCTTGACAGTGTCGTATTCCAAAGCCATCAGCGATCTGAAAGGTCTCTCTGCCGAGGGATTGGCGCGTTTACGTCGTATGGTTCAGGAGAAGGCCTGCATGATCGTGTGGGACAACCTGAATATAGCGTTCAAGGTTGCGGAGCAGCGGCATAATTCCAAGGATACATTCGAAATGGCACGACGGCCACACTTATTGTTCTTTATGGGGTCCTGCGGGGCGAACTCGAGCTCAATATATTGCCCCCGCGTACTACCCGGAAGCCCATCATCGATTTCGCGCCAATGGATACTCTTCCAACGGTTGAACAAATTGTTCAAATACGGAGATCAGCATTATGGCATATCCGGCGCATCTTACTCGAACGATTCCCCCGCTTGGCCACCAAATTCAGGGACAACCTCGGCGAGATCCCTGTCATCCAGGCTATTCCCCTGCATAAAACGGTGCACCTTCCCTAGCCAGCCATGAAGATAGATGAATCAAGTCTTGACGGCACTATTGATGTCATCGACACACTCATAACCCGAACACTCCAATTTACTGCAGCCGGAATGCGTGCTCACGGTGTCTTGTTTTGCTGGGGGCGACCTGCTTAGCCTGAATCTCACGGACAAGGTGCGGTTTAATTATTCGAGCTTGAATTATCTTTATCATTGTTTGTAGGCAATAGCCGCGCGACGCGCAGACACCGAGCTCCTAGACTCGTACGGCAAATATCTCACAGGGATGATTGGTCTTTTCCATGTCAAGTTATCGGGAACACGGGGGACCGTGAACGAGCATTGGGGCGAACCGAACTCGAAATATCCGGGCTCCCTTTGGACGCAAAATAGCTTCTTGTCAAGGAAGACCATTTCCGCTGGATGGAAAGCAAAAAAGCTTCCTCCCTTCCGACCAACATACGAGCTCATGCTAACCCTTTCCCTTCCCGCCCACATTCTTGCCGGATTTCGCATTCATTGTGGTGCGGATTCGTTGGATGCGTGGGTGGAGTCCAATCCATCATGGTCTGATATCGCGGCTGTCTCGGAAGTAATTGTTGAAAAACTATGCTCTGCAAGTGCAGCGGAAGAACTCGCGCCTCCTTCCCGAGGCCGACCGTGACCCACAGTTGGAAAATACGATTTTATGCAACCACGACATGCTCCTTCTGCTTTTCACAACCTCTATCAAGTCTGGAGACGTCGGCATTGTATTGAATATTCTAGCTCACTGGATGGTCATGTTTCGAGGAACCGGGTCTATGCCCAAGTATGCCGACGCGCTTTTTGAAATAATCAATAATCTCAAAAAATGGCCGCCAGCTCTACGGTCAAATATCAACTCTTATCTTCCGTATATTGTGCTCACGGGCTTTATAGGGATGCCTATCTCAATAACTGGCTTGTTAATTTAACGGGAATCATCAACTCGTTCAAGGAGATTGACTTGCTGCAGGAACATCAGAATTTTTGGGCCAAGGTTGGTTACAAACAACGTGTCGTGAATTATGTGTTCACTGTTCTGAAGGTCATTTACAACGCTCGAGGATCAAATCGCAGTTGGGATTGGCTCAGCATGATCACTGTGGTTATTTTCAACCTCCGGGATGTCATGCGCAACATCCAGTCCCAGTTCAAGATCCCCCACCACGGCATCTCCCACACGAGTCCCAATGCGGCCGAAGATATCGCGAAATTGCAGGGATGGCTCGAGTCCAACAAACTCCAGACATATGTCAAAGAGCGCGTGGGAAAGGATTCAATTCTCCGTGTTCGTGATCTCATGGTTGCCGGAGCTGCATACGCGAACACACCTGGCGCGTGCAAACACTTCCGCCGAGAAACACGGAAGGTGAGCTATAAAAATACCTCACCTCAAGCTGCCGAAAGCGAAAGCGAAGAGGAGGAGGAGGCGCCTGAGACGGCAGAGAGGCAATTGGATGCTGTGGAAGATAACGATCTCATGCACGACGACGAAGAGTTTGCTCACATGGCCATCAGCTTTTGGATATGGCTCAAGAAGTGGCCGGAATATAATATTTGTGTAATTACAACTTGGATAATGTTTTAAGAATGACTAGTAGCAGCACTGCGACCACGTCTCGGAGGCCCCGCGGCTGCAGTGGTTGTTTGTCGACCTCGAGAGCTGGAACCGTGTCCCCGATGGCCACGGCCACGTCCGCGCACTCTGCCTCTTGAACCTCCAACCCCGAGAATGAAGTCGATGATGTCACCTGGGGCTTCGGGCGTGCTTGCGGCCTCGTTGGCGGTTGAATCGAACTGCTGAAATATCCGCTGGAGCTCTTGAAGAAGCTCCTTTCCGTGATCCGTCATTAAGAACCAACGTGCACGTCGTTGTAAATTTTGTAGTGTGTCAACGCGTTCACCACAGGTTGCGATCTGTTCGATGGTTGAATCGGGTAAGAGAGCCGATCCCGTCATGGAAAATCCTGCCTCCTTTGGATATAGCTTTGGCATGAGCACCTCGCGACTCCACTTACGGAGGTCCGTTCGAATTACATCCGCAAGTCCGGGAGGGAACTTACGCTTTTTGCCACCTTTCAGTCCGGGTATTTTTTCGACAACGAAGAGGGGGATGGGGAAGAGGCGCGGTTCACAAACATCGCAGCAACGAGCACCGAGGGGGGCGACAGCAAGCGGCGGTGCTACGCAGAGTTTGGTTCAAAAATCGAATAATTGCAGGAAGTAAAACTCACGCTTTGTGTTGTTTTTGAAATATTCATTCCAAACAAGTCTCCGGCATTGCTGAGTGCATGCAAAGGCGCTGATAAAACGCGCCTCAAGCGCATCAGCTGCAGACTGCCGTGCCGCCCTGCGCTTTTTCTTTGTCGTTGCTTCCGCAGCTGCGGGATCAACACCCTCCCCCACCAAATTCTGCTCCACCCGAGTTCCACCTTCCGCGACAACGACGGCTTGACCCGCAACAACATCGACCCCTTCATCCAGCTCCGGAACAGGACCCTCACCTTCCTGGTTGTTTGGATCCGCTGCCTCCTCACGCGCAACACGAGCCTCCTCCGCTGCAAGTCCATCCTTCAATACTTTGGCTGAGACAAATAAAATAGCCTCGCCGAGCTTGGTAAAGTCTCGGACGGCCCGACCGGATCGTTGGAATGACGGCGGGAGCTTCCACAGTACAACACGGACAATATTCCGCATGTCGCAACCCTGAAGGCAAGATAAGTATCGGCATCGTTTCACGACAATAAATATTACGCACCATTCCAACCGCATCTGTGCAGCACAAGATACGAATCTCCCCATCCCGAAGTTGCCGTTCAAGCCCCCGCTTCCGTGCGGTGCCTATCTTTGCACGATAAAATGCTATCGCCGACTTGTCGATCCCGACGTCTTCAGCCCAGGACTGTAGCTGATCGCAGGCATCCTCGGTTTCGATCCGTGTATTGAAGTAGACAAGGGAGATGGGTATATCGGCGGCAACGACTGCATCCTCGCGAATGAGAAACCGAAGATCGGCCTTGGTTTCCTCGGGGTGCACAATTTTCCTGACAGAAAGTGCGACATTTGGGCGGGCATTTGACATCGATATCGTGACAGCATCCGTGCCAATTTTGAGTTTGGCGCAAACGTCGTCGAGGACATGTGTGGGAAGGGTCGCAGATCCGATTGCGAACGTTACGTTTGAAGGAACACGTCCCCGCAGAACACCGAGCTCTGCGTACTCGGAACGAAAGCTCCCGCCCCAGAGACTCACGCAATGGGCTTCGTCGATGAAAATGAGCCGCAGATGCTCCTGTAATCGTGGCTGCGAGAGTACCTTCTTGCTGAACTCCAGAGATGCCGCTATCTCTGGAGAATCAAAAATCCGTTGAACAGATCCCTCTGCTGCTCTCTATTTAATAAAATTAGCAGAGCGGGGCGCATGAATGTCGGATTTGATGACCTTGTAAAGGGCATCTTGACCCTCCAATGACAGGGTCTCCTTGCATATCGCAAGTGATGGCAGCGGTGAAGCTGCTGCCTAGTCTTATTCAATGAGGGCACAATTTATCACACAATTGCGACGTACTTGCTTGATAATAAGCGCACTTAAAGGGCTCACAACGAGGACAATATCGTCCTTGTTCTCTAGCACGGGCAGGTCGAAGCACAGGGATTCCCCGCTGCCTGTGCCAATGTCCAGGATCACGTCACGGCCTTGCATGACATTGCTGAAAAACTTCTTTTGAAACTCGTGAGGGGTCTTTCCCAAGCGAATTCTAGAGCCAGTCACTATCCCAGGAATATCAAGCTCCTCCGGCTTGAAGATTTTGACCTTGGAAGTAAAAGCCTTCGATGCTACGAGCTTGGATGCGGCGAACATCACGACGAGCCGCTATGTCGACTAGAGCCAGGTAGGACGTGCTTTTACGTGTTTCAATGATGTGGGCCCGTGTACAATGCTCCAAGAAGATTTTGTACTCTTCAGATTGTTGGTAGCACGCGCCAGAGGGAAGATCGAGAGAGAGGCGTGAGCGCGAAGATGAAAAATCTTTAAGTCAGATTGATTAGGTTACGTACAACTTTGATGTGACATTTCTCGACTAAGTTCTCCCAGTCTCTATGTTCGAGTAACTCCTCGCACCTTTTTTTTTTTCTCCCTCAGTTTTTCTCAGATTCGCTTCAAATAAATTGCACACCACTACTAACACTAGTTACTCAACATAGAGACTGGTTTCGAATCTAGTTCAATCTTGAAGTATGCGTCAAGGAGAATCCGGGCGGCTGGGATCGCCCAAGGGCGTAGCCGGGCGTTACCGTCTGGGTCGCGGAGCAGATCCCACTCCGACAGGAAGGTGTAGTCGATGACCTCAGGCCAAGAGAGCGTCCGACGGTCTAGTGCAGATGCTGCAGCGTTGTACCTTTTGAGGGCATTTCGGATGGCCTGTGACCTGGCTTGGAGTGCCTTTGCAATATGCTTGCGCATTTTATATCCTGAAAACCGGTGCACATCAGCGGCAATCCAAACAAACAATGAGTGCGTACCTGTCCCGGATAAATTCATCTTGGTGAGCTCAAACATACGCTTGAGAACCAGGGCTTCCAGCTCGTTGATGCACTTCCTGTACTTCCTCGTGTTGGCCAGCTCCTCTGCCTCCAGCCATTCCGTCGACTCCTATTCCCAACACTTTCTAATGTCCATCTTTATCTCGCTGGCTTCATCATCAGCCAGCGCCCGCTCATAGCCCTCATGGGCATGTTGCTTAGCGGGTCCCCTGGACTTGGAGCCCTCACCACATACAGTATTGAACTTTGCCTTGTGGTAAGAATGGTAATCAGTGAGTTGTGGTAATGGTGGTACTGTACTCACTCCCGTTCCATTAGCGCCACCAGCCTCCAGTAGTACTCCAACCGATCTGTTTCCTCATCAGGCTCCTTTGAAAGGCCCCTCAGATACTCCATCTCCTCTTTTAGCCTGCTCTGGAACTCTGAGACATCTTGGATGCCAGACTCCTTGATCGCAGCCAGAGTGGGCTCCTCCGTGTCGAGGATTTCGATTGCTTGCTTGTAGTTATTGACAAGGAATGTGCCTGCATGCAGTCGTCAGATAATGGTAAGTGGGGTGATGTGACGAAAGCTCACTGAGATTGGCATACGTGTCGTACACATTGGTATGAGTGAGGTAAGTTGTGATAGTCTGCCTTCGGTGGAAGATGCTTGTGTATTGTGTTGACCTTGCCAGGGCGTTTGACTTTGAAAAGAATCTTTCGCAGCCCTCTAGGTCCTCCAACCCCATCCCAGGCACATATGTGGCCAGGAAAGAGAGCTGGCAAAGGCGATTATGGGCGTGGCCATGGAAGGACCCCACCAAACACCTGAAGGAGTTCGTTTGGGCCTTCTTCCCCAGGGGGCTCTTGTTGATGGTCTTCCCAAAGCCGCAGCCGATATTGTATCCACCTCCGATGTTTGGCCCAAAGGTATCCAGCAGGGCATCCACAATTGCGAGCAGATATTTTGCCCTAAAATGGAAAGTATTACCACCGTTACCACATACCACAGCTACCATGGGATGACTTACAGCTCTCCACTTCGCACCATATCTGCTAGGAGCAGAACAAACCCATGGCGACATAGGGCAAGGAACACACCCGTTTCATCAAACATCCCCCACATCCGCGATGTCATATCCTCCTTCAAATTCTTCCACCGCTCCTCACACACTGTTTGCTCCTCGGGATCATCAATATGCTGCGTCCAAATTCATTAGAAACCACTTGAGGACGATACGGCTGCACTCACTGGAATATCAACAAGGCTTTCGATCACCTCCTTCGACCACCTGTCAACCCCACCCCGCATCAACCAATAATCGCCTCCCGCCTCCTCTGTCCTTGGATCTGGGTGCTGACTTTGACCCCGGGTGGGGTTTCCCTCCTCGTCAAAGCTCTTGTCCTTGCAGAGCACCCGTTTTAGGGAACCGTTCCCATCCATCACTGTAAGCATGGCGAAAATTAACTTCATCTCCCCCTCCAGCTTGTAGGTGCATGCCGGGCAGCAATTCTTGAGGCGCCAGTCAGGCGCGTCACGCTTGAGCTCTGCTACTACACGCTTGTCGACGTTGGCTAGGGTTTCGAGATAGAGGTCGAAGCAGATTGAGAACTGCTGGGCAAGATATGGTATGTATGGCCTCCCGTGAAGATCGCAGAGGCTTTTCACCCAGCTTTGTACAGACAACGTCGGGCAGTGGAGTCGGTTAACACGGAACATCTCCAGGACATGGGTGGCAACTGCGACCTTCGGTGCAAAGGGAGAGCAAGGCAAGAGGCCCTGGCCGACAAGGGAGGAGACAATGAATTCGTCTGTAGCCTGCAGCGGGACCGAAACAATATATGTCTCTGCCCGCGTCCATTTAGCACAGATTGGCTATTGCAAAAAAGGGACGCACTAAATAGATCTACAACTTTGATGCAATACCAGCCATCCTGAGTATTGCCTGCAGGCGGCAGCGTTCCCAGCGGATCTGCCCCATCCTCGTCCTGAGTGGCGCCGCACTTCACATACGCGCTTGTGATGGCCTTCATCTGCCCCCGGAAACCAAGGACACGCCGCAGAACCTTATCCTTCCAGTTGCACGTATCTGTCCGCCTGCAATGGGGGTCAGTATAATTTTTAGTGCCAAATATTTTGAATATCTGAGATACGCACTTGGCCTGATTCATGCTCGCCCATACCTCCTCCTCAAACTCCCCTCCCGCATTGCTAATGTCGAATTGGACGTCGCCCCGAAGGACGTCGTCAATATCCATCGCCTGATCCTCACAGTCTCCGCTATCTGTCCCCTCTGAAAAGCCCTCACCCGTTTGGAGGGCTACAAACTTGAGACGTCGCTCCTCAGACATTGCTGTGGCCCTTGAATATAGATTTGGACCATCAGGAAGCACTCACCATTCATCTCGTCGATAACTGCTTGGTTTGTGTGGTGATGCAGCTGCTGCTGAGCTGCGGGGCCCAGAGTTTTGATAGTGGCTCTGACTAGGGTGCGAACTCTTCGGTTGGGCTTGTTGCCATGTAATGAACACGTGGCCTTGGCGTTGGTGGGCATCTTCGCCGACGCTCCCCGATGTTGTATACGGCAGCCGTCACATAGTCGATAGATGCGGTGTTGATGACGGGAAAAAACAAAAGACAGCACGTGACCATTCCCCGGAAGTGCGTGCCAAAGCCGAGCTGCGGTGTTTATGGTAGATGTGGTAGATGTGGTAGCTGTGGTAGCTTCAACATTAATTTGATTTTGATTGATCACCTTTGTCTCATTACTTCATGGCCCCTTTATTCTCCAGAACACTGCTTTTCTCTTTACCACCTCCTCCTCATTCAAGCCAACGCTCACCAATGCCACCCAGTGAGGATTCTAGCGAAGAATTGTATCAATTTCTCATATGTACTCACCAGCCAATTACCCAGAGCCACCACCAAATGATCTGGACACCCTCAATCTCAAGCAGGTCTTTCAGGTGCGCCACTTGTTTTCTCCCCCCTCCCTCTTGCCTGAACCTCCCCCAGCATATTCTTGCAGCAGTTACTCCCAGATGGGCAAACATCAGTGTCATTGCTGCTAACATCGCCACCAACGTAATCGCCACCGAATACGACTATCATGCTGACGACGACCTATCCGACCAGCTCTCCCCCCGCGCTGCTGCTACATATTGCAAAGAACACACCGACCACATCCCCCCCCACCGTGCTCCTCCTCCTCGCATCCGCCTAGACGCTACTCAGGCCAACTCTGCAATTTTCCAGCACACAAAGTACCATGGTCCCGGCGAGCATCCAAATGCCATCCACACACCCAACTTCTCTGTTCTTGAACAGTGCGTGGCAGCCACTGGTTGGATCGGGATATGCGGTGATAGTGTCACAGCTGCCGAGGTGGAAGCAGGGCTCGCTGCAGAGGTGACATGACGTCCGACCCATGTCCTCGCTGACTTCTTTGGGCCCCAAGCGACCATGCATGGGTTCAGGCTGGAGAAGTATCAGGGCCCATGAGTCAGTTTTACGTTTCTTTTGCGCTGCCATCTTACTATGTACCTCAGTGAGACCTGCCCAGTCATTGACAGCAACGGCCGTGTCTACGCCGTCTTTGCTGGACACGAAGCCAACCCAAATTTCAAGGCTGAGGTGCACGACCCCGCTGTTGAAGCTATGGAGGAGGCACTCCACCAGTGCTCAGCCTCGGACGCAGAAGACTCACACCGCCGCGGCACCTTCTACCAGGAGTATGCTGGGCAATCCCACGGAGGGGGGCAGTTTGTCCCGGGGACTCTCCAGCGAGGCTCAGTAAAGGCCGTACTTATGTTGTGGCTTCTCAGCAAGGCGGCGTTCATCCGGTTGGCTGGGTTTGCTACAGGTGCGTGACAAGTGTTCTGTTTTCTCTACCTGTTACTCACCTGCATCTAGGCGTCTTTGCTGGCTTCGCCCCCGACCTATACAAATACTATGCCATCAACATGCGTGCCTTCTACGCAACGAACCCCCGCTCCAGATGCCCATTCCTCAACAGCATCTGGTCAGCGTGCACATTCAATCTCGGGCCCCAAACATGTGCCCTTGGCCATCGCGACTACGCCAACCTCTCATTCGGGCTTTGCGCCATCACCGCCCTCGGTAATTTCGACTACACCAAGGGTGGGCACCTCATCTTGTGGGATGCCAAACTCATCCTTGAATTCCCCCCTGGCACCACAATCCTGATCCCCAGTGCCGCCATCTACCACTCCAACATACCCGTTGCACCTGGGGAGCGCCGCTTCTCATTTACTCAATACACTGCTGGAGGAATCTTTCGCTGGGTGCAACACGGTTTCCGCAGTGAGGACTTGTACTGGTCCTCCTTGTCGGCAGCGCAGCGAATGGCTGAAGTCCAGAAGATGGCAGGTGGTTGGGAGGACGGGGTGAACCACTACGCATATGAGGAGGAGCTGATGGATTGATTCTGTACGCACAGACTCTGCATTGTATCATTTTTTTATTCCACCTACCACACCTACCACAGCATATAATACCAGTTTTTGTCCGTAACTTACACTGTCATATTTATTTGGCCTCGAATAAATATGTTTTCGATGTCAGAGTGCAGCGCTCCCTTAAAACCCAAAGATCCCATTGAGATGAAAAACAAACAAATATTTGAGGTGGGTCTTTTACCATGATTACCTCCATCTTTGCCCGATCGCCAACACTTGTGAGTACATCAGCTGCGCTGTGCTTCACCCCTCAGATTCGTTGAGCCGGGTTTTTTTTGTGGGATTAGCGACGATATATTCAGAGCTATCCCGAACAATTCCGGCCTCATCTGGCTGCCAACTCTACGAGGGGAATTTTTTTTTGGGCTGCAATCAATCGCCAACTCTTGCGCGGATTTATCGGAGCCACCTTGTCCGAACCTCCGACGAACGATGAACTCCACCCAAACACAATCCCCTGCTTGACCTGCAGGCCCATGGATTTTTCTGAGGCTGCTTGGAACCGCTACTGACAACATGTAAAAAAATTACATGCCAGGGTTTTCTGTAGGGAATGATATAATAAGTTTTGCATTGAGACGCTGACTTTCCCAAAGTCCAAGTGTCCCCACATGGGAATTCCTATCGACCACCTGCTCCTCACAGCTCCACTCATGCCCAAAGAAACCGGCACGAAAACTGGCACCCAAAACAATCCTCATGTGTCTCCTCGGGCACCGAGTTTGTCCAAAATAGAAAGAAGAGCTCTCGCACTCAAAAAATACCGCGAAAAGTAGGTTTTTTTTTCTTGTGATCCAATCCAATGACAGCGACTCATTCCTTGCCAAAAACCGTGCCGTTCTCCGTGAAAAGGCTCGTGAGGATATGAAGCGGCTGAGGCACCGGAATAGTGCCTTGCCTGTTGCCCGAGCTGCCTATGCAGAGCAGCAGAAGGCACACAATGCTGAATATAGGGAACGGTGCGCCATGACCAGATCTTCTACTTGGCCCATGCTCATGTCACCTTATGTGTCCGCTGTGTCAGATGCAGGCAAAGGTGTGTTATATGCCAGTCCAGTGGGATTGGATGCTGAGGGAATCTTTTTGTTTCCAGGGCTTATATGGACAAGTACGGGATAGTCTCCTTCCAACACATCCACCAGCCTATGCTCAATTTCTATGGCTGTGGGCACCTCACAAATATCAAGCTCATTGATGAGACGACCCAATTCCCCCCATGCAAACTGGTTCCGACTGAGGAGGACGAGGAGGATCAGGCAACTTGGCTAGGTGGAGGCAAACACTTCACCTTCATTGTTGAGGATTAGCGTAACACCTCATCTTGAGGACTAGCACAACTCCTTCCTCCAACTAGATCTATTGCTACTGCAAATGAATTATTTTCAATGCAAATGAACTATTTTCAATGCGCTAAATATCTGTGGTAATGGTGGTAATTTTCTTATTGCCGACGCGTTGACGAGGCAGTTGGTCATGTGTCTCATGAGTCTCCAACACGACAGGACCATCAGTCACGTGGGCTTGTTGCTCTTTCTCTACAAATGTCGGCGCCTAACTACTGTAACCCACCATTCCATCCAGATCCTGGCTACGATGAAACGAGAGGCCGGGGCCCGTTCTGGATGAGTGTCCACCCGGATACTAGGCCTCCGGGCTCAGGAATCTACACCTCCTGGTGCGCCGATTGTTTTGCTCTTTTTTTTAGTAGATCACTCAATCATCTCACAGGGAAAGCTGTAGGGTGGCTGGGGAGCGGATCAGGGGTGGCGGTACCAAGCGCTACGCTTCCCGTGTGGATTGTTTACAAGCGTGGCATGCTTGCTGTGCTGCCGGAGAACACGACCACCCACCAACCGCATCTGCTCCTGCTCCCCCGTACACGGGCGGTGGACCCAGCCACCTGTCGGCAGCTTCTGCGCCTGCTCCTCCATACACAGAGTCTGCGTTGCCAATCTCGTTTGCTGGCCTTAATTTGTCTTCTTCTCCACCGCGCACTTCCCCACCCACTCCCGTGCATGCTGCTCCGCATACTCCGCCATGCAATTCCTCGGGTACTCCGCTGCGTGCTGCTCCTCACACCCCCCACATACTCCACCATCTGCCCCCATTTTCTATGCGGTCCAAGGCGGCTCTATTGTCCACCCCAGCTATGGTGCTGCCTACAGGCATTTGGGTCGCATGCACGAAGCCGACCCATCCCACACCCTCCACGCTAGCCCCGATCATGTGTACACGGCACTGATTGCGGCGGGTTTGGAGCCCGACATTGCCTTGACCCGTGCCGCCACCCACTCATCCCCCATTGCCCGCCTGAGACTGCCGACGGCCGAGCACAGGCCTGACGAGGACGAGAATTCTGGCTCTGAGCCAGAGCAGGTGTTGGGGTAGTATGTTTCATGTTTTTGGACTCATCGCTGCTTTTTTTACTATCAATACTGTAGCTTGTTTATATTCACTTACCACTGCCCTTTGTAACTTTGCGTCACAACGAATCTGATTTTCTTGCTTGGTGTGGTAATTGTGGTTATGCAAAAATAATTGAGAGCTTTGGATTTCGTCATGGTACTTGTGGTAATACAGAAAAAAACACTAAGTCTTTCGGCCCGTGGTATGTATGGTACTACCAAATCCCCCCTGGAATTTGAAGGTTTCGAGGGAAACGTGGCCCTTCACACCAGTGGCCCCAATCCACCAGGTATCCACTCAGGCCAACAGCGGT
The DNA here is from genome assembly GCA_029378375.1 of Mycena olivaceomarginata. Lineage (NCBI taxonomy): Eukaryota > Fungi > Basidiomycota > Agaricomycetes > Agaricales > Mycenaceae > Mycena > Mycena olivaceomarginata. Next base: position 294,434 of record JARKIC010000230.1, on the reverse strand, counting down.
GAATTTGGTCTGGAAGCCAAAATAGCTGGCTTGTGAACTGCGGTGCAGGTGGTAAATGTAGTACTTGATTCGATCAATCACTTTGGCTGCGGCTGATAAGACAATGAGTGGATGGAGGGGCTAGAATTTTGGGTTACACACCCAGTTTCGCCTTATGCCACCCCTCAATTTGTCCTGTTTGAATGATCTGGTCGCGACTCCAGTTTCCATTCTTGAAATGGTTGTGCATGGCTTGAGTAGGGTCGAGACCTCAGTAAAAGAAACCAAAATAAGAAATGCACACTTACATCTTTCAAACACTGCTTCCTGAGCAGCAACCGAGTACCAGCGGTGGGTGGGGGTGAACGACATAGGAAAGTGATCTGATCACATCGGAGGGTGGTCACGTGTGATCCAGAGTCACGTTTGATCCCAAAGCAATCCTATTCAATACAGCGGTTACCACATCCTATATTCCATTGCAAGTCCGTCCGTTGACCTCAACACATTTTCAATTCAACTTTTGGTGAGTTCCTCCTGTATTCTTGGAAGAAGAACAGGCTGATGTAGGGTTTAGCAGAATGTCTACACTGTTGCGATGCAGCACAAGGAAACCCGCAGGCATGGTGCCGAGCTCCCCCCAAAAAACTGCTGCAAAAAAAAACACCTGCATCCAAGGTGAAGGCTCACCCTCCATCGCGTTACATAGAGAATACCATGAATATCAGATATCGCGAATATTCGCAAGTATACATTCGCGAATAACAAATACTCATATTCGCGAATGGCTGTGGCTGTGCTATTCGTGCGAATGCGAATATCTGTTTTCAGGAAAGTTGATATTCGCGAATATTTGCAGCTGTAATACACAGCCAAAGTTTCAATCAAGCATGGTAAATTTGGGTCTGTTTAACACATCTCCTCTCTGGAACCAGAACATACTTTATTTACACAAACTAGATCTGTAATTCATATGCAAACTAACCACTTTAGAGACATCTTTACTTTGACAACTGCTTGACAGGTTGAACATGGCAAGTGTGATGGTCAATCAAATGGTTGAACATGCAAGACAAGGGCTTATATGAGTCTTTGACAATGTTTAAACTCACAAGATAGCATAAAAGTGCTCTTAGCAACTCATTGGTGGCTGCTAAACCCCCAAATTCTCAATGTATTTGCTGAGTATTCATATTCATGAATATTCGCGAATATGGCTGACTAAGCAACGAATATTTGCCATCAATATTCGTACAAATGCGAATATCAGTTTTGAGGTTTTGGTGAATATTCATATTCGCAAATATATATTCGTGGTATTCTCTAGCATCGCATCTCTACGCGTGGTGCTGTGCACCAGGATCAATCCGCTAGCAATGAGGAACTAGCCAACGACCCCGACGCCGAGGAGAATGAAGAGGAGGAAGAGGATGAGCTAGGTAATTCTTGCTGCTTTGTTTCCCATCGTACCGTGCTGAGTAGTTTGTACAAGCAGATGATACCACTGTTACCACTGTCGCCTCACCCGTGAAAGCACCTGCATCCAAGGCGAAGGTTAGCCCTCCATCGTGTTGTGCCCCTGCGCATGGTGCTGCGCACGAGGATCAAACTGCCAGTGACGAGGAGCGAGCCAACAACCCCGATGCTGAGGAGAACGAAGAGGAGGAAAAGGATGAGCTAGGTAAGTCGTGCTGTTTGTTTCCAATGGTGCCATGCTGAGTAGTCTGTACAAGTGGACACCACCGTCACATTACCTCTGAAAATTGGCCCTCCGCTGAAGGGCACCAAGAAGATTGGGGTGGAGGCGCGCAAGGCCAAGGCAAGAGAGGTCGAGTCAGAGGACGAGCCACATCCGCCCCCGAACAACAACACGCTGCCCGAGCCCCTGAACAACAACGCGCTGCCTGTCGCGTCGTCACCACCTGTGCCCCCCAACAACGACACGCTGCCCGAGCCCCCGAACAACACCGTGCCACCCGTTGACAACAACGCGTCATCTGAGCCCCCAAAGGGCAACACAACGCCCCCGAACAATGCCAAACACATCGTCTGAGTCCTCGGAGAACAACATGCCGCCCGTCGACGACAACGAGTCGTCTGAGCCCCCCCAGAATGATACGCAGCCCGTCGAGGATAGCGCGTTGTCAGAGCCCCCGCAGAATGATGCACCGCCTGTCGACAGCAACGCGTCATCCGAGCCCCCAAGGGGCAATGCGCCGCCCGAGCCTCCCAAGACAAACGCACCACCCGAGCCTCCCAAGAAAAACGCGCCACCCGAGAATGACAGCAACCTGGACCCCTCCCTCCGTGCTCTGATGGCATTCAACGACGACCAGCAGACCGCCCCCATTGATAACAGCGATGAGGAGGACGATGTCGTCCCCAAGCACAAGCACCTCAAGGTGCAGACCACTCCCATTGACAGCAGCGACGAGGAGGACAACATCGTCCCCAAGCGCAAGCACCCCATCGGCCTTGGTGCCGTGGATCATCGCGGCCGCAACCCATTGCCCCGCAAACCCACAAAGGCGGGAAAGGCAAGCGGCACTGGCAGTGCTGCGCCCAATGCAGTTGTGGGCTCAAAGGAGGCGAAGGCTGTGGTGCTGAGGGAGGTGCGCGCGAAGTTGCAGGAGGAGATGCTGAAGCACAAGGAGGAGCAGGCAGCAAAGGTTGAGAGGTTGGCCAAGGAGCTTGGGCTTGACCGGAAGGAGGTCGAGAAGAAGCTTCGGGCTGCAACGGGCTTGAAGTCGAAGCGTGGCCACAGTCTCTGGGATGCAAAGGTGTGGCAGAAGCGCAGGGAGATGAACGATGGTGGGTAAACCCACATACTCACTAGCCTCAGCACTAAACGGATTCACAGGCAAGCCGGCAGGCCAACGACTGCACCTACCCGACCTGCAAGCCCTCGTGAAGGCAGATGACGAGAGCCCGCCAATGACTGAGGGCGAGTCGAAGGTGCTGCTCAAGGAATACGGCGCCTACCGTGACGCGATTGAGAAGGGGATGGTGGTCAGCAACAGGGAGGCTGTGAAGGATGTGACTTGGACGGTGGAGACGATTTACGACGAGGTGAGTGGTTTTGGTGGTGCATGTGGTACCCATGGTACCGGTGGTAGGTGTGGTAACTAACTGCATTTTTCTCTCAGCTCCTAAACCTGGAGTCACGTACGGGCGCCCGCTTCCTCCTCGTTGTCGCCGGCTCCAACGTCAACGACACCATCACCCCAACTTGCATCGGGAGCGAGGCGGCCATGCCCTTCTGCTCCTCCATCCTCAAGATGTCCTCCACCGAGTATGACACGAAGTTTCAGGCCTACGCTCACCTCAAGGACAATGTGCTGATAGAGGGGGACTTTGCGACAAAGCGCGGGGCGCTTGTTCGCCTTCTCAAGGATGATCTCCATAAGTTTGCTGCGAAATATAGCATTTTCAATGAAATTAACCTCACCTGCAGATGCCGTCGCCAAGAAGAAGCTCCGCATTGAGTACAAGAATTACGAGCGGCAGATGATGCTGAAGGAGGGGGTGATGTTGGTTGGGTGGCCGTCGAAGTTTGAGATGCGCGCACTGTCGAATGCTGGGAATGGAGGTTCGGAGATGATCATGGAGCTCCTCACCCTTGCGAAGGCGGGGAAGCTGTACTGGGCGAAGGTGCCGGAGAAGGAGTGGGAGGAGCTATGTGTGAAGTACGAGAATGCACCGCCAATTTCTCGCAAGCGCCACGGGACGAAGGGCAAGGCCAGCGAGGAGGATGAGGACGAGGAGGAGGACGAGGAGGACAACGAGGAGGACAACGAGGAGGAGGAGGATGCCCCAAAGAAGAAGCGGGGATCCTCATCCAAGTCTGCCCCCAAGAAGGCCGCCCCCAAGCCTGCCCCCAAGCCTGCCCCCAAGCCTTCCCCCAAGCCTGCCCCCAAGCCTGCCCCCAAGCCCGCCCCCAAGAAGGCTGCCTCCCAGGCTGTCACGAAGAAGGCCGCCTCGAAATCCAGGAAGCGTAAGGCCCCTGAATTGGACGAGGAGGAGGGTGCGCAGGAGACGGATGAGGAGCCCGCCCCCAAAAAGCAGCGCAGGAAGGAGGGGTCCAAGAGTGGGAAGGGTGCCACCTCCTCCACCAAGAAGACGTCCACCGAGCGCTCGAAGAAGCGGAAGCGGCAGACATCTGACGACGATAGCGACAAGGCTCTGCCTCCCCAGAAGTCAAAGTCGAGGGCCGCGGCCGCTGCAGATGCAGAGGCCACTGCCCGTGCTTTGGAGAAGCTTTCCAGGCGCCGCGAGGAGGTTGCAAGGAAGTGGAACTTGGTGCAGGACGAGCCCGACAACAACTCGTCTGCCTGACTGCACTTCCACTTTTCTCTTTGTCTGCCCCCCCCCCACCTATGGCCACTGCTTGTCTTGTTGTCGTCCCCTGCCCCATTTATCATAGTTTTTGTAATGTCGTCCCCCCCACCCACAATATACACATGTGCTTCTTGGATTTGATGTGTAAAGGTTCAGTGTGGTAGCGGTGGTAATGTGTTTAGCTGTGGTATTCATGGTACCGGTTGCAAGGCATGAATACATCACGTGTTGTGGCAAACATGTGAGGCACGTGACATATGTGTGCTGATGCCCCGAGTCGGCCAATGGTATCATGTGACCCCATGGACTTGTGGAAGAAATTGGCCTGCAGAAATGGTGGTACATGTGGTAATGGAGGGCGGCAAATTTTGCTAAGTGCCAATGGCCAGCCTAGCAGCTGTAGCTGTGGTAAGTTAAACTGGTCACAATTTTGTTGACTGCTTAAAATGCTGGTTTTGGTAGGTGTGGTACTTTTTCGGGTCACAAACTTTACTGATCAAACTATATGGTCCCTGTGGTAGCGGTGGTATAATTCCATGTCACAAATTTTACTTGGGAAGTACCTTCCTTGTGGTAGCAGTGGTATTTTTACCAAGTCACAAAACAAGTCTAATGACTTTTAACAGTCGCTGACTAACCACCCAAACGTGTTCCAATAGCTATCTCAAAGGGTTGACTTTCAGTGGTACATGTGGTATAAGGGTCATTAGATTGACTCTAATGATGCTTAGAACACCCTATTAGATTGAATCTGACCCTCTTTTTGACCTCCAAAAATCAAAAATTTCCCCCCCAAAAGTAACCATGGTAGGCAAAAATACAATGGTATGGCTGTGGTAAGGAGAACACGCCAAAACCCTACTAGTTGGAGAGGGATTACCATTGTAATAGTCTGTCTAACTTGTAGGGAAATGTGGGATTATCAGGTGAATTTTCCTGCCCTGAAAATTGCTTACCCAGGTGCCGCTCAAGAGTTTTGGTTCGAATGCGTTCAAAAAGCCGAACCGAACCTGAACGCGGGTTCAGGTTCAAGGTTCGGCGGTTTCTCGAACCGAACACCAGGTTCGCGTTCGGGGTTCAGAGCGAAAGGCCCTGAACCTGAACCGAACCGAACTTTGCCAGCACTAGTCTGAATTCAACTCCTTAAAGAACTCGATGTGTACGATCTCATCCCTCGCGATGATGTCCTCCGGGCCGAAAAATCATACACGGCAAGGGGGTCTGCAAGCGAAAACACGATGCAAAGGGCCTTGTTCAACAACATAAAATTCGCTGGGTCCTATTGGGGTATGAGGCCATATACAGCCAAGACTACACAAAGACTACCTCACCTACGGCACGAATGGAATCCCTTCGTCTCCTAGCGCATATCGGAGCCTCTCTCGACTGGGATATGCAATCAGGAACCAAGTTGGATGTCAAATCGTGGACGATCTGACGCTTGACTTGATCCCAACTTTGATGTCCAATTTCGTTGCCAACTCCGCTTAACTCACTGGAGCACCGTACCAAGACCTGCCAAGAACAACTCGAGCTGATTTCGAGGCCGATGGGTGTTCACACCTCTGCTCCCAACTTCGAGCCCAACTTCATCAACTTGAGGTCGAAGTTGCGGCTCAAGTTGGGACTAAATTAGGTCTTGAATTGGAATAAAGCGGGTAGGGCCGACGAGCGACAATGCCCGCTACCAGTCTCTTCAAAATGAGACGGAAATTCATAAATGGACTGAGCCCTTACATGAAACAATTTAATTCAGGACTAATCAAACATGATTGTACATTACGTGGAGGCTAAGGAGTGTACAGTGTACTGTACTAATTCGACCGAGTGTTCAGCACCTGTTACACATTACCTAAGGTGTTCATTCTCCCAGGTGTTCAGATTACACCTTGGACTGTTACCTCCGGCTAAAGTGTTCATTTGTCCCAAACACCACCAAAGACCTCACGGAGTGCGAGAAGGTGATTGCGAGATTTCATTTCATCATTGCTTGACACCTGCGGGTTCCGAATAGAATTCTCCCTCTTTATGAAATTAGGCCTGTCCGTCCGTCTGAAGCTTTTTAAACTCCGCCGAATCTCCGCTGATGCCGTACACCGCAGCAGCTCTCTGCCATTGATCGTCAGGCTCCCGAGCTATCTTTCTCGTCGGCCCAAAGGCAATCATCATCCGGCATTCTCGGCACTTGACATCACCCTTCTAACAAACTTTGACAGACACTGCCCTGGCGCTAACATTGACAGATGGCTCCCACCGCATTGAAACAAAGGTGACCGTGCGAATGGAATTTTCCCGAGTGCGCTCAGACGGAATCTTCTAAAGAGTTTTTATTCAGTGGAGTTTAAAACGGCTTCAATTAAAGGATTAATTTTAGAGAAGAGGAGGATACAACCTTCCCTACCGATGAAACTGAATGGTAGGCTCGAAAGGTGAACAAAAAACAGACTAAAATATTTTATAGTGGAATGAAAGGGAATCAATTAATAAGGGTTGTGCTTCTGTGTCATTTGTCAGCCCAGTTCTGCTAATTTATCTCGCTCCCCACTGCCAGCGCCGAACTGAATGTCAAATACAGTTCAATTCAACCAAGTACACTGTAACATTTTGAATGGTATGTCACTGCCAATCTGCCCCCTATGACTTTTTTAAATGCACATAAGGGGATGGGAGGCCGCGAAGCGGCCGACCAGTCCCTTGTATCCAATAAAAATGGGCAGAAATGACAAGTAAAAAATACCAGGCTCATAGACGGTTTGGCTCGTTCAGGGGATGCCTAGAAGTCTCATGCTGAAGAGGAACCCTCACCGTCGAATCAGTACAGTAATACGAGTTGGTTTGGTATACTGAAGCAAGCGAAAATATGAATCGTGATATCTCGGTACAGGGGATTATGTTGTTTCAGCCATTGGAGCACGTTATGGACTCTTGCTGCATTTACAGCGAAGGGTTTTGCATGTTCCCAGAGCCATTCAGGAGTCAGAGCAGATGATTCAATAAATAAGATACAGACAGGTGCAGTTATCTATTCAACAGATGGCAGAAGAATATCAGCTACCTTGGAGGGTTGTTGAGGGTCCATTATTACATGTCCTGTCATACCACGTTGCGTGCTCGCAAGAACAAGGTCCTGATGTTCCACCTGGAGTTGAACTATCCAAGACTTTTGAGCGGCAGCGCGCAATCATGAACTCCTCTATCAGAGTTAAGTGTTGAAGCTCTGGAGGGACAGGTCCAAGGAACGTTCTCTTGGCCAAAGCTAATGCTGGCATTTTCTTTTGCCGTGAGAGATGAATGACAGGTTTTGCACCCGGATAGAACCAGTGGCTGCCATCAGGAGGTCGCGCAAGGGGCCCTCATCAAAAGGCACAGGTGGAACTCATTCCGGATTCAACCATTTATAGCGGTCTAGAACACTCAAGTCAAGGTCTCTGGCAACAATTGAACAATGTGAATGCAGGGCACGGATTCTTGGTGGATCAGATCAAGGTCTTCTCGATGTTTTTGGCAAGCGGCACGTTCTGACTCTGATGAAGATTGAACTTTTTTCCCTTGTCGCAAATGATGTGACCTTTGAGAAGTCGGTCTAGTTGACCTATATCATCTGCCCCTCCATGATCCACATCCAAAATAGACAACACTCGGCATAAAGAGTTGGGTAAAATATTACTTCCCTAGATGGCAGTCAGGATGTGAACCTGAAGATCAGCATTGAGAGGGTTGAACTACTGCTCATTGTGGACGTCAGCGCGATCGGGCAGAGACAAATCATGTGGGGGAGTAATATCAGGATGAGACTGGGAGAACTGGTCGCAATCGCCGGATAACACATGCTGTGTGATCACGGTACGTTGGGAGTCGATTGTAACACTTTCGGGTACTTGAATGTGAATCGCGATGGAGGGCTGCAATAGACACCAAAACAGGTTTTCTGTGACTCTCGAAGGAGTTGAAAACTTCGGCCATGGATGCAGAGGAACGAAACTCGGTGCTTGCCTTAATGACGGTTTCAGCATGTTTCCGTATTGCAGCTCGTAACTTGAAACGAATATTACAGACACCAGATACAGAGATGTTCAGAGCAGCAGCTATATGCGATAGACTTTCCGTCAACAAGTGCTTGTCAGTAGCTTTAAGAATCATGTTCAACATAGTTTTGGACATGTCTGCGGTAGTCTGATAGTAAACAGGGGCGCTTGTTGGCAGACCGTCAAATTACGTAAAAGCGTGGCTGTGCTAATCCGCGTTCTTTCTTTCATACTGCATGCAATGCAGCCGGAATATATCTCGAAATATTTGTAAGGGTTCCTGAACAGGAATGGACAATATCATACAGCGACAATTAAGCATTTCACCTGGCCAATATCTCAAAGCAGCATCAACCCAGCAATTGCTTACATAAAACCATGTTCACAAACTCATTCAATCTTACCGCTCCAGCTCCACCTCTCTCTTAAGTCTAAAGAAATTTTGATTCATTGAAAGGCATTCTATGTGCTCAAATATTCTCAGAATTATAGCCCCAGAAATCGTCTCAGAACAAGGCCGCAAAAAATTGATCTGTTGGCCAACAAGATGGTTGTGTTTACTAACAGACCATATACAGATACATTTTGATCGTCATCTGTATATCAGTTCTGTAACAGAGACTATGTCTGCGGCCAATTCAAAATTTCTGCATAGAGCTTGGCACACCAAAGGGTCTGGACGTGGACACACAGATGCATCGATGACGTAGTCAGCACAGACACCAGTTGCAATGTGGTGGATGAGCACATGACGGCATTGGGTAATGTTCATATTGGCATGTGGGATGGCATGCAGCTCAAGTACTTGTTGTATCCTTCGCAAATCTGTGCAAAACACAGATATGTGGGAACAGGTGACATGATGACCAAAAAATATATCGCAGATAATATTCAATTCAAAGAAGCCATGGAAGGCACAGATACATCATTAGACAGCAAGGACACAGAGGTGGAGGGACAGCGGCACGTCAAGGGGCCACTGCAGATATCTGCAGTGATGGCATGAAACTGTTGGCTTAATATCAGTCGACAGCAGGGCTATAAACAAAACATCGAAACTGAGGGTCAGATCACATACTGTCATTCAACTTGGTAATTCCGCTACCAGTCCCCATCGCAGATGGCCTGGTAGGATTGAGGAAATTGTCTGGACAAGGTGCAGTGCATGCTGTGGCCAAAAGATACTTCTGCGTTTTCCGGGCTGGATGACACCCAATGAGTGGGTAAAGGTTTCATGTGGTCATGCCCAAGGACCTGGTAGTAGGGAAAGTCCGAGCTGACCGACAGCTTTATGTGAATAGATGAGAAAGTGTCGCTAGATGGAAGCGAAAGAACACCAAAAGCAATGGATTGAGAAACATGAATGGCATTGAACAAGATCCAGTTAAGAGTCACCAGAGATTTTTCAGACAAAGGATCAAGAGAGTTGGAGAGCGGCTTGTTGCAGAATGTCCCAGAGGCAGATAAGGTGGTGGTATGAGACAGAGCTGAGTGGTGACATGTCAATGACACGCCACTCGGCGTTTGGAGCCCATCAGTTATGAGAAAAATGTTCGCCGAGGAGCTAGATTCGGACTTTTGGCGGAGAGATCAGAAGCTGACGCGAAAACTGCTGACAAAAACGTGATTCACTGCAAAAACGAAAAATCGGGCTCTCTATAAGACCCGTACCTTACGGTAGCGGGAATGTCTGAAGCACCCTATCCTATCTGTTTATGACCCTAAAAATGCGATACCTATGGTATGGCCTTTTCGCCATACGGTGATCGATGTGCTCTGAACCTATCAAGAAAACACCAACCAAAACCAAACCTACACACAGAAGTGCGTCAGAACGGAATGGAAGTGCTCGAGACGTGCACAGACGAGTATCAGACCCTGGTACAGGGCCTTATAAAAGGTTGCAGGGAATGGAATAGACCTCGGGAATGAGGAGAGAGTGTTGTGTTGTTTATAGAAGTCCTTGGAACGAAGTCCAAGTACTTGAACCTTGATCTGAGTGAACCGGAATGGAACTGCAACAGACAGGAAAGCTAGTGGAATGCAACGAGAGTGTCAATGTGTATGGAACCCTTGCTGTGCAAGTGTTCTGGCTAGATCTGATTGAAGCAGGGTATACCCGAACAAACAGGAAGCACAGTAGCGCGGTGATGTAAAGCTTCGCAGCTATGAGAAACAAACAAGAACGAGTTGCTGGGTTCTCCAAAGCGAGGTGGATGCCGATTCCAAGCGTAAACAGGAACAGACAGTAGTGGGTTCCGATCTCCAAGTGCTCCAGACAGTGGTGCGTTCTGATCCCAAGCTCTTTACAACACAACCCAAACAACCAAGTGCAGACTCAGCACAATTCCAACAGTTCCAATCACTTTCAGACTATTCCAGGCAAACGGCAAAGTCGGATCCCAAGGATACCGATCACAAAAGAAAAGATTCCAAGCCAAAATGAATTCTAAGAGACACCTTGTTCAAACTCCCCGGTATCTGCCCAATTCGCAAGTGTTTCCGCCTACTAGCCATGGGGTGATTCCGTGAAGCCACCCAAGATGCCCCAGCTACTTTAATACAAAGCCCTGAAACACATGGAAACGTCCGAGAATAAGTAAGTATGAGTAAACTAGTCCGTTTATCCGTCCGACTTCCGTGTAGCCATCGTAAGAATGGGTATCTGAGTCCTTCCATTGGCTGCCCATGTTGAGCACGCCATGCTGGTGCAATCCTGTGCACATGTACGATCGGTCGGATTGTGCCCGAGCCATCACAACCAATCCCCTATGTTGATCCTGACTGTATATACAGTTCCTCCCAATGCCCGTGTCTTTCCCGTCTACCGGAACCTCTGGAACCGAAGCCCCTAGTCCATAGCTTTCCAGGGATACCGCATTCGAAGTACTTCCCAGTATGGGTACTTGCTCCAGGAGCCGACGAGTGTATGTCCAAGTGATCGGACCCTCGCTTAGTGACCATCCCTTATCCGGAATGCCCGGGACGGCGTGGATCCATCAAGATGTGATGTTCCCAGCCCCTTCCAGTGATCATCTGATCAGAACGCGCTATGCGTCCCATATCCAACACACCACAACAGGATTCCAGTCCGTCCTCATCTAGTTCCGTGAACGGGAATAGAGTAGACTTCTCGTTCCACTTGATCATTGGGCTACACATCTCCTACAGGTTTCGGAGCAAGCACATGCCAATGGGTCCAGAGTGTTCCTCCCTGTTCCCATCCATTACTCAGTGGTTCCTGCCCTGCCAGCTACTTGGGAACCTCAGTACTGGTGCTTCTGGAGCGTAGCCCAGCACATGTCTTGTCATGAAAACGCGAAAAAGCGAAGATTTCATGGGTGGACAAATCCCATGCTTATCAATGGTACGCAGTATAACACGGTGTACGGGCTGAACAGAATGAGGCGAGGGTGGGTTAGATTAATAAAGCAAGTAGGGCCGACAAGCGGCAAGGCCCACTACCTTCGTAAAGTATTAAAAGTTGTACATTAAATAGACTCACAATTAATCAAAGGACGGCAAAATGAGTTGAGAGGTTTACTGACTAACTATGTGAACAAAGGACGTGCAGAGAGCAGTTTAGCAGGTAGGAGGTATGTGCACCTTAAGCACAAGTCGCATCTGCACACGGAATAATTGCCTTCCCGCTCGTCGTCCATGCACTCATCTGCCACGGCGTTGCCTTGTTCTGCAGCTCCAGATTCACGAGCGGCGGGAGTGATCCGGAGGTGAGGCGTGTTTTGAGCACGGGGCCCGTGAGGACGGCGCCGCGGCCTGCACCACGCGCTTTGAGGTTGGGCATGGCGAAGGGGGTGAAGGCGGTGGATACTGGGAGGGGAGAGCGTTAGTCGGGAATGGGATAGAAGAAAGATGGGATAAGAATGAGGAAGGATAGGAACAAAGAAATCGACGGAATCCGATCCGTGCAGGCTGACCTATTCCCCGGAAAAGAATAGCTATGCAAAATGAAACTCACTCAACACTCCTGATGCAACACCCGTCAAATTGAACTGCGGGACATCCCTGGCACAGTTTGGACGTTCTTGTATCCCGTCTTCGCAGTGATGAAGGAGAGAACATTGGAAAGGGCGCTATGAAGGTGATAGTTAGTATCTTAGTTGTCATGCGAGAGGATGAAAATAAAGAGGCCAAAGTACGAAGGAAAGTGAGAGTGGAGGGAGGAAAGGCAGTGCACGACTCACGCGATTGTATCCCCCCGGCCCAGCGACTTGAGCCCCAGTTGGCTTGGACAGTGCTGAGGGACGAGTAGTGAGTATACAGCATATCGTCAGTCGTGCCGCAGAGCTTCAAGGGAACAGTGTCGCCTGTGGTGCGTAGGTAAGCACTCGCTCTCATAAAGAACATAAAGGACCAAAACGGAAAGGACAACCAGTGCATGAAGGGGGCTCAGTACGAAGGAGGGTGGGAAGGGGGCAAAGAGGAAGAAGAGAACACACCCAACAAAACCAAATACACCGTGTTCTGGATCATATAGTCCTCTGTCTCGTTGAACTTGAGCAGGATCACCGTCTCGCCATCGTTGACCCGCGGGTCGGTAAGGAGCAGGAGGAGCCAGTATTAGAATGATCACCAGGGAACGAGAGGGAAGGAAAGATAATGATTGGAAAAGGAGTGGAAGAGACAGGTACATACCATATTCGACATCATGAACACTCATTTCGGAAGCGTCCCGTTCACAACGTCATTCGCAAAGTCATTGAACGTGCGGATGCGCTTGACTCGTTCGATATGCATTGTAGATGATGCTATCGTACATATACAGATTATTTAGGGAGTTGAAATTGACGTTGAAGGGACACATGCAGCGGATTGTGCTTGCGGACATAGTACGGGTGGTCGGCGGTGCCGGGGGAGATGTAGTTCTTCGCGTTGTAGCTGGAACAGTGCAATTGATTTGTTCAGGAAGAGCAGAGGATTGGACCAAGGAGGCCATGACGCACTTGAACCCGTAAAACTCATCAGTTGACTGAGGTGGAGAGCGGCACATTGCATAAGGTTGCAGATGGCAACATGAGAGTCGGAAGCAAGAGAGGGAGCGGAGCCGTAAGTGGGGCCGTAATCCGGCGAATCGTCTCGAATCTTTGGGTCGCTTAAGGGCATTGACAAGAGCAGGAATTACACACAATCCGAAAATTTTGGGGATTACGCAAAAAACGCTGACAAAAATGTGATGCACGGCCAAAGTCCAAAAATTATGCGCCCGATTGGCGCCCGATAGAAACCCGTACCTTACGGTAGCGGGAATTAAAGCCCTTGAATTCAGGCTGTCGATCAAACAAACGGTAGTAGCTGCGCAAGATAACACATTACGGTACGGTAACCATACACCGCGACACAAGGTAGTGGGGATCTCAAAGATTGTCTTGTCAACGGGGCAACAGATAAATGAATAGTGGCGATCTTGTCAACGGATAAGTGAAAATTTCGGTGTCCTCGTTGTCTGCTATCTATACCGCTATGTTTAGGCCAATGTCAAGACAACCCAAAACCTGCGCCTCGACTGCGGATTTGCGGAAGCTTTGTTTATTATAAATGGAGTTCCGGCTCCTAAAGTCAAAGCTCAGCGAGACCGAAGGTTCAAAGGTAAGCCATGAACCCAAGGGATGATCCCCGATCAAACGCAGGCTTGGAACAACCCTGAAAATTGGATGTCAGAACTTACTAACCGTCTGAGTCCTGGACCTTATGCTGTAACTTCGAATGTGAGCGACAGCTGTGAGATTGGGAAAAACCACCATTATTCTGTAAAGTGCACCGATCTACCAGCTCAGAATATTTTGTTTCCTACAGCAGCCAGCAATGACATTGCTAGCCAAATATGAATACGATAAGCCAGATCGCGTATCGTATTCATATCCGTATCATATTCGCTGGTGAGGGCCCATATCGTATTCTTAGTGTATCGTATTCATATTCAGGTGTTTGAATATGAATACGATATGAATATACTTGAATAAATTCTGGCTCTCAACTTTGGCCAACCAAAACCCACCAGACTGCGCCAAATATGGCATTGAAGCTTGAACACGGGTTCTTTCCCCTCACCTCGATGTTTTGAACCTGAATCACCCACGGAGTGGACAATTTTGGCCGCGAACAACTTACAATTTCAAGTTGATTTCAAGATCACGAAACTTTGATCGCCCCGATGAAGGCCGAGATGTCCGGCGCTTTATGTAGATTTCATGCCTGGCAGGGTTCCCTTCGGCAAATTCATTGATTTGACTGGTCGGCTGATGAAATTCGATGAGTATATTCAAAATTTAATCTTCCGTATCGTATTTGTGGCCAGCACTAGCTAGCATACTATGTTTTACGACAATTTGATCATGCACGTTGGCATGTCTCGGCACACCGTAACACTTCTTGCCATATATTTTGATCTGGCTGTCGGGCTACGAAGCTCGGAAGTTCATGCTGAAAGCAGGCCTTCCATTCAAATGCACCCATCTTGGCATATCGCCCCCTTGGCGTGAACACCATTATAAATGACACAGTGAACCGAGATTCTCTCTTCAGGGTCTTCACATTCTGCTTCCTTTTTCTCCCCTTTTGTCTGCTTCGACCTGGTGTCTTGTCTTCCTTCTTTTTGCAACCTTTTCGCGTTCCCACCCGGGCCAGGCGCCAGTGGTCCTCCTTCCCCCTTCCCGATTCTCCTGCATGAGTGCTATGTCCGCTCCCTCAGAACTCAGTACAGCCGTAAACACCCCCGGAAGCACGACTCCTAAAGGGCAGGTCGAGCTCACAGACCAAACGAATCGCTTGCCTTTCAAAAAACTCCTCCCCATTTTCGCGGGGCTCGCGCTGTGTGTTATAGTCTCCAGCCTCGATTCCGTCATCGTCGCGACCGTAATCCCGACCATATCGGCCGTGTTTAATGCCGGATCTGTCGTCTCTTGGGTCCCCTCCGCATATCTCCTCACTTCGACATGTTTCCTGCCGCTATATGGACGGTCTGCCTGAGACTTTAATCAGCATAGACTTACGCTCTGACCACGGCACCCCCAGATTCTCCGACATTTTTGGTCGCAAAAGCGCGCTGTTTATCGCTATGTCGTTGTTTATGGTCGGAAATCTGCTAGCTGGATTTTCCAAGACGATCATTCAAGTGATTGTCTTCCGAGGGTACGCCTCATGTTTCAATAAAAGCTTTTTTCTGACTCGCAGTCAAGTCTGGCCGGTGCTGGAGGAGGTGGATTGGTTAGCATGTCGCAAATAGTCATCTCAGACATCGTCAGCCTCCGCGAGAGGTACGTGGCTCTATGTTATGGCGTTGGGCCCTGCGCTCAATCTCAAGTGCAGAGGAAAATACCAGGGAATTATTTCTGGAGGTATGTCCTCCGTTGTCGCCGCAAAAATTTGATGCCCATGAGACCCGTACAGTCATTGCCATCGGATATTGCCTGGGCCCCGTAATCGGGGGCGCCTTTGCCCAGAAACTCGAATGGGAGTGGTGTTTCTGGGTCACAATTCCCGTTTCCTTCCTTGCGACATGCGTCGTCGCAATCATACTGCCCTTGAAGCCCGTCCAAGGTAAAATTCGCAGGTAGCGTTCTCCCGACCTTTGAAAGTTATTCTAAACTCACCGTCGAATAGCAAACTCCTTGCCGTGGACTACGTCGGTACATTGCTGACCCTTGTCGGTTGCGCGCTCTTTATCTTACCTCTTATATGGGTATGTTCATTCTATTCGATGTTGGAACCGGTGCGACGTATTTGCAGGGCGGTGTGACTTTTCCATGGACGTCTCCGATGGTCCTCGCGCCGTTGCTGTCCGCATTCGTCGTGGTGGCTATTTTCTGCCTCTGGGAATGGAAAGGAGCACGGCTGCCCATCGTTCCGAGTGCGTGATTTTTTCTTGGTCGTGGAAAGACCGAAATGACCGAGCGGCCGAACACAGTGTACATCTTTAAATACTCGACCGTTACGGGTGTTTTCATAGGGATGTTTATCAAGTGAGTCCCTGCCGTCATCATTTAGATGGATGGTCTAAACTATTTGTAGTGGTTTCGTATTCTTCTCGACACTATATTACCTTCCGCAATTTTTCCAAGTTGCCCTCGGGTATGACCCCCTCCACGCCGGTACGTCTCTCGTCTGTTTTCATATTCACAGACCTATCCTTATCGCACACCAGGGTTGTTTCTCATTCCATTTCTCATCACACAGGTTTTCTCGAGCTGGGGTTGTGTGCGTGTTCATGCCACCGTTCACCCCAGGTTTGATTGATGGAACATCCTAGGGTATGCTCGTGAGCCATACGGGACACTATAGAGTAATCACCCATGTTGCGTTTTGTCTTTCTCCCTACTAATTACACTGTAGATGATCATCAACTCGGGATTCGCCGTCTGGTCCATTGCCTGTGGCCTCATATCCACCATCCGGCCTCGGTCGCCCAAGCCGCTGCTGGTGGTGTACATGATCCTTGCAGGTATCGGTGCAGGCCAGGTACGTTGATCTATTTTCCATTCCGTCTTTTCGCGGTTTCCCCAGAGCTCAAGTTCCACAGACCATGCGTGAGTCGGACGCCTTTTCCTCGTTGAATGGATTCCGAGCTGATCTCAAAACCGCACAGAAACATCGACGGTTGCGGTCCAAGCGAGTGTGCCCAGACGCGATATGGCAGTGGTCACAGCAATGCGTAATGTATGCTTGCGTGTCCTATTCCCTCCCTCCAACTTATGTTTCTTAAATTGCAGTTCATCCGTCTCCTGGGTGGAACCCTCTCTCTCGCAGTCGCCGCAACCCTGCTGAACAACGACCTCCGCACCGTCATGGCGGCGCTCAACCTCCCACCCTCGCAGATCAGCCAGATCATTGACGACCCCGTGCGCCTGCACACCCCCGCGAGCGTAGGCGTCTCCACGGACATGGCTAAAGACATCCTGGATCGCGGATACGCCAAAGGGTTCAGCTCGCTGTTCATCATGAATGCGGCTCTGACAGTGTTTGCGACGCTGGTGAGCGTGGTGATGATCAAGCACAAGGAGCTGTCGCGCGACGATGATGAGATGTTGCGCCAGAAGGCGATCAGAGAGGTGCTCGAGACGAAGTTCGATATGGTGAGCGGTGCGGGGACGCTGGCGAGCGGGACTGCGACGCCGATGGGAGGTATGACGAGCGGGACTGTGACGCCAAGGGATTTGGAAAGCGGACTTGGCTTGGCCACACAAGAAGGTGCGGTGATGGCACAAGTGTCGAAGTAGCTGGAGAAGGTAGGACTACTTTGGACCTTTTATCTTACATTTGGACCTTTGGACTACTTTGGAAATTTTATCTTCCATAGATTTTTTCATTCCATAGAGGAGGCTGGAGAAAGACGCCACGGTGTAGGATTACTTTGGACATTTTATCTTGTGTAGACATGCCACAGAGGTCTCCGTCCGCTGACATCTTGATGTCCTTCAAGCGATTAAGCTACCCGTTGATAAGCACGGGATTTGTCCACCCATGAAATCGTCGCTTTTTCGCGTTTTCATGACAAGACATGTGCTGGGCTACACTCCAGAAGCGTCAGTACTGAGGTTCCCAAGTAGCTGGCAGGGCAGGAACCACTGAGTAACGGATGGGAACGGGGAGGAATACTCTGGAACCATTGGCATGTGCTCGCTCCGAAATCTGTAGGAGATGTGTAACCCAACGATCAAGTGGAACGTGAAGTCTACTCTATTCCAGCTCACGGAACTAGACGGGATGGACTGGAATCCTGTTGTGGTGTGTTGGACATGAGACGCGTAACGTGTTCTGATCATATGATCACTGGAAGGGGCTGGGAACATCATATCTTGATGGATCCACGCCGTCCCGGGCATTCTGGATAAGGGATGGTCACTAAGTGAGGATCCGATCACTTGGACCTACACTCGTCGGCTCCTGGAGCAAGTACCTATACTGGGAAGTACTTCGAATGCGGTATCCCTGGAGAGCTACGGACTGGGGGCTTCGGTTCCAGACGTTCCGGTAGACGGGAAAGGCACTGGTGATAAGCCGTGAAACGGACCATGGGTGAAATGGCAAGGAATTCGCCGATTTCTACCTTAATCACGTAGCGCGCTGCTCCAAAGGATTAGCATAAGTCCTATATGGCTAATCAAGGCTTTATCCTGCATGAGGACCTTAATCAAGTCCGCCTGGGATGCATCAACCATGAAAGTTCATACTTGTTGACATCCATGATTAAGGGTTTAATTGCCAAGGTTAAGCATTGCTGCTTAATCAAGGCATCGCGGGGCCTACAAACAACATGGGCAATATTAATCATCCTCTCTGATGATCTGGGGCACCACTGTGGGGTCTTGATTAGGTGTTCGAGTGCTTTGTTGTGCTTGATTTACAGAGGGAGCCTTGCGCGACGGGTCAGGTGATTCGGGTTTAACAGTAACCGGTTACCCCGGCTGTGGTTGAACCTTCGCTTATCAACTATCCGATCATTGTTGCCATCCTGATTTGGTTACTTGAACCAGGTCAGGACGGTAACTCGCATATCTCCACAACCACTTGGCGGTTTGGGCTGATTAAGGTACTGGCTTGAAGCCAGTACCTACGTCTACCTAAAACTGAAGGTACTGAACGGGGGACAAGAGGATAGAAGATGGGACTGTCTACACGATCGGACAAGGGAGCAGTCACACCGGACACACTCAAGCATTAAGGGGTCGACACACGAGGATCCTATATATTTATCCACACGTGATTAACTACGGACGCCTTACTCATATACCAGCCAGTAGACTAATCATCGTATTGTAAGCGTAATTGTACAGTATATAAGGAGGAGGTTTTGGCATGGATAGGCACTGAACTTTCTGTCACTAAGAGCATTAGCCTTTACCGGGTATTGCTTGATAAACGACGGAGATTCGGGACTTGTCACCCAGGACTGACTTCATTAAGAAGTTTTGTTTCGTCTGCACGAGTAAGCTCAATATCAATTGTTGGATCGGGATCTTGGGATTGGAAATGGTTAAGAAGCTAGAGAGAGCTTATTAGGATTGAGAACACGGCACCGCACTACAGTAGCCTTGGAAGGCTTATTATTTGGGATTTGGAGAACACGGCACCTTGTTAGGATTGGGATTGTTGGCTCAAGCTTCTAAAGCTTTTAAAACTCGATTTGTTGGCTTAGGCACTCGTTTGGCATTGCTCAAAGAGGTCTAATACTCTAAATCAACCTTGCACTTCGGACTAGACCTCTTAAAACAGGCTTGTTCCTCGCAACCTCTGTTGGATTATCTGTGCTCCTTGAACCTTCTTAAAGCGTTCAAAAGACCCGTACTCGGCGGCACAGTCTAAACCATTCAAGGGGAAAGTAGTTAGGATTTGGTTAGTAGTTGCGTTTTTGCCTTAATCAAGCAACTCGCATTCTGCTCGTTGGGTCTTGATTAAACTAGTACTGCTGTTGTAGACACCGAGCAAGCATTTCATCTGGAGCCCACCACGAGGGGGTGCAGATATAATCTTGATTGGTTGCCTGGAACTGTTTTACTTGGGTCATCGGTGCATTATAAACAACTCGCGGTCTAAACAACCAAAAGTTCGTTCAAAACACTCTACTTGCTTAGGCAGAAGAGTAACCACACTAGGTTTCTGACCGTAATCAGAACACATTTGCACAATTCCACCCCGGATCCCTAGTGATCCAGAGTCGGAATCGAGTACCTTTGAAGGAGAAGGCACTCAACCTTTGGGCTATTGGAATCGAGTTTCATCTCGTTCTACCTGCACGTTCAAGTCAGGCAGGAATCTCCTCCGGACTACCAACTGCATATAGGCAAAGGACGTCTAGTCAGACACCAGCATCCAGAGCAAGGGAATTCCCAAGCGGAAATCACTGCTCAACGGGTCCAAGCTTCGCGCGACAGACCAATTTCGTCTACGTCGGTTTCAACCAGTCCAGTTCCATCGTCTTCTAGGCAAGGATTAAACCCCGAGCCTATTGAAGAAGAAAACTTGGCAGGAACAACACCACGTACGGGTAGCACTACACCACCCACAGTTATTCAGAACCCGGTTAATCGAGATCAGATTAATCACTAATATGGCAAACATTGGAGTCGCGAACTTTAGGATTCCTAATCCTTGGGATAAAAGTAGCCCTTCGTTCGATGGAGAAACTGCCTCGTCGTTGAGGAAGTTTATCCGGAACTTGAGCACTATCTTTACTCAAGGAGGAATTGCTACAGATGCCGCGAAAAAGGCAAAAACCTTGGAGTATCCTCCAAGAAGATGATGTTATTGAGCAATGGGAACGTCTTCCTACCTATACCTCCGGGACCTTTGATGAATGGGTTGCGGAAATAGAAGGATTCTTCCCTGAATTAGAGGATGCAAAAGTGGGATCGTTGAAAAAGATGCGCAGGATCTGTTCAGAACACCAGGACGTTCCAGTTAACGACCTTGGGGCTGTTCGGCGGTTCAGCATAGCTTTTGTCAACGAAGCGGATAAGCTCTTGATGCCACCCGCAGCGTTGGATAACGGACAATTGGTGGACATGTACCTCGATTGTTTGGAAGAGTCCTTCGCTAATAATATCAATGCGATTATTATGCAGTCTAAGTTCTTCGCGAACGGAACTACTACTACTCCAGCTGCTGCAGTCAATGCGGGAGCGGGGGCAGCTGTAGCTCAACCAGGTGACAGTCAAGCGCAGGGGGGACAAGGTTCCACTTGCGTTCGTGATTAAGACGGCCAAAGAGATGGCTGAATACTGGGATGGACATTCGTCCAAACGTTCCAAGAAGGGCTCGGCAAAGGGAGAATTGGCTGGGAAAGAGGTGGCCATAAAGCTTGAAGAAGATGCTAGAGAGAATCGCGCTCTGTTAGACGGCATTCAACGCCCTGACAGCGGTGATTAAGGACAGCTTCACTATTCAGGACAAAAAGCTAGACCAGTGGATGAAGGACTAGTTTCAGCCAAGCTGTAACTAATCCTCCGCCACAGGAGAACTCTAATAACGGTCAAGGATCCTATAATAAGAGCGATAAAGGGTTTAATCAAGGGAACCGCGGATACCACGGCAATTCCAATAACAGCGGCCCAGGCCGTTGTTGGTATTGCGAGCCTAGTTGACCATTTAATGGCCACCTGTCAATATAAGCGGAGACATATTGAGATGGGGTACATTGGGTTTGAGAACAGCTTGCCTTCGTCTCTCTAACGGGCAGTTTATTCCCAAATATCCTGATAATAAGAGCAAAAAGGAATGTATTGACGATTATTGGTTCGCTCAAGGCAAAAAGCGTGGGGCTACGCTCCCGCTTCAGAGCCAGAACCTGGTTAACACCTCTGATGATAGAGTCGACCATATCTACGATAGCAGGGATGATGAACTACTTTCGTTAAAGGTTCAAGTGCATGCTCTGGCTAGGACCTCGAACTCCGGCCAGCCAGTACTTAATCAGACGGTGGTTAATATTCCCCAGCCTATCCAAGGGATGATACCAATTCCTCAGTTTGCTACTCCTCAGTTCATTCAAATGCCTACGGCACCTACTGGCTCGATGGACTGTGGGCAATTATGCAACCTTGTGGACGCATATAGGGGAGGGCAGCAAGCAGATCAGTTCGTGGCAACACGTTCTGGGAACCGGCCTGATGCCAGCTCCAACCCAAATTTCTGAGGAGTTCGATGAAGGAGGGTGGGGGAAAAACAGTTCGTTTTCAACCTACAGCCAAACCTCCGGAGAACCGAAATAAGGCCAATACAGCAGATGATAATGATAATTGGAGGAATAAGTTCGTTGATGAGGAGGAAGGGAGAATGTTCGCAGCTCGATTAAAGGACTGGCCACCACCAGTGGACAGACAGGAATTGGCACGGTTCTTGGGGATAATAGGGCCATACACCATAGGGTTTAAAGAGTATCAGGAATACTCGCAGCCCTTGATGACCTTACTCAAGAAGGGTGTTGAATGGAAATGGGATGATGAAGAACAGGATGCGTTTGACAAAGTCAAAAACATGCTGGCCTTAATCATAATTCGAAGGGCAAAGGGCCTCTCGATTAATACGTGGGAATTGGTAGTGCGAATTGACGACGAAGGGAAACCAATCAGGTGGCTCAAAATGGATACTACTCTGACGGGAGCAGGGACAGGCGTCATCCAAAAGGATGAACCAATCCCATTGCCCCCAGAGAAGTCCTATAAATTAGTCAACCGGAATGTCGACCCGAACATCGTCAAGCAGCTTGCTGAAAGATGTGCAGACTTACCAGTCACCATCACGCAAAGGGAGCTTCACGCGGTTAGCCCTGTGGTCTCAAAAGAGTGCCGGATTAATGCTACCCGAGTAAGGGTGCCCTATGTTAAGCCAAAGATGGTTAACGGGATGTTAGCGCAAGCGGTTGAATTATTTCCTGGTTTAATGGATGATCTGGGAGAAAGTCTTGATTACGATGCTGTTGACGTTGCAACGGTTGAAGTCTTTGAGACTAATCTTCTGGCTCCCCCGAATGAGGAAGGGATCCCCGAAGGATCTTTAATCATAACGGATCCTTTAATGGAGTACTTCAATTCGCTTAAACCTGGAGAGGCACCTAAACAAGTCTACCATGTGGCCAAAGCGGCATATGTGGCAAATGACTCGGAGCCGATCAGGGTTATCTTCCCCACGGTTAATGGAAAGGAACGCGTAGAAGCTGTTATAGACGGGGGATCCATGATAGTCTCGATGGCCAAGGCGGTAGCTAGGCGCCTGGGATTAACTTGGGACCCGTCCATACAGATTACTATGCAGGCGGCCAACCGGTCTCTTAAAAAGTCGGAGGGTTTAGCCAAGAATGTGTTGTTTCAGTTTGGGGACGTGGCGGCACATCTCCAGGTTCATATTATGGAAAGCCCGGCGTATGATATACTCCTGGGTAGACCATTTGAGGTGTTAACTAAGTTGGCATCCTCTAATCAGCCTGATGGAGAATGCACGATCACAATCACGGATCCCAACTCTGGTCGTAAAAGCTCGATGGTCACATGGGCCAGAGGGACGTATACGCCGCCTACGGTTGAAGAGGTCCCTGATGAGGACATTTCTCCCATTAAAGAAAGCACGAACGAGGAAAATTCAGCCTCTAGCAGGACGGGTTTTCGAGCCCCTTCGAGGAACTGATTAATCAGGGAGAAGAGTTGGCTGTTCGGGTGGGTTTTAATTCGGCAGGGGATCTAGAGATCAAGGGATACCTAGAACCCCGTAATGGCAATTCGTTTACGGCAGATGAGATTAACACGGCGTACCTGTTAGCATCCAGAGAGAGCGAAGAGCTTAATCAGGTTGTGAAAGCCTACCAACTCCTTAACGAGTTCGCGGCACCGCAATCAGGTGGACAGGACGCAAAAATGCGGCATCAGGTGTTTACCTTTGAGAAGGACCTACCAGAGTACCTAGGTATTCCAACGGCTAGGCCGACCAAAGTAAAGAAACCGAGACACGAGTTCAACCCCGATGTCCGGTGCTTGTGTTGCGAAAAGGCCGACTTTATTCGGGAGCCTGAGGAAGAGGTTCAACCCTCTCCTTGGATCTGGAATAAAGGGGTCAAAACGGTCAGAGTGCTTGCCACTAAGAAATATAAGCCAGTCGCGTTGAAGACTAGGCCTATATACGGGGAGTTACCAGAACGGTTCCGGATTAAGCGAGAAATAACAGGGGACCCCTTAGAAGGCATGTCTGATTTATCTCCTACTCCTGCCGAGTTCGCCCCGACAGGCAGGTACACAGTCGAAAGGAAGGAGATCATTGATAAGATTCACGCTGGGGACTTTCTATGGCTAGAAGAGCGAAAGTTGATGCATCAAGAAGTAGCTTTCGCCTGGGACGACTCGGAACGAGGGAGCCTTAGACATGACTTCTTCCCGCCGGTAGAAATACCGGTGATAGACCATAAGGTCTGGGTAGAAAGGAGCATACCCATTCCGCGCGGGCAGCTTGAGGAGTTCTGTAGGGTGATTAAGAATAAAATAGACGCTGGAGTCTATGAACCTTCTAATTCATCCTACCGTTCGAAGTTCTTTGGGGTGATTAAGAAAGATGGGAAATCGGTCCGCCTTGTTCACGCTTTAGAACCCTTAAACGCCGTGACTATTGCTCACTCAGGAATACCACCGGCAACGGAGGAGCTAGCCAACCACTTTGCAGGCAGAGCCTGTGGAGCGGTACTAGACTTATATTCTGGATATGATCACAGGGACCTCGATGAAAATTCGAGGGACTTCACTACATTCCAGACCCCGTTCGGTGCCCTGCAGCTGGTGAAGCTTCCGCAGGGTTGGACTAATTCAGTTCCAATATTCCACGACGATGTGACGTTTATTCTCAGAGACGAGATACCTCACGTTACAATCCCCTACATCGACGATGTGCCTGTAAGAGGACCAGGGAGTAGATATGTGTTGCCAGATGGCTCACAGGAAGTCATTCCCGAGAATCCAGGCATAAGGTGTTTTGTTTGGGAGCACTTCAGCAACCTTAATCGGGTTGTTCAATGGTTGAAATATTGCGGGGCTACTTTATCAGGACTAAAAGCCCTGTTGTGTATGGAGATCTTTCCAGTCGTCGGGCACATGTGCTCATTCGAGGGGAGAAGGCCTTCTGAAGACAGGATTGGGGTTATTGATAGGTGGCCGCCCTTGGAAAACATTTTGGAAGTCAGGCAATTCCTAGGAGTTGTAGGCACCATGCGGATGTTTATCAAAGACTACACAGTCATGGCGAGACCCTTAACTACCCTGTTAAGAGCCTCAACAGATTTTGAGTGGGGAGATAAACAACAGGAGTCCATGGACAAGGTTAAACACGCAGTGAAAAACTGCGATGCCTTGAAACTGCTGAACTATGATTGGGATTCCGACATAGTAATGGCTGTGGACACCTCGTGGATGGCGGTTGGCTTGGAAATATACCAGGTCGATCCTGACGATCCTAAACGGAAGTACTACGCAAAATTCGACTCGATTCCCTTAAACGAGCGGGAGGCCAGGTTCTCCCAACCAAAAAGGGAATTATATGGTTTATTAAGGGCACTGCTGCATATGCAATATTGGTTATTGGGTTGCCGGAGACTGGTCATTGAGACGGATGCCATGTATATCAAGGGCATGCTGAGCAATCCAGGAATGGGGCCCAATGCGACGATTAATCGTTGGATCGAACAAATATTAATGTTCCATTTCCAGTTGAAGCATGTGCGCGGTTTGACCTTCTCACCTGATGGGCTTTCTCGAAGGAAGTGGCAGCCTGGTGATCCAGTATATCAGAATCCTGGTATCGGGTACGAGGATAACCCTCCTCCGGAAAACCATTCAGAATGGGACGAGGAAATTCCGCAACCACTAGAGTTCGAGGACTTTAAAACGGAAATCGACACCCGGGGTGGTTACTTGCAGGAGATACCTGAACGAAACCTGGAGCGAGATGGGAGCTTTTCGAAGGCACTCGGGGAGTTTGAGTCGCAGTGCGAGTTCGAGAATGCGGAGCAACTTTTGCTTAACCAGATGATTAAGAAAGCGTATGTGGCTGAAGGATTAATTGTACCGCAGTACCTCATGAGCCAGACTCAAGAGGAGGAGAAGTTGCTTCCTGAACTAGAATTCAAGTACGACCCAGACAAGCGAGAACCTTATCCAGAGGAACATCGAACTGAAAGTGGGAAGCTTCAGGATCAACGATTAACTGACCTGAAGAGATGGTTGAGGGACCCTTTAAAACGGCCCGCTGGTTATACACATAAACAGTACCGTCGCTTCGTGAGCTACGCACGGCAGTTCTTTATTGATGAAAAGGGGCAGCTCTACCGTCGGGGAGAGGACTCGGGACATAAGCTAGTGGTGGATAAAGGCTACCGCATGTTTATGATGAAGGCTTCTCATGACAGTTTGGGGCATAAGGGCCTTTTCACGACCAAGTCGATGATTGAGTTAAGGTTCTGGTGGCCTGAAATGGAGCGAGATATATCTTGGTATATTAAAACATGCAAGATGTGTCAAGCTAGACAGAGGGAATTGCTAAGGATCCCGCCTGTAGCAACTTACACGCCGAGCATCTTCCAAAAGATACACGTCGATGTAATGATCATGGGTAGGGCCTCTAATGGTCACAAATTAGTGGTCACAGCTAGGGACACCTTAACCAGGTGGCTTGAAGCTAGGGCACTAAGGGCGGACAATGGAGAATCCTTGGGCAGGTTTATACTTGAAGAAATCATATGTCGCTGGGGCTGTCCTACTTGGATAGTCACGGACAATGCCGGACAGTTTATTGCAGCCTTAAACGGATCTCAGCCTATAATTCCCAAGCCAATGGACCAGTCGAACGTGTTCACTGGGATATTAGGCAATCCATTTATAAAGCAACTGGCGGTGATGTTCGCAAATGGTTCTGGTTCCTTCCCCAAGTAGTTTGGGCGGACAGGATCACAGTTCGACGGGGTTTAGGTTGTTCACCCTACTTTGCGGTAACAGGCGCCCATCCGACTATACCTCTAGACATAGAGGAGGCTACTTGGCTTGTTGAGTATCCGGGAGAGATAATCAGCACTGAGGAACTTGTGGGATTAAGGGCTCAGGCACTGGCTAAGCATATCCAACATGTGGAGGAAATGCGAGACTGGGTCGACACTGAGAAATTAGCGGCCGTACGCAGATACGCACGGGTTCACGAGCATCAGATCAAGGATTACGATTTTAAGCCCGGTGACCTGGTCTTAGTCAGGAATACCACGGTTGAAAAGTCGCTTAATTCTGAGTTGGAGCCAAGATATCTGGGTCCAATGGTCGTGGTTCGGCAAACTTCAGGGGGTTCTTACCTGTGTTGCGAAATGAACGGGGCAATGTTTCGTGGAAAAATTGCGCAGTTCAGGGTAGTACCCTACGCAGCGCGGAAAAGGATTAAACTTCCGCACAAGATAGAAAGCCTGATTGATATGTCTAAGGAAAGCCTGGAAGAATTGGCCCATAAAAAGGACAAGCCAGACGAGTACTTAGGCAAGGATATGCAATTTGACAAGGTTACGCTTAATCCTGACTGGGAGTCGATGGATCCGGCCGACCTATCTGACGAATATGAGAGTGACCCAGAACCTGAGGATGAGGACCTGGATAACGCCCCCGTCTACGGTGATGACCACCCAAGGTGCTCGAGGCGCATGAAGACGTGATTTCTACCAACTAGGGGAATAATCACTCAACACTTGGGTTAATCAATGGCAAACGGTATATTCGGAAAGATCGTGTTTAGAGTTGGACAAAAGAGATGGTAGTTAAGGGGACACGGCATAGTCGGCTACTACTGTAGCGGGTGATTGGATTCCCTGGGGGACGAGACCGTAACGTTGGAGAGTGGAAAACGCTTCCTCGTACTCGGAAGCAGTAGGAGAAGGGAGAGCATCGATATCTTCTTCTGAAAGGAGCCAGGGCGGGAGTAATTCTTCATCACTGCCTTAATAATCAGAAATTGGGTAGTCGGAGGCTGAGAAACTTCACCTACTACACCGACGGCAACTCAGCCACCGGAGAAACCTTCCGCTCCTGCATAAGGGCGACGAGACGTTCCTGCTCGGTGTACAGAAGCTTGGCGATGGTCAAGTGGTGCTCGAGTCGGTGAACGGTGACATTGTACTCAGAACGATTCTCGTACTCCTGGCGGATAAGAGCTTCGTTGGAGAGATGACCCTGGCCGTCCTGGATAAGCCTGGAGGCCTGGTCGATAACAGCCCTGATTGCGGCCGAATGGATAGGCGGGTCAGTGGCCATACCTGCCCAGAGGGCATGGTTAATCAGATGAACGGGCTCGCTTGCCGAATAACGTACCCTGTGAATCAGGGTCAGCTTCGACGAATGAGTTCGCACGACGGCGCTTGTGACGAACTGAATTGGGTTCGGCAGTAACTTGCGCGGCCTCGGTTGGGTTGGTCTTCTCGACGATCTTCATGGCCTTTGCGTAAGCATTGGACTGGAAATCAAGGTGGCTAACCCGAGCATAAGGGATGCGTACAGTTTCGGCTCTCCCAACCTTTCCCTTCGACGCCTTGGACTAAAAACGGAGAAGAAAACGAGCGTTTAAGATAAGAGCAAAGGAATGGGGGAGCGACTAACCGCCTTGCCAGACTCCTTAGTCTTGGCAGTGGTACGGCGCTCTTCCTGGTCTTGGATCTCGGCCATAAACACCTCGCCATCGATGGACTGGACGTCCACGTCGTTAGAGTCCTGCTTAGTCAAGGAATTGGTTAACACAGGATTATGAAAGATTTATATCGAAAAAGACGGATTAATACCTGGGAAGTGGAGACCTCGTCCATGTGGGTATCCACATCTGCGATAACGGATTCGCCGTTGTCGGCGTCCTCCTTGGGTGCTTTGCCTTTCTTGCTCTTCTTAACCTTAAATGGTAGAAGTAAGCAGAAGCAAGAAGATGATAGGATAAAAACGGGCGCACCTTCTTGGTAGCCTGGACCTCCATGAGTGCGTCCTCCTTTTCCGCACGGTGTTTTTCCCCGGCGATTCTCTCAGCGGTGGTCTTGTTGACCTTGGCACGGTTGCGAAGCTTCAGGAGGTCCTCGATGAAGAGGAGCACATCTTTAACCGGCGGGGGAGGGTCCTGACGGCCTTGGGGAACCCAGAATGCGCGAAACTTGTTGGCGAAACGGCAGAAAGCCTCGTAGATGGGCGTCTCAGTGGCGATCAACGCCGCATACGGGAAGAGGCTGGTGTCGAAGAGAAGTGTGGTCTGTAGGTGGACCGAGTGGTGTCAAGGTCGTGCCGGAAAGGGCGCCGAGTCGTACAGTGTATCCCCGGCTCGCACAAGCGAGGTAAGAGCTCTAGAGGTAAAGTGGTCAGTAAGACAAGAATGATATAGAACTTAGCTCGGTTTGTATAGAAACTTAGGCGTTCGCAGGGAAAATCCAAGTCAGAGAGTGGATTGTCGTGGTGGTAAGAGGGAGAGAAGGAAGATACAGGATGGGACGGCTGCTCCCGTTCTCATGGGACACCGGAGCCCGGAAATGAACCTGTGAAAAACCTGAAACAAATATGCTGTAACTAGAGAGTCCGTCGTAAATCCCTCGGCTAAATCAGCACCTCAGCAACCTGAGCACCGGGGGACGCGCAAATACGTATAGGGAGATTCGCTGCGCCGCTCAGCATTGAGTATGGGTGACCAGTCCATCTCAAATCAATCCCCAGCGCGATCCGAGTGTCCAGTCGCGTCAGCGCTGATCTTCGCGTAAGGATTGCTACAAAATGGAAAGATCCGGGACGTAAACGAAAGCGGAATGATAACTGAAAATACCAAGGTAATAGTTCAATAACGGCAACACCCGAGCCCTTCCCAACTTGCGCTTGTGGCGTTAACGCGTGGTTACGCCGCTGACCGCTGACGAAAGTGCTTGAGGATCACAGAGTGTGAAAGGTTGAGTTCTTGGGGATAGACGAGCCGAAACCTAGATGGAAGAAGGAAAGAGAGCACCAGAAATAAAAGTCAGAAGAAAAAGGATGTGGGAGGCGGAAGTGAAGTTGATCGACGCGGAGTTACCACATCCAGTTGACAGCTGAGATCGGGCCGAAACCGGAAGGCGACGAGCAAGGCAAGTCGCACTTCCACACTGGCCTGTTCAAGAGAGAATGTGATTAACAAGAGGGAAACTCTGATTAAGACACTATGGCGTACCATGATGGTTCCCATCTCGTTGAACAGGGCAAGCTGCTTTGCGTGCGTCGGAAAATTGCACGCCATCAGGAGAGAAACCTGATCGTTGACTTTGCGCCATTCTTGCTGAACCTCAGGAGGAGGGACGTATTCCTCGGGATCGGGGTGAAGCGCCTGATAAGACATGTGTTTAGGCTCGAGAACCACGGGCGGCATAGAGAAAGTCAAGGGATATAAACTTGTTAAAGAAACGTAGGGTGTATAATAAGCATACACTTTATACATTCCTGGTAGCTTGGAAACAGGACGAGCAACTGAGGGCAGTTGGTGTTTCAAGAATGGGGGAGGACTGGGCGAGCCGGAAAATTTTACAAATTTCCCTAGCTTAATCACAGTCTGATCTATCCTCTTGCCTTAATCACCACACCTAGGAGCGAGCCGCTGCAACGGAGCGCCAAGGATATCTATGCTCGAAGAGAAATCAAAGAGCCTGGCCAATGCGAGAACAGATCTGATTAAGGAACCTTCAGGATGAAACCTGACAAAGGGACAACCTGGAGCCGAGCCTATTATAAGACATATATTTATATGGCTAAAATAGCGCTAGGGGCCTTAATCAAGGAGATGTTGGCGGCCAGGACGTTAATAAGGATTTCAGGCTGTTCGCAACCGGTTCAATATAATTGATCGGCCAAGAATATAACAGTCGGATCCTGCCTGATTAAGGAATTGATCCTAAATCAAGGCTTGACGGATGATTGACAGATTACGTCTGGAGAAGTAGTTGAGACTCACTCAAGTTCGCTTCAGAGGCAATTGCATTCAGAAGTCATACGGAGGGTTACATGGGTATTTGGACTAGTAACTAGTTACGAAGTCTAGAAATCAGTAACGATGGGAGAGATTGGTTGCTATCAGAAGTGAGATCCTGGTACAACATCTCGTACGTAGTGGAAGTGGGAGAACCAGGAGACGACACCGGGACAAGGCCGGGAAGACTATCGGTGGAGGAGCTCGGGGAAAGAGCCTTCCCAATCGCCTCGGACGGCTTCATAAGGAAGTCGCGAGTAGCAACGATGGACTGGTCGGACAGTCCGGGAGCGTCAACAGGAACTCCAATAGTGGCTAGATTAGCAGCTGAACCAACCCAGAGACTGTGGGGGGCCTCACTGTTCTTGAGCATCTTGGCAATATTGTCGATCCCAATGATAACTCTGGCACCTGGGTCGATAATCGCGCCAACGGACAAATGAACAGAGGTGTTCTCGAGGACGTGATGACTGGCGGCACCGAGGTTGGCACGGAACCTATCCACGACGTCCTGAGTAGGGATGGTAACACCCTGCGGAAGGCGGCTGGATATGATCCTGGCCTCTCGAGCTTTGGACTCGCGGGCCTTGGCAGCGATAATCGCGCCGTCGATTACGGTACGAAGCAAGGACAGCGAGGTCGTATTGGCAACGACGATGATGCGGATGTCCTGCAAGATGTTGACTGAGAGTTTCGAGAGGACGTGGTGATACGCCTGAGCGAAGGATGCGAACTCTTCGTAGACCTGCTTGGAGACGATCTCCTGCGCGTAGGGCATAAGCTGGTTCCACTTGTCCCACTTCACCGCCTTGGCGAAGTCAGGTTTGTTGGCTGCGATAATTCATGATTAAGGCTATCGGGCCGGAAATGATGGAAAAACGCACCAGCAAGGGCAGAGAAAGCTGAAAGCTCCTTGCGATGGGTAGCGAAGAACCAAGAAAGGCTTGCGTGCTCGCAGGTCGGACTAAGTTGGAGAGAACACTTGACGCAGCTGCCTCCCATACGGGTAGGAGTGCACTCAGTGCCACTCTCAGTGCAGTGGTTGCAAGGCTTAATCGGCTGGGGCAATGGTTAGTTCGGATGTTTAAGGGGACCAAGGCGTAAAACTCGCCTTGCGCTCCTTGCACATAATAATGAACTCGGCCATGATCTCAGGAGAGGCCTTGTGGACTAAGTTGGGTGGGATAGAAGCAGCAAAGTTCGGTGCGAAATCAAGTAGAGGCATTACGGACGGTGGATTTAGGTTTAATCAGGGAGGATGATAATTAAAAGACGTCTCCTAAAACCGAGGAACCGCTTAATCACGGAACAGTTGGGAAGGCAGCCAAGTTTCCATTAAACAACCTGCCAAGGCAGGGGACAAATTGAAACAAGAGGATGCTAAAACCCTAAAAACTGCGACGTTTAAGGGGTTTCAAGGGAGTAAAGAAATCCTTGATAATGCCTCAAGGCTGACTGCCCGCCTACGCTGCGAAAGCCAAAATCTTGCAGAAGGAGAATAGTCCTCGCTAATAAACAAGGACTGTAGGGCTGAGAGCTCTCCGGGAGTAGTGCCAGAGTTAATCAGGTGCTTAACCAGACTGCAGTTTTCCTTGTGATAATGCTCCCAGATCCGCTCCATTAATGGCGGGATCAGGGGCAGCAATTGCGAAAAGAGGAAAAGCGAACGGCCATCGCGGCACGCTTGGCTGAATAAGCCTGGGGCCTGCGAGGGGTGATTATTCAGACTTATGAAAGCGGTTAAACTCTGGGGAGTGGTAGAACACAGCCCAGTGGTGGTACCAGCGAAAAGTACAGTTGGATAAGAGCCTGTCCTCGCAGTGGCCACAAGCCCGGCCCCACATATTGAATGTACAGGGACGCCCCCTTTTGACGCAATTGTTGCAGGCGAAAGCCGGCTGAACAAAAGGGGTGTTTAAGGAGTGAGACCCCCTGGGAAGGAAAATGAGGCATACAGGATGATCTTGAAGCACAAAGAATGCGTGTTCTTCTCGCAGAGAATGGAAGCGCATTTGGGATGATGAGATTAAGAGCCTGGTCCCCTTGGTTAAGACAGTAGTGTTTTAACGCGGCAGCTGGAATTGGATTGATTAAGGATAGGGACTTGACTACTTGGAAACAAGATCGAGGAACCCTTAATCATGCCATATTCTAAGTAACTAGCGACCGAACCAAACCTGCCTACGTTGGGGAGCGGGGTGCATAATCTCAATCTGACGCTCAACAATCATCGTAGTAACCTCGTCAGCCCAGTTCCTGCGCTCGCAGATGAGCAAGTGTTCCTTCAAGACGTTGAGGTCTGTAATACGGGCAAGGCTAGCCTTGATCTGGGACAGCCGCAGGTCGTGGAGGGCCTGATTACACTTGAACGCAGCATCGAAATGGCCAGCGAGTTGGTCGTATGTGAAAAGATCACGGCCAAGAGGCGGGGCTGAGGTCTGATTAAGGCTGGAAATGCCTGAATAAGGCTGGATGGGACGTACCATCACCCTGACGGTTGGTAGAGAACCGGAAGGTGTCGAAATATGTCTGGTCATGGAAGGTGCATGTCCCTTATACGTGGAACTGGCAGCGCTGGCAACTACGGCCCCATGCGATGAACTCGCAGGGCTCGGCTGCAGCACAGCACTCCTCGCATAAGTACGACGGCTGCTTAAGGTTACGAATGAGCTAGAAAGCTTAATCATAGCCATTGAAAAGCTTTCGCACCTTCATGTCCTCCATGGTGTATGAAGTGTATACGTCCTCGAGCGACAAACTCGGATCCATGATGAAGGAAGGAGAAAGGAGTGAAAGCCCCTCTCTCCTCCGCTCGTAAAGAGACCTCAAAGCCAGTGATGGGATCACATAGCCATTAGGAAGGGATTGACGTGATTAAGCAAGATCTACTCTTACACGGGGTGATTAAGCTTAATCAGGAAGTGACTCAATTTTGGGCGTCGGAAGAAATTTTGCTAAGTCTTAAAAGGCGCTACAGTTGGCCTGATTAAGCTTAAATAGGCCTCTTCCTTACTCAAAACGAAAAGTCACTTCTTCTCCCGACTTTGGGGAGGCAACAGATTTGATTAGCGGCTGTTTAGAATGTACAAACCCAACTATCTAAGCTAAGCTACTTGTAGCTAAGTATAGTGGGCGGAGTGCAGTGTGTGTCAAGAAAAACGAATCGGCCCTACGTTAAGGGTCCGTCGTGTACAGCATGTGGAAAAACAAAACCCCTCCTACGCCGGCTGCGAAGTCCCAGCCGCGCCATCCGCGAGCATATCCACGTCCTCCTGGTCACCAGACGAGTGATGGATGTCGGTGAGCGAATGGGGCCCAGCAGCGGAGTCGCCTCCCTTTGAAGGGGACGACTTGGCTGGTTTGAACCGGGTACGTTTAGGCGGCTGTGACAAGCGGTCCTCGTTGGGGAAGGCGGTACCCAGCGCGGCGAAGTCCGTAGTGATGAGGCGGGATTCCTCAGGGATCTTCTCGGCTGGCATAACGTCGAGCTCACGCACCGCGGCGTCGTTGGAGATGCGACGGTTGTAGTTGGCTCGAAGCTCCTCGAGATGACCGCGAAGGGACTCCGGCGTCTTGTCGTCTGTAAAACGCGAGAAGAACTTGTCGGCGCCGACATAGTCGATGACTTGCTCGATGTGCGAAGAGACGTGCTGGAAGACGTCGATGAGCTCCTCGGACGACTCTGCATATAGCTTGGCAAGACCAGCTGCGCGGTGGTGGGCGTCTCGGAGGTTCTTCAGCAACATCTCAGTCACTACAATGGGAAGGTGTAGACGAAGGTTAGTCATGATTAAGGGATGGAAGGCTTAATCACGTACCATCCGAGGCCATGGCGTACTTCTCGGAAATCTCGCAGTAGAACTGTATGAGCTCCTCCATCGTGTGCGCGTGCTCGCAGTTCTTGGATCCCTTGATGTCCCGCTGCTGGCATTGCGAGCAACTCATGCCAAAGGCGATGGGTGTGCACTCGCTGTCGAGCAGGATGCATTGGATGCAAGCGGTATCGGGCTATGGTTAAGGGTCAGCGTGATTAAGGCAGCGTGAAGGGAAATAAAGCACTTACGATTCCGGCCTCCGAAAAATCCACCTCTTCCACGATGGTAGAAGGGATTTTTGGGATGGCCTCGAAGCGGGACTTGTACCCCTCGGTGGTCTTGTGCGCGCCGGAGTAGGGCATGAGGTGCGAGTAGAAATGCACGGGGGTCCCGCGGATGCACAGTCCCCAAAGGTACGCGCTCTGGTCGGTCCACGGGAGGTTACCGTCCAGGTCATGGAAGTCGAGGTCCACTGGGACTGTGTTAAAGCTGGCGGAGGGAAAAGAGGGATATGAACACGCACCTTTGGAGTCGCGGGGCGCTCCCTTCTTCACCCTCTCGTTCAGGAATTCGAGGATCTGGTTGGAGAGGCGGTCGGTGTCGACCACGTCGTTGAGTTCGAGCTATTGAGATTGGGCAGCGTTCTTGCGGCGCGGGACGACGACGATGTTGGATCTCGCCCCAGCCTTGGGCTTCGTATCAGCGGTTTCCTCGGCCTATACATTTGAGATGATTAAGGCGTGGTAGCGCGGTAGCGGCGGATCTTACCTCGTCGTCAGAGACGGCATGAACGGTGGCCTCGCTTTTGGCGCGTTTGCCTGCCGCACCCTTACGCTTTTTCTTGGCGGACGTCTAGAAAAGGGTGGGTCAGGTCGGTTAACCAGTCAGAGGAGAGAACTTACGACGGGGAGCGGTGCATTTGCGGTGGCAATCGACTCATTCGAAGCCTTGCGCTTGGCGGGGCATCGAGGGTCCCTGATTAAGGGCAAGTTAGCTTGATCAAGGGGGAAAAGATGAACGACTTATGCTGGAAGATCTTTGGAAGGAGGCGGCGCGATGTTGCGACGAGAGCGAGTGTTCGGGGTCGCTGGCATATCCGACGACAAGTCGTGGATGTGCGGGACGACTACCTCGACGCTGGAGGTAGACGCCTTCGGGTGCATCGGCTCAGCCTTCACCATGGCCTCCAACAAAGTTTCGCGCGGCGTAGCAGCCTCCGCATCGGGTACGGACAACAAAGTAGACCCTGAAGCAGGGCCCACTCCACTGGCCACACCCGAGGGGCGCTTAATCCGGGTAAAAGTGCGCTTTTGAGGCGAAGGCGGGGGTGACGCAAATAAACTGTAGTCGGGTTTACGATCAGCGGCGGCTGGGGCGTCGTCCCAAACGCTGTGTTGCGGATCCATTGACCAGCCGCGTGCCGCCTTGGTAAAGTTCGGATAGTCGAGTTGGGGGATCTGGAAGTCGAGGGGCAGGATCGAGAGCTGGAAGGCGCCTGTAAGAACCTTACGACGACGAGGGATGAGGGCACGCACCTTGTCCGCCTCCTCGTCAGAGGGATCGAACAGATAGCGGGTCCAGGTCTGCGGGACAACGTCCAGGAAGTAGAAGACGTCGTTGATAGCTGCGATGAAAGACAGGAAGTCGAGTGGCAATGGCTCATGCGGTATGATGAAGGACACATGGTGATATTGCTAGAAGAGCCACCAGTGGGTCAGAGAGAGGGCAGAGGGAATGGGAAGACGGTACTCACCAGGATCGGCAGCGCGTCGAGCAGCACCTTTCGAACGGCAGTATTGTCCTCCAACAACTTCGTGCCGATGAGGTACTCGCTGAGGGCGTTTGAGGCGGGGTGGTTCCAAGAAGCCCAGACGCGGTGAGGAGCTTCGCTATGCATGGTGATGAGCACCAGGGATAGTGGAAGAGAGAGCGAGAAAATTTGAAGTCGAGATGGCGACTTAGGGACTATATGGGAGGCTGCGGAGCCGCGGCCGGCAAGCTGAAACGCGGGGTCGAGAAGTCTTCTAATTAAGAGGACTTCTCAAAACCGAGATTGAGTTTAGTCGCGGCGTCAAAATTAGCAGTCCCTGCAAAACCCAGTGACGTTACATCCAAATATGGAAAATTGAAGCGAACCTTGAGTCAGGGAGGCACAGGGACCGGATTAGAGTATCCTCGCGGCTTTCTAAGTCGCCAGGGTGTTCTGATTAAGGGAACTAGCTGGAACTGGTGATGGGGAGAGCAAAGGTGGTGTGATTAGGGGTCAGAGACAACAATTTTGGTTCCGCCAAGAAGTCTTGATGCCGATCACGTCAAACTTGTGGCGGTGCTCATTAGAAGCTTACAATAGGGCCTATCAATTGCTCGTGCAAACGAGCCGGCGGTTGGGTCTTAAATGGGATATATTGGTTTCACGGGTCAAAAGGAACTCAGTTCTTGAACCTGTTTAATCAAGGACAACACAATGGGTCATGGGAAAAATCAGAGAAAGGTTGACCGGGGATGGTCAATAGCAAAGAATGGGGGAGATGATAAGCCGTGAAACAGACCATGGGTGAAATAGCAAGTAATTTGCCGATTTCTACCTTAATCACGTAGCGCGCTGCTCCAAAGGATTAGCATAAGTCCTATATGGCTAATCAAGGCTTTATCCTGCATGAGGACCTTAATCAAGTCCGCCTGGGATGCATCAACCGGAAAGTTCATACTTGTTGACATCCATGATTAAGGGTTTAATTGCCAAGGTTAAGCATCACTGCTTAATCAAGGCATCGTGGGGCCTACAAACAACATGGGCAATATTAATCATCCTCTCTGATGATCTGGGGCACCACTGTGGGGTCTTGATTAGGTGTTTGAGTGCTTTGTTGTGCTTGATTTACAGAGGGAGCCTTGCGCGACGGGTCAGGTGATTCGGGTTTAACAGTAACCGGTTACCCCGGCTGTGGTTGAACCTCGCTTATCAACTATCCGATCATTGTTGCCATCCTGATTTGGTTACTTGAACCAGGTCAGGACGGTAACTCGCATATCTCCACAACCACTTGGCGGTTTGGGCTGATTAAGGTACTGGCTTGAAGCCAGTACCTACGTCTACCTAAAACTGAAGGTCCTGAACGGGGGACAAGAGGATAGAAGATGGGACTGTCTACACGATCGGACAAGGGAGCAGTCACACCGGACACACTCAAGCATTAAGGGGTCGACACACGAGGATCCTATATATTTAACCACACGTGATTAACTACAGATGTCCTTACTCATATACCAGCCAGTAGACTAATCATCGTATTGTAAGCATAATTGTACAGTATATAAGGAGGAGGTTTTGGCATGGATAGGCACTGAACTTTCTGTCACTAAGAGCATTAGCCTTTACCGGGTATTGCTTGATAAACGACGGAGATTCGGGACTTGTCACCCAGGACTGACTTCATTAAGAAGTTTTGTTTCGTCTGCACGAGTAGCTCAATATCAATTGTTGGATCGGGATCTTGGGATTGGAAACGGTTAAGAAGCTAGAGAGAGCTTATTAGGATTGAGAACACGGCACCGCACTACAGTAGCCTTGGAAGGCTTATTATTTGGGATTTGGAGAACACGGCACCTTGTTAGGATTGGGATTGTTGGCTCAAGCTTCTAAAGCTTTTAAAACTTGATTTGTTGGCTTAGGCACTCATTTGGCATTGCTCAAAGAGGTCTAATACTCTAAATCAACCTTGCACTTCGGACTAGACCTCTTAAAACAGGCTCGTTCCTCGCAACCTCTGTTGGATTATCTGTGCTCCTTGAACCTTCTTAAAGCGTTCAAAAGACCCGTACTCGGCGGCACAGTCTAAACCATTCAAGGGGAAAGTAGTTAGGATTTGGTTAGTAGTTGCGTTTTTGCCTTAATCAAGCAACTCGCATTCTGCTCGTTGGGTCTTGATTAAACTAGTACTGCTGTTGTAGACACCGAGCAAGCATTTCAACGGCCATCCGAGGGCAGGGCGGGGTGGGGCGGGGCAGGGTGGGGCGATGGTAAGTATCCGCCAGGTGCACATGTTTCCCAAATGGGGACATGACACATATGACGTACTACTTCCGTCGGGCGGAGGTAGGCCTCTTAGGGGATTTACGTTCATACAACATAAATACCCTAAGAGGCCTTTTACGTAATTTGGGCGGACCTCCCTTAGGTGCACATTAACTTGAACTGTCAGACAGCTTAATTTTATAAAGAGGGTGATTCACCTACATATAAATAGTAGAGTATTTTGCTATAGTTCCCCACTGGTTTGTAAACCACTGGATTCTCTTTGCATCCTCCTTGCCTGGAAAGTCCTTTCCAGAGCGAAATTCTGCAACGTGGGTGTGTATATGTCAGTGTTCACGTTGTCGCGCACGCCAGCACTTTGACTCCGGAATCTGCGGATCGCGTGGACGGCGTACACTGGCTTGTCACTCCAGCTTCCCGCAGCCTCCCTATTTCGAGTTTCCCCATTCCGGCGACGTCTTGCATTCCTGCTCATTTCACTACCCACCCCTGACTCAATTGTGTGCTCTATTGGACTTGGCCGTGTTTCATATTCTCCAGGTACAGCTTGCATTTTAGTCGAGCCTGTTTCGCACGCCGCCCTCACAGTTCACCTTGTGCCGCCTTTAATCTCCGCTTTCCCTACTCATTCTCCTGCCCCACCTGGCGTAATAGAAACAGCGGGCTCTGACCCTTCAAATCTTGCGACCAACTGCATGCACCCACTTGAATACAATTCTCGTTGTACTCAGGAGCGCCAAATACTCGTAGACCCCGCCATCTGACCAGAATCAATCCAGAGCACATTCTCGTCCTCAACGCAGTAGCAACATAATTTTAGCTTGTCTGCTGAGCCCATCTCCCTCGCTATTTCAAAGTCAGCGGTGCTATCCTACCCAACTGGATTATTGCCTCCACCGTGCAGAGCATTCGTCTCGTCTGGATTGAGTTCAAGCTGCGTGTGTCCAAACTATTTTCTTTGTCTCTGTTACAACCGAAATTTCGAATGTCTAATGGCCAGGCTCTCCGGCATTCCTATACGAGTCATCCTTGCCATTTCCACCTCGCCTGCTTTCTTGAATCGGTAAACAGCAGACTTCAACAAGTGAGGTATGAGCTCACATTTTGTTGAAGTGTCTGCCTAGGGGAGACTAACCGATCAAATGATGTCAGCTCGATTAGACTCCTCTGATGGTTAACAAAGTTACTTAGACAAACTAACTTAGCCTTACAAAACTTACTTTACTTTACTTGTGGAAGACAAGTAAAGTAAAGTACGCAAAAGTAACTTCTACGTAACTTAAGTAACTTAAGTTGATGCCATCTGATGGCCCAAGTTACTTTGTCTGATCTAACTTGGCGGGGCAAGTTACTTGAAGTTATGTGCAGTTACTTGAAGTTACTTGAAGCTAATTTAAGTTAACTCAAATCTGTTTGATTAACATTACCTTAAGCTGAAGAGGGTGCATGGCAACGGCGACGCACCTGCTTTACGTCCTTGCACGTGGCCGTCCCGATCACAAGTTCGTTTTCCTTCTACCTCCTGCTGCACTACTTTCTACACATCTCTGGCGATTTTGAGAGCACTATGGAGCTTCTTCTTTCCTGGTGCCATGGCTGTTGGGCGCAAATACCAGAGGGTGATGGAATATATGACGACGTCATAGTGTCAAAGTCAAAGCTGCCGAAACTGGTTGCACATGGTGTGCCTTCCTCCGGGCATAGATTGGGGCGCCAAAGATGTTCCATTTGTCTGTAAATACTGTGCTGAAAAAAATCCTCTTGCTGAGATGTAGGTCCCATTTTATCATCGGCTCTTGTCTGTTCTCATGTTACGCACTAGCCTATGGCCGGGAGGGGATCTGATGGTCCCGGACCCTAATGTGCCGAACTGGAAGGAGCCAACGACACGTTGGTATCCAGCCACCTTCATTAAACGTCACAACCGAGCCGTTCCGCACGACGAGTACAAATCAGGTGGTTTGAGTGCACTGATGGAATCATTTATGATTCCGAGTCCTCCATTCTGCAACCCTCAATGCTCCGGTGGTTCACGCAATCCAGAAAATTCTGTGAGGAGATTGCCGAGGTGGACTTGACTGCCGAGCAGGTATTCCCAATCCTTGTATTATTGGTTGAATTGAATGACTTCAGGTTGGTAAAGTCCGTATGCCATTTGTACATGTTACCTGACCACCCTGATCACCAAAACCCTCTACTCAAGGAGATATTTGGGGCAGCAATCCAACAGGTGGCAAAAATTCTGATGGACTTTGACCTGAGTCACCTGGTGGTTGCAGACTTCGCAGAACATTCCAAATCTGTGAAGGCGGCTGAACGACATCGGCGTGTGCCTGACTGGATGCGCACAATCGGCTTGACTCCCACGCTCGAACTGGAAGCAGTCATTTCGCCTCCTTTGAGTTCTCTGCCGGGCCACAGTCTTCTCTCGCATATCCCCTGGTCTGAACGCCAGGAATGGGTGTTGAGTGTGGGTTCAGTTCTTCTACAGCTGCTGGCTGTCCAAAATGGAACTTCGAGAGCCGCTCAACCCCAATGGCGACATTCTGGATGATCTTAACACCGGTCGTGCTGTATCCTGCTTGACTGATAGCCCCAGAGCGCTATCAGTCATCTTTGGGGCCATACCATTCAATGAAGGGGCTACTGCAAAGCTCACTTCACAGATGCTCAAGTTCAACAGCGCACACATCATATATGACCCAGAATTTTGCCCACCCACCTTTCGCCGCAAGGATCCCTCGATCTTCACCCCAACTACAGCTATTCCGGTGCTGCTGAAGAGGAAGAGGAAGGGAAGCAGGAAAATTGAGGGAGAGAAGTCAGCAAAGAAGGCAAAGGACTTCAAAAAATCGGGCACAGCACCAAGTAAAAAGAAGGAGCGGGTAGAGCAGGCTAATGGCACCACAACCATGCGAACCTTACGGTCGCGAACGGTACGGTATCAGGAAAAAGCCCCATAGCTCCCCGTGATGTAGAATGCAGTTGTCTAATGGGCCTTATAGTTATGTTTTCATGGTATAGTATGTCCAAGTTTGAACGGATGACCTTGGCAATCACTGCATTTTGACAGGTTCTGGACCCAACTTAGCCGAGATATGACGAGCCGGTCCCGAGGTGCCTCGGCTGACCTCGACACAGCCGTTCGAGGTTAGCCGAGGCACCTCGCGACCGGCTCGTCATATCTCGGCTAAGTTGGGTCCAGAACCTGTCAAAATGCAGTGAATACCTTGCCAACCAACGGCAAGTTACTTTTCGTTGCTCATCACCCAAGTTAGTGTTGAGTAACTTTGAGTATTTGTGAGTGAATTCAAGTGATGGTAGACCGATGGAAACAACTCTGAAACAAGTTAGCTTAGTTTGAAAGTTCAAACCAACAAGCTAACCGGTGCAAAGATAGCCTGGATAGTTATGACCGGAGGCCTAGCTACATGCCTGCGGGTATTTATACTACGATGTGTGGCTTGTAAATACTCAAGAATGGAGGTAAGAAATGTGATGTGATGAGGGGGAGGTCGGTACCCGATGGCCTATGATGTCAGTCATCAAAAATAGGATGGAAAAAACCGTAAATTTAAACGAGAGGTGCGTCATCGGTGATAGGAATAAGGCCTAGGGAAGTAAAGACAGGATAAATAACAGAGAAGACGATGTACTTAATCAAAGAAGTACGTGGTTCAAAGCCGTAAGTAAGCGTGGGGAAGCTTTCCGTTACATTGGTCTTAGTAAGTAAGTTTAAGAACGAAATTACCGAGCTTTAGATGCTGTTCAGATGCTGGAAAACATCTACAGTGGTCTTTGTGTCGCCTGGCCGGAACCGTATAAGTTAACTGTCAACAAGTTAGTTTGTCCAAGCGTGGGAAAAGTAAAGTAAAGTAAAGTAAAGTTAGCCCCGCCAAGCCGAAGAGGCGATCAAAGTTCAAGTTAGCCGTCACAAGTTACTTTATTCACTCTCGACTCCTCTTCCTTCCTTACCGCCACGACCGATGAAAATCTCCTGTCTCGCATCTCCCGCAAGTAATGGAAATTCTACGTTGCAAACGTTCGCGAACCCCGTCGTCGAGCGCACTTTAAATTTCACTCAGGTGGATTGTCGTCAAATCGGATTTTTGGTGCCAGCAATCCCGACACAGCACCCTCCACTATATGTCTGGGCAACACTAAACCTCCAATGGACAAGGGTGCTGGATTTCGTTGGGATGGGCACACTTCCAATTTGTACCCTCTTCCGCTGTCACATAAATAACGTGCTGAATGTTGGTCCTCTTCTCCGCTGATGACGTCGAATTCGGCCTTTGTCGGGTTACTTATTCGCCAACGCGTGCAGGAACTCGAGCGTGCATGCTGTCGTCATATTTCACTTGCTTCCGATCCTTTCCCTTGTGTTCCTTATCTTTTGCCCGAAGCTCGTTGTCGGATCGCAATTCTGGTGGGACGCGGCGATGCTACTCCTTGTAACACGAACATCCTTGCAGTGTACCTCCCGGAAGGCTGAAACTCGAATTTAGATCGTCTACCTACGCCAGGCGTGCAATTGTTAGCTTACCTCCCCTGCCGCCAACTTGAATTAAATGGACTCCTCGAGGCATAGAGCCTGTCCTGTACCGCAGCGCGACGGCACAGTTCCTCTTTTTTTTTTTTGCTGTTTCTGTGCTGTTCCATTTCTGTCCCGGGCTGTTGGCCGATTTCGTGTAGTACCAGGATTAATATTGTGCTTTTAAACTCCTGGTTGCCGTTAAATGTCGTGTTCTTTTGATCCTCGTCTCGGTGTTCTGAACATTGTCCATGTGTGGGGTTTCCTCTGTGTCCGTACGTCTTTCAAGCTACTGTGATGCCAAAGACAGACTCACAAGTCCGATGCGAGACGTCCGCTCCCGGCCCGAGTGTACTCATTCAGACGCTGGTTTGATTCAGGCGTTGAGCGCATGGTGTACAGCACACCGCGCATGTGGGTCCAAATTAATATATCGCTCGCGGCACGGGGTTCGACTCCCCGCGCCCGAATAGTCAAGTACGATTATCCTCTTTTTTTCTTTCTCGCAACTCAACAAACTCTAACGTTGATCTATATACTCGATATAGAAGTTCTTACCGCAATTCCCCTCAGACGGCGGTCTGTTTTCTGTATTCTCGGGTGGGCTTCTAGTTAACCACCTCTACAGTAATCTTGCACATCCCTTGAATCTTACAAACGAATGAGCAGGTCCCATGCACCCTGGGTGAATTACATTTGGATTAACCAGTTTCTGTGCGCAGAACTTCACGCAGGGGGGAACAAGACAAGAACATTGGGCGTCGTGTGCGGGACACATCCAATGCACACACAATTCACAGGTTTCGTACGCTGCGAGTTATTTCAAAAATGAAAAAAGGTTTAACTGTTTAGTTTTTATCTGTTTACTGTTTACGACGCCGCATAAACTGAATGAAAATAAAAACGGTTTTATTGGCTTAAAACCTTTACTAAACCAAACCGAAACAGTTGGGGCCCTATCTAGTCTCTGTTACAGACCAGAAACAGATGATGAACAAGTAAGTATCTGTGTATGGGCCCTATCCGATACGAAACACATTTTGGCATTGCAACCTATGTCAGCGTGCCAACGCAGACGAACTTTCCCTAAGTATCTCATCCGAGAATACGGTGCCCTATTCTCGGATGAGATACGTCGGAGTAAGAGATGAAGTGAGAGGTAGTCTTCAAGTCAAGAAATAGGTCGTTTTTTTTTTTTTTTTTTTTGCACAACTGAATTGTAATTTCTTTTTGATCAGAGCGCCACCTGGGCCCGTTAATTTATTCAATCAGGGTGTTCACAGTGGGTGACTTCCCGTAAGAGTTAAATATTCCGGCACATTTTTTGAGCTTATCCGAGGGTGCCAGTGATACAATCAGTGTGGATATTCACGCCATCTGTGTTTCCCGCAAGAAAATTAATATTTTTATACATTGATGGTGCATAAACAACTAAACAGCTCACCCCAGAATGTCCCAGCACTGTGTTGACATATCGAGGAAGCGCAACAACGTCGTTGGAACAGATCTTCTCAAAAATGACTTTATACACTGGGCTACACTGGGATGTGAAATGCGGCGGAAAATAGGTCTAAAAGAGCGGATTTTTTGTCTACAGTCAATGTAGAGTACTCGGGGCAATGTCAGGACCTTGAGAGATCAGCGATACTTGCACCAGTGGTATGCAGGTATGAGCAGAGAGTTTGTGACCAGAGTG
This sequence comes from Mycena olivaceomarginata, assembly GCA_029378375.1. Classification (NCBI taxonomy): domain Eukaryota; kingdom Fungi; phylum Basidiomycota; class Agaricomycetes; order Agaricales; family Mycenaceae; genus Mycena; species Mycena olivaceomarginata. Next base: position 249,541 of record JARKIC010000230.1, on the reverse strand, counting down.
ACAATGAGTGACGATCAATCAGTTCTGGCCCAAAAGAGATATTCGAGGAAAAGAAAGTCTAGACGAGGGGTCCCTACCCCTCGTCTAGATTCAACATATTTCGACTGATGCGAGAATAAATTGCGGCCGCTTTCGGGTGATGGAATTGATGGGGTCCTGACAGGTTTCTCGGCATCACGGCGGAAATTGCGAAAATATTTCTCACGAATATTTAATGCTTACGGGAAGTCACCCAGTAGCCTTTTTTCGGCCCTTTTTCGCTTCCTTTTTTTTCTGATTTCATCCAATGGGTGACTTCCCGCAGGGCTTAACAATTCCGGCGGAATTTCCGAGCCTTTTTTGAGGGTGCCAGTGATAGGATCAATGTGAAAGATATTCATGCCGTTTTGGGTTTCTCGCAACAAAATAGTGCATTTATTCCTTGATGTACTCCAAGACCAAGCCATATATACACCAGCTCATCCTAAATCGTCCCTGCACCATGTCGGCACATTGGCAAGGAGCCAAAGAAAACCAGACAACTAAAAATGGTGTGCAGCATCAATCCATTAGTTTGCGGGAGAACTGCTCTAAAAACAGCGGTGCTGGCAGTAATCGATGCAGGAAGGTTAGAACTTTGACAAATGGCCGGTTATGTGAGTCCAGTCCTTGTAATGAAGGGTAGAGCGGGTTTGAGTAGTTGTGACAAAGATGACATGGGCCGACAATCAATGATTTGTGCCCAAAACAGACATTCACGATATCTTAAGTCTATTGGGGGGGTAGGTACCCCCCAAATAGATTCGACTGATGCGAGAATAAATAAATCGCTACCGTTTCTGGGTTGCTGCATTGATGGGGTCCTGACAGTTCCATCGGCATCACGGCGGAAAGTGTAAAAGATATTCTGGGAATATTTTTAAGTCCTGCGGGAAGTCACCCAATATCGCACATTGGACCTAGATTTTTTGGATTTACACCCTTTTTGCATGTTGAAATTGAAAAGGGGAAAAAAACCCCGGAGAAAAATGGCGGGAATACAAAAAAGGGAGAAAAAAGGGAGCGAAAAAGGGAGGAAAAAAGGCTACTGTGAACAACCCTAATGTGGTCACAAATTTGGGGCCGACTGCGAGAAAACATTCGCCTGCTTCTTGGGCCACAAGTTCACTGCACCTCAACGTGAAATTGAAGGTGCAATCCGAAATCAAGTCATGCGGAGAAAGCCGAGCCTGCATGTGTTGGCCGCTTCGGATCAACGCATTGACAGCCCCGCCCCTCGCTTCTTCATCCGCACCGTCGTGAGGGGCGTTTCTTTCGACTCCACCACGCATCCAGCCTGCTCCTGTATGAATGACTCGCTCATGCACGGGGTCCAAGGCTCGAAGATAGCCTGATTTGTCACCCTTAGTCGTTCCCAATGGCTCAGAGGCCCTTGTCGCTTTCCTTCATCTTCCAATCGAATCGACTCAGTTTCTTGAGCTAATCCAAGAAACACAGGCCAGGCTAATTCGCAAAAAAGTACCGAGCTCGGCACAAAATATGTCTGCACCGATGCTCTGTCGACACTGTGGCGAGAAGCCAGGCACATTGATGTGCACGGGGGTGCAGGAACAGCGCCTACTGTTCGAGCGAGTGGTGAGTCCCTGTGACCCTTTAACTATCTTGCAGGAGTTGAGTGACCAACGTGATTTGTATCGGATTAAAACCAGTTAGTATCCTGGCAGCAGGGACATAAAGAGCTTTGTCGCGGAAAGACCTCCAACAAACCACTCAAGCCGATTCCGCCTCTGAACCCTCCCATACTTCGTATGAGTCTTGAAGAAGAGCGGGCTGCGCGGAAAATGAACCTTGCTTCCAAATGCATGATGACCATCGATAGCAGGTGCCGTTTTCCTCCCTTCTCTTTGTGTTCAGTTGACCATGGCATACACTTCGATATGCAGTTATATTGCATCGGACGATCCCGAAATCTACTACGCTATCACGAACCCTCCAATGTTTGAGCTTGTGACGGAACACATCTCTGACAATACTCAGACAATCGACTTCCCGCATGCGACGACTGAGATCCTTTGTACGTTGAAGTCTTTTCTCTCTTTCTTTATTTCTGTGCTCTACCAGCGCCCAGAATACTTACCTCCGCTTGTTGCCCCAGATGAGGTCACCATCCCAATTCGAGGAAACGGTATAGGCTATTGAGCGGTCATTCCGGCTCCCCCCGACTTTCACGCCGCCAACGAACGCTCATGCGACATTGGCGCGCCGTACCGCCCGTCCGAAGAGCTGTGCAACCGCACCGCCTTAGGAGTGCAGTATTCGTTTTCGAAACAGCTTTTCGCCGTGCCCGAGATGCAGAGATGCTCCAATCCCACATGCATCGGGACTCTCTTCCTTAGTGAAATGGAGAGCGATGGTCCGCGCCAGGCGGTCGTTGGCTCTTACGCTTTCACCTTTTCCTCTTCCCTCAAACGAATGGAGCTGACTGAATACTGTACACCCAGGAAACTCGTTTTTCGCACCCGCAGGCCAGCTTTGTTGGAAATCTGGGCACCATGCTGTTATGACGATGTTTGCGTTTCTACCATACGCAGAGCGCTCACCAACTCTATCGTTAAATACGCGTAACTGTACGCCTACTTACTTTATACCCGCCACCGTGGGTGAACTCGAGTTTTCTTGAATCAACTGTTGATTTCGGTGCATTTCTTTTCAGAGACGATTCAACTGTTTTTTGTATGCAAGATGCCAATTCTGCTAGTAGATGAATGCTGATTTTCGTCTTCGGAAGCTAAAAAAGAAAAATAGTTGCCCGTCTCATGAGCAGGGCCCGGATCTAACAGTGGTTCTGCGGATATTAGAGACCGTCCGCCGCCGAGGAGCCCATTCTGTCCCACGCAGACATCAGTAAGAGGATACTTCACTCTGGGTGCTTCTACCGACTGAGAGATTGAAATTCACTCCGTATCAGGCTGGGATAACTCTGCCAAGCAGAATCCGATTAGGCGCATACCGATTCAACCTCGGGTAAGTATTGCAAGCCAAGGATTCGTGTTCCTTTTGTTGCGGCGTATGATCTTATCGGAGAACCTATTCAGCAATGCGGCAATCGAGCACCATTAACATTATTGGAGCATACAGTTCTACAGGGACATTCTGAAACAACCTCACGCCTCACTCTTCGCGGACGACACGGTACTCACAATAAACGCCTCCGTCACAACCTCCCTCCGTCCCTGTCCTCCGTGATGATGCCCGTGCCCATGTTGCTGCTCCTGAACCCACTCGATACGCAGGACCGCTACGATAGTGACAGTGACATCCTGTCCATCCTGCACCGCACTGAAAACATGTGTCGCAGCGACAGCACCCGTCTTGTTACTCGGATCGGCGGGCGTGGCAATGACGAACGTCTCCTTGATGAGTTTGCGCTCTAGAAATTGGGCCCGGAGGCCTTGGACGACTTTGCCAAAGCCGGCGCGGGAGAGGTGCGAGCTTGTCACGACGTCGCTGCCGAAATATATCCAAGGTGAGATCACAAGTATTTCCTGACCGTGTATACAAGGGTTGGGCTGACCTTTCCTGAACGTGCGCCGACCAGAAGGTGTGAAGCGCCGCCTGGAAGACGGTGTCCGTCTGGAGAGATGAGTACCTTGTTGAAGGCCTCATGAATGAAGTCTGGGAGGGGAGAAAGCACTTGATCGGTGGTAGAGGACATAATTGTGAGATACTGGTGAGTGAATAGTACTGATGCTGGTAAAGGAATGCTCCGCCAGTTAAATAGTCCGACCGGCCTTCATTTTACAGCATAGCTGGTACTTCTCCATTGCCTGAAACACGGTAATATGGCAAGCTGCATTCTTGATCAACTCGGGAACTATTCGTCAATGCCGTACGGGGCAGGCGCCATTCGCCGACCGGGTCGTATCCTCTGTCTCCGGAAAACATCAACAGCCATTAGTCTGGGCGGGCAAATGAATTATGACAGGTTGCGCAAAACCAACAATGACCCACCGATGGCCGAACTGAGTCCAGGTCACAAATGGAAAAACAAGCAACCTTCTACGTTCGAGATCAAGGAGATATTACTCTCGTATTTGCGATGCCGAGAGGACCAATAAGCGACGTGGATAAACTAACCAGTGACCGCTAGATGAACCGGGGCAAAATAATGGACATGAAGGCCATATATTTGAAGTTATGGTTCAAGATTCCTTCACGCTCCCGCAGCAAAGCCGCAATCTGTTTCGCACTTCTTGTTTCTTGTTTCAGTGTTTATTCTGGAAATCCATTTATCGAGCCAACATTGCTCTCTTAGTACGATGTCTCTCAATTTCCTCTAATTTTTGACTGGAGGTGGAATGCCCACGAACTCAGTCAGAGTATCTAAAGTGGCACAGTCCGCGTCCTGGTTAAGAACTAGAGATTGAATGTCTGGCGTGTTGGTACATGAACTACCGTTGAGCGGGGTACAGATGCCACTGCCGGCGAGTCCGAGTGCAGAACTGAGGTACCACGCTCCGCGTAGTCTGGGATGGCAATTCAGCCTGAATTTAGAGTGAATCCGACGAGTACTCACCACGGGTGCGCTATTCACCGCAATTCTTGATAGGAAGAGAATGGAAGCCAGTGCGATCGCCGCGGCAAAGAATGTTGGGATAAAAGAGAGCGGGGCGAGAAGGAGAAAAACAAGAGAGGGGTTGGGAGAAGGGAATGATTACCTTGCCTCGATACAGGTGGCTTTATACGCCTCTGAAAATTCTGAGACGGATTCAAGCCGGGTTCGCCGTGCATATCAGTACGGTGTAACCATTGTGGGCTCATATGGTTGCTGGTCCGCTGAAGATGGACTGACCGGAGCACTGCGCCGCCCAAAACTGTACTTACTTGGTGGATCCCATTAACGGAGTCTTCGTGCCAAATGTCAGATACAGCGATATTCGCCCTGCCGACGAAAACGACATCTAAAACACCAACGGAGAATCAGGCGAGCATCAGGTCACAAATTCCTGCTTCTGTTATCCGTCTCTCTGACCGGGTCGAGAAGGGCAAGGAGCGGCAAGAGTAAAAACAGTCACTTCTGGGTCAATAACTGTTCCTGAGTCTATTCAAGAACATATAGAGTCAAGGCTCAGTCTCGAATCGGGGTGTAAGCACGGGCATCATCAAGCTGGAAGAATACCAACGCACTCCACCATCAAGCTGGAGGCCGAGCACTTTCCTTCACGCGCGTGGCGACAAACTCTGGGAGTAGCGCTTCAAGTTCCCTCCAGCCTCTGCTGATCGCTCCACGGATCCCCGCACAGGAGATGCTCCGTAGATTGGGGAAGATCTCGGACAGAGCGCGGGCGACTGCCCCGGCCCCCGGGGCTGGCGAGAGCCGAGTGCCCAATACATAGAGTTTTAGTCGATGGGGAGAGAGAGGTAGGTGCATCTGGAAAACCGTAGCCGACACATAGTGGGCTCATAGTGCGATAACAGCTATAGTGTCGCATAGTGCTATCTATCTCATCCGAGAATAGGGCGCCCTATTCACAGCTTAAGTCCAATGAAAGCAAATACAGGGGTAGTGGACATGCCTGCAGCTTGACTGAGGCGATGGGAGCGGACGTACGGCTAGCCACAGCTTCTGCTTTAGAGGGAGGAATTTTAATCGGTGCTGAGGTGGACAGAGAATCAGAAAGGACCAACCAGCAGAACTTGCGGAATTCAACGCGTGAACGAGGACTTCGAGGACGGTTTGGCGAATATATTGAGGCGGGGTTTCCCCTAGGAAGAATGGTCCAATGTTATCGAGACGGCCATTGGATGATTGAGGTCGTTGTGTGAGAATGATTCGCCTGCGTTCTGGTAGGTGAACTGGAATGAGAGCGCAAGTAAAACAATACGTACCGGTTGTCGACTTGTCGTCGAATATGAATTCACTCGCTTCGAGAACGTTTCGGAAACGATATTAGGCCGGTGTTTATAGCCCGAAAATACTAGATTAAGGACGTACCTTGCGCGTTCCCTTCGAGCCTATAAGAGAGGCAGGCCTAGACTCGAAGTTTTCATCACTGAGATGCCCGATAGCGAATAAAAACTGATATCTGTGCCCGGTTGTTATTGTTTTCTCACGTGAAATCGGCGGTAGAAATATAGGAACTGTTGGAACAGTATATATTTGACTAACAAACAGATAGTAGAGATATAAGTGAAGGAAGGTTAATAACTTACCTCTTCGACGATGGTAGACATTGAACTGATGAAATCTTAAGGTCTCAGTGTGAAGACCGTACGTGAAATCAGGCGGCAATGAATTCGGTCTTCCGAGCTGTAGAACAGTTTGGAAAGGAAGCTAGCGAGTGAACCAATGGGCGCAATGAATCAGACAGTATACCTTGTGCCGACTCGACACCGGATGTGAATTTGAAGTCAACGGTGTCTCTGAATGAGCATATGTTCCCGTCAGGTGAGACAACCTTTGGTTTATCGTGCCATATGATCGGTCTTTGAGCCTTCAAAGTCAGCCAATGAATGAACAAAATGATAGGTGACACACCGGATGAAAGTTGTTTTCAAAATATAGATGAGCTAGGTATATATAAGTAAGTAAATGGACGGGAACTTTTGTGTCAGTACAAACTCAACCTGGATAGTCCCCACCTGGCTCGGGGTTAAGAGAGCCAAAACAAGGGGAGGGTAGGCATATTGCAATTGAAGCAGGTCGTCACGGAAAGTATGAATACAGGTACGACTGAAGGAAGGGATGTTCGAGAAAGAATACTCGAGTATGAACCAGGCCTTGATTGCGAGGACTCCAGGAACCGGAAGTGATAGACGCGAGCTTGAGGCTCAGTGAAACAAGAGAACGAGTCCAAAAGAGCCAGGAAGCACTGTGACTGTTAAACAGAAAATCAAAACATAACACCGACCGAGCAAAGGTTGGAACGAAAGGATGGTTCCAACGACTGTGGCATTAAAATGCTGCGGAAATTTCGGCGTTCAGCATAATCGGGGGCACTGGGACAGAGAAAGGTAAGGAGCAAGCAAAGAGAAAGGATCTGAAAATGAGTGAGCAAAGTGGAACGAAAAGGCAATGCAACGCGAACAGCAAAGGCGACGCACGCAAAGAGAAAGGAGGGAAGGAACAATTTAGAGAAATACGGTGCGGGAGGGAAAGAACAATGTGTTACTGTAGATGGACTTGAGACGCACAGTGTGATAGTTGAGCATGACTTGAGACGTTATCAATCGAGTCCCTGGCACGTCAAATTTGAGCTAAAAATACCAAAACTCGAGACAAAGAAAAGACAGATGAAAGAAGGGAAGGCTTCGAGGTGAAAAAGGAATGTGGAGGAGAAAAGCAGTAGGGGATGAAGGAAAATTCAACACGCACCCCGGAGTAGTTGAGCTGAAGGTGGAAGTTGTTAAAGTGGACTTGAATGGGTCGAGCAGACCTCGAGTCCGGGTTGGGGCTGGTGGTAGCCGAATGAACTATATAGTTCAAGTAAGCGTTGACCGACAACCACAGGCTCACCCTACCTGGAACTTTGGTGGGTATCAAGAACGAGACTCGGAGCTGAATGGGAAAAAAGTCAGGTAGAAGTATACCGAGTGGAAGCGGACACACCTAGGTCGAGTTTCACTTGACTCCGGCGAAAATAGTTAGGTTTGGACTCCGAGCTGGAATAAAACTGATGAGAAGTGCGTTCGATGAGGATGGAAACTCACCTAGTACCGGCCGAGGTGGGAACACAATCGAGGACAAGGGGAGTCCGAGGTTGATATTCATTGTTGAACATGAACTTGGACGACTCGATGATGTTGAATATGCTCTTGAGCGATGAATAAAAATGCCTGTAATGCGAGAATGGTGAATATTGTTAGTTGAGGATGATTGGCGGAAGCCAGCTTCCGAATGAGTGCAGAAATTCAAATTCGGACATACGGAGTCGGAGTGAGAGAGGAAGGTAATGGAAGGGAATTGAAGTCTATGTACACAGAAAACAGATTGAAGCGCACCTTCGTTCCGCTGGGCTTCAACTAGAGGGTTGTTTAGACGTTGAAGAGGTAGAATAGCTAGGGTATACCCCAGAATGTACAACCATGGTTCGCCAAGTGCAAGCTCGGCTTGCTTTCATATCAACGGATAAATCTTAGAATAAGTAAGTAAAAGGATGAAATACATACTTTCAAATAGAACCAAAGCATAGTTTCCGCCGAGCATAATTTCGGCGTCATGGCGTGGTATGTGAGGCTGGGTTTCAACAGGAACCTGCGAATGTAACGGTGATGTTCACGATAACATTCGAATGCGCTGGAATCAGAGTCAGTGGGCAGGGAATTAAATAGGAGAGGACGAGCTTACACTGGGATGTGGACAGGTAGACCCATAATATCGTTGTGGAAGTGCGACTTGTCCCCGCACGTCGCCTTCAATTCCCATGCCAATTCCATGTTCCAACCAAATATTCTAGCAAACCGGGATCAAGTTTTGTTTTGTCTTTACACACACTCCCTCATGCTCATTTTACCACTACTGACTCAGATATCTCATTATCCACAGAATTTTTACTTTACCTCCTACATACCACCAACGCGACGAGTTCAACTCAAGTCTTCAGCTATCTCGGACTACACCGGGGATTGAGCCGGCAGCAGCTTGGGCACCTGCTCGTCAACGTCTTGGGGGGACGTGCTCTCCCTATACGTCTTTGCGTAGCTCCCGGATGGTTTGTTGGACGAAAGTTGGATTTTAGCTGAGGTTCGTACCACGGACTCTTTTACATACACATTATTATCGTATGTTTGGCTACACCCTCATTTTACGTCACCTTCTCTCTTTGTTTCGTACCGCCACCACACTCAATCCACTTTGCTGAGTACTTTCGCGAGAATCCACCTTTATTACATCAAGATTGAGCTGAGTTTCTTATTTGATTGAGCTTACTGATTCTTTTACATTTGGAGGCATTTTTTTTCATTTAACATCGTTATTTCTCTGCACACTTCAAACCTCTGCCAGCACAACCTAGACACGACCTCAGTCCACCACAGGACCACCTTTCTCTTCTTCATCGTTACATCGAGCCCTCATGCTGATTTGATTTCGAATCAATCAATAGAGTTAACAGAACAACGTGTCTGTAGGATAATAAAGTCAGCTCGAGGACCACGAGTTCAAAGTCCAAGTACGATGGATTCGAATAGTAATCTCCCGTAGCACGTCAAATGGGTCAGCGAGAGCTTTGGTGAGCAGAAGTGCGGCATCACGGTAATGTTTTAAGTGGGTGAATAGAACTTCAAAAACGGGTCGGGAAAGGATATTGAACGACGGTAGCGTTCCATGGCGCATCAGCTGCGAGCCATAGTTCGACCCTAGTTGATAGATAGTTGGGCAGATACTGCAGTCAGTTCAGGAAATACTGAAAGGACGAGGGGGAATACAGATGCACCGAACGGCCAGGATAGCAATAGATACGAAGTGATTGTCAAAGTGGTTCGGAAGATATATTCAAGAACATGATACAAAGTTCTCCAGAAGGCGGCCCCCACGCGTTGGGATGCATCCAGCCATTCCACCATGGTTTACGCTTCAACCTTGAAGTGAGAGCGCTCAGTATAGAGGGGAAAGGACCCGCCTGTCGATACCGTGACTATTACGGTGTTCCCGAATGTCCAGTAAAGGTGTGAATTGAGAGGGTGGGAGTGCCGGAAGCAGGCGAGTAGGAAGATGTACTTAACAGAATAGTGCTGGCCTGGATGTGCACCGTTCCTGTGCGACTCGGCGGCTCAAAATCACGGGAGAGATTCCGGCATGGTTTTGGCTTGGCGGATTCAAGTCAGAGTTCGTAGCGGTTAGGGGTGAGGAACGTACTTGCACACGTTTCCGAAGGTCTGATATGGGAGTGAACACCTGTCCGTGACAATCACACCGCGTCCCGAAGATTGCACCAGGCAAGAGCTGTCAATGGGGGAGCGGGAGTAGAACGAGAGCAGCCAGCAAGAGTTGATCAAGAGGATATTATGGTACATACGTACGAGCTCCAATCTCAAATCAACGAAAAACACAAGTGAGCCAATTGCCAAACGATTGTAAGCATCTCTGCCCCTGAGCGCTCCACCATGACACAGCCTGGGCGGAATGCCATGCAATCTGGACGCTAACAATCGACTCATATGATTGATCAACCGAATAAAATAAAATCATAATGGCACACGACGAATTCACCCAGATAGTGCATTCCTCTCGGCCACGGGCTCGAAAGCGTCAAAGAAATCTGTGTGATTTGTGGAGGCCAATGAAACGGAAAACTGGTGAAACGAGAATGGAGTCACCGAAGAACCACTGCAAATCGATGGGATATCTCGCCGTGTCCTTCGGATACTTGATCACAAGGGGCTGACGACCGGTGTGCCTTGCAGGCTTGCCTCGTGGAAGGCCGTGTAGAAGTAGTCCAGCAAACGGTACCTCGGGACAGAGAAATAAGCCATCGGTGGCGGACCTGGACATTTCAGTACATTCTGCAAGCGTGACCCTGCAGCGGGGAGGATACAGCTGCGCGATGGACGGGAAACGGGATAGGCGTGCCGACAGGAGTGCGCGGAGCAGCGCAGGTGGATGCGAGACAGGACGGTGGTGCCAGCACGCAGGGGGTGGCGCACCTCGCGTTGACGACGCGGGGCGGAGCAGTCTCGGGCTCCACGGTGCGCGCGCGCCTGGGGTGCGCATGCGCGTCCGCGTCCACCTTGTGCGGGTTCGACCGAGCGCTGCAGGTCGAGGGGTGGGAACCACGCAGAAGATGGTCGCAGTGGGCAGGGATGCGATGACGTGGCGTGGGCGGTGGAGAATACTTGTGGCGCACGCTGCGCACACAGGTGGTGCTGGGACTGTACCGAGGTACGTACGTACAGGCAGGGGAGTCGAGCACGCAGATCTACGCGGTAGATAGTGGGGGCACGCACGCGGGGACGGGACGAAAGTGGCGTGGATGATTGGGGAACAGCTGCAGTGTGTGCTGCATATGCTAGGGCGGGTGCGCGTCCTACTCGCTGTGCGACAGCACCTAGCTTTCAGCAGACGGTGGGGCGATACTGAAGACGGTCGCAGCGCATGGCGTGCGCGACGGCGAACGACTGCCGCAGGCTCTGCGCGCGCCGCTCGTTGTGCGCATCGCGTTCGTGGTGCGTGCCAGGGTCAGGTTTGAGCGGAGGGGTGGGGTGGCGCTGGGGATGGCGAGGACGCGGGGGAGGCGATGGACGCGGGTGGAGAGCGGCCGCCGAAAGTGCTGGGGCCGTCGGTGTTGTGTTGGGGATGCGCCCTAGCGGGCCATCGAGAGGTAAGGACGGTAGATGGTGGTAGCGTATGGGAAGGCGAAAGAAGGCGGCCTCGGCGATGAAGAACGACCATAACGTGCGCTGCAGACATGGGAAGTGTTGTGGATGATACCGAGTATGGCAGGTGCGGGCGTCGAAGCGCGAGGGCGGTACAATGGTCAAGAGGGTCGCGCAGCCCGGGGACGCGACGAAGGCGGCGTGGGGAGATGACGAGACGAGCGGGGGTGTCACGTGATGACTGTGCAGCTGGCGGCGTGGGCCGGGACTGGGTGTGCGCTGGCGTGGTGTCTAGTGTGCATCGCCGTCCTCCTCGACTGCTCTGCCTCCCTGGCAAGCCTCCCTGCGCATGCGCTCGATGGCGTTGTGGCCTGTGCGGCGCTTGGCAGTGTTGGCGCAGCGGGCAGCGCAGCTTTTGGGGTGTTGCCAGTCAAGGTGGGAGCCTCGGTGGTGGATGCAGCAGCATCGGTGGTCTTTGGGGCCTCGGCGGGGGACGTGGTGTCAATGGAAGCGGTAGGCGTGCACGAGTGTTGCGGACATGGATGCGCACAGACAAGGGGGGTGGGGTGCAGAAACCCTGTGGTTGGGCGGGAGGGAGAGGTGGCAGCGTGGCGACGGGACAGGAGGTGCGTGCGGGGCACCGGAGGGGAGCGGCGTGGGGTGAGACGGGAAGGGGGGTGCACGGTGAAAGGGCACAGCAGCGGCGCAGGGACCGGACGGGACGCGCGCGCAGAGTTGAGGCAGCGGCAAGGCGGGACGGGACGGGCGTGGTGGCACGGACGCGGGCCGGGCGCAGGGCCGGGCGAAACGGGCACAGGTCTTGGGCTCGTATGCGGAAGGGTTGGCGGCGGGGGAGCGGTGTTGAAACTGGGAGGAGCACGGCGGCACTGGTGGCGTAGAAAACAGGTAGCATGATCTCCGGGCACAGCCACTTGATCCGCGCGCGGGGCATCAGAAGTCGGTGCATGGGGGTTTTAGAAGTGGGCGCGGGGTTTTAGAAGTAGGCGCAAGGTTTTAGAAGTAGGCACGCGGGGTATTAGAAGTCGGTGCGAGGGGTTTTAGAAGTGTAGACAGGCGGGGACGCGGGATGACGTCACACGGGTGGTGCGGAGTGGGGCGGGGCGGCATATTAGAAGTGGGCGCACGGGGTATTACAAGTCAAAACACAGGCTTTATAGAAGTGAGCGTACGGTATTAGAAGTGGGCACGATGAGAATTAGATGTTGGGTTTTAAAGGATCTAGAACAGGCCCTGAGCCTGGTTTCTAGTGTGACTAGAAGGTTTTAGAAGTACCAAGTGGGTGTTTTAGAAATAGGGGTACTTAGGTATTAGAAGTATTGGGAGAGAGGTTGGCCATTGTCAACTTCGAGATAAGTAGACAGATCAAAGGCATACAATATAGTGTGTCTTGTGAAAATGCTGGGACAAACATCCAACCTTCGGCGTCCCAAATGGGAAGGAAGGCGATATTTTGGACTGTAGGGTGTTAGATTGAGACATATAAACACCGGAGAGGCCTCAGTTATGGATCTATCGGGTTTACAGGTGGTTCTGCGAGTTTTTTGGGTGAGAAAAGACCGAATTTGCATGACATTATGAGGAATGGGGAAACAAAGGCATGGAAATGGGCAGAAACAGAGGTTTTGGGGAAAGGGGGTGTAACTCGGGATCCACTGGTGATATTCTTGTGATTCATTCTGTAAAATAAAGCAGGGGACACAGGAAATCACCTCATAAGTTCAATTTTCCAATTTTCCAATTTTGAAGTATTTCTGACATTCTAGAACGGGCGGGTTGGGGATTTAGAAGTAAAAGTAGGTGCATTTTGAAATATATGTGTGGGTGAGTTAGAAGTGGTGTTAGAAGTTCGGACATCCACCGGAAAATCCGAAATCACCTACTCTCTCATGGTGGGAGGTTGCTGGGGGACAAGGAAATTTTTCTGAGGTACTTCTAGCAGTAAATAAACAAGAACTGTTTTATTCACAGGAATATTCCTATATCATTGTTGGACTTGAACATTGGGAAACCTGAGTTGGAATAAGGATCTGGTTATTGGAAATGTCTTGGATGTGATTGAGGCTATCTAGTGTCTGGAAATCGAATCGTTTATTGTCATTGTCATTGTCTATCGTCATTGTCATCACCATTGAATATTGTCATCACCATCAAACATCATCTATCATCTATTGTCTCAGTCGTCTCGGATGTCAGAAAAATCCCATTCAGCATGCAACGGCATGGTGAGGCATGGGACCTTCGGACAGCTTGGAAGTGCTTTGAATGCGTGGCCGAGGGGAGTTTGAAGCAGTTCCAAGCCGTTCAAAGCTTCGATGCGAGTTCCAAGGCATTCCATGCTGTCTGAAAGCTGCCGAGGGCAGATGCAGTTGATTTCCTGAAACCAAGTAAACATTAGAATGAGAGTTGCAAGAAGAAATTGAAGAATCAATTCAATTTGTATTATTAACTCGCAAATACATGAGCCTGGCTGAGATAAATAACAGGTACATTTTAGCTATATGAGTTTGTGCACTCTCCGGCACAACTGTCGCTTGGTTTCCCCTGGTGGATGCGGTGCAACAGGGGTGCGCTAGGAGAGGAGGTGTTGCCGCTGGAACTGGTGAAGGGATTGCCGAATGTCTTCTGACAGGCGGTGTGCCATCTCGTCGCGTTCCGGGGTGGTTGCCATCAGCGATTGTGTAGGATGGGTGTCTCGGGAATGCCGTCATTGTACAGGCAGTGGGGACGTTTCAGGAGAGACGCGAATGAGGGGGATTCTGCGGGTCTGCTTCGCTCTTAAACAAGAGGTCAGTGTGTAGTTACGAAAAGAGAATTCTAAGCGCACTGCAACCCGCCAAAACATGGACATTGTGTTTAATTTCCGCAATCTCGCCCTTCAGCCTGGAGAGATGTGATTCGACCATAGGCTCTCGAATAGGTTGGCCGGACATCAAAGTATTCGATATTGAAGAGAGTGGGGGCGCATCCTAGGGTGCATCGTGGCGAAGGAGAGTCGGGTGGTGGTGATGATTGGGCATTGTCGTGCCGGTGGGCTTTCCCACTCGGGTTCAGAGTCAGAAACATGGGTAGTATTGGAGGATGTGCAGCGAGGAATAGGCATTGGGAGAGCAGCGAAGATGCGGCAGCATTTCTGCAGTGAGGTGGAGTAAAGTTGCATCATTGATGTGGGGCGTGTATATCAACTGCCACTTCGGGACACTGTGACTCCAGCTCTCTCCCTTCCCTCCCACCACCATCCTCAACCACCTCTTTCCTCACCCCAAGGTATGTGCTCAAAAACGTGTTTCGACGTCTAGTGATTTAATCCATTTGAAGGTTTTCTCAGCTTCAGCGGCTTTCCAAGTACATGCGCAACTCTCACTGATCATACAGTTCTGACGGAGTACCCTCCAGACGTCTTCAGTGGCACTATTTAGGCCTTGTACTTGGGCTGGTATGTTACGACCACTTGCCATTCTCACTCATGTTCGTATTTACACTATCACTTGGCCTTTAGAGACCATTGTATCTTGATAATACACTCAATATAAATTTATTACTTTTCTTCATGTGCCCACTGAGTGTCCAATTTACGAGAAATTCAACCGCTACATTTGCTGGCAGGTTAGGCGAGTTGGAAACTCACCGAAGCAGTCAGAAGGCTCCGATGTATCGTGGGACCATGGCAGTGCTTAGAACTTGCGCGGTGGCATGGAACCGCATGGTTGATACCGAGCTGTGCATTTGAAGCCAGCCCGAGGCATGCGACCATGCAACAGCTTGAAAACAAGTTCAACACCGATTAAAGCCGAATGGGATTTTTCCGACAGAAATAAGCTTTCGGAGCTTCTATTGTCTGGATTTGTTTATCATCGACCTCTCTGAGGTCTCCTGTACATCATCGAACATCAGCACCACCACCAACTCAATACTTGTTGTCTCATAAGCTGCAAAGCTTTTAAACATCTTATTTCCACCACTCAATTATCGCTCAGGTCAATTCCTGGTGATATCTTGTAGTGAAGGTTCATCTTCCTTGAGGAAACACATACCTTTCCTTCAACCTTCAGTCCTTGGACCAATCATTTGTTTTGTACATACAGATGTCAATGATTCACCTTTTTGGACCCGAACCACCATCTTCAATGCGACCAGTGAAGAGAGTGCTACACTGTGAGCATGTCGCTAGTGAATCCAATACACCTGAGCCCCAGTTTCTTCCCCTTATTGAGCCTTTACACCCTCTACGTGTACTTCACACCCACACGGCATTTCTTCCATTTCACACCCGACTTTTATTCCACGCCTTCACGACATATTCGGGACCATCTGCCCTCATTCTGCTTTGCCCACACCTTTTGTATTCCTGATGACCAACCCATCTTGCTGTCTACCAGTAAAGAACTCCGTTCTTCTTCAATGGATGACAGACAAATAGGGCTGGACAGATTGGTCCAGATGCAAAGTGAGACCATGAAGGCAAGTGGATAGACCAACTAACTTGGCCACAAAGTCAAAGGAGGAGAGAAGTCAGACTATGAGCAATGTGAGGGTAAAGCACATTAATAATCAACTGAAGTTATGGTTAGAGTAAAATATGTATTTATAGTAAACACAGAGATTGTCCAAATGTGGATAGAAGTAAGGTAAAGACAATTAGTATTGCTGAAGACAACAAAGACAATAAGAGGAAAGCATGTGTGCATAAGTCATAAGATCAGAAATGGGGGAAACACTCAGTAATCCTTCATTGTGTGAAAACCCTGAAGGCGTGCATCAATGGACAAGATCGGACACATCAGCAAGTTGGTTGGACACATGTCCGATGTACAGACAAAGTGTCCGGATGGAAGGTGGAACGGATCCGAGGATCCGGAGACAGACAGATAAAGCGGGTAGCATTCTACCTACTGAATTCGGTGAGTCACCAGGAAAGATGGCAAAGAATACCGGTCAGATTAGGACAAAATTTGCTGAATTTTTGTGGCAGGCTGAATTTGTCTCAATATATGATTACAAGAAGCAAAGAGTAGGGGACCGGTGCTCGTGGCGCTATAGACCAAGTTGTGTCATCACCACACCCCCGAAGTGTGCCATCATACCTGACAAAAAGAAATTCAGAGGGTGATTTAGGGCTAGATAGTTAATATTCATAACAGAGTCGAATAGACACAGGAGACATGAGTTTCAGGCGGGAATCCTTCAAGTTGTCCAAAAGTACATGTTACTGATGTAGAAACTGACGGAGGTACTACTACAGCCTGGCCAATTTCGTAGTACATGAATAGGGGAAGCCACAGTGGAAAAGACTGGGGCAAAACTGAGGCGAAACTGACCTCGAAACTGAACAGATTCTGTGTCAAGTTTTGATGAAGAATTGTCTTGATCTTTGACCGACCCAAAACTGCGCAACAATTCTAGCTTTGATTCTGGCTATCAATAGATTTGATCTGCGAAAAGATAGCTTCACCTGAGTTTCGCCTTCGATTCTTTTGGAGTTCCTCCTCCAGAGGAGGAACTGCACGAAACAGCGAAACTCTTCCGAAACTGAAAATGTCGAAACTGGAAGAATCTATATGAAGTTTACTTAATCAACTTGCGTCTCAACGCATAATCCCGCTTAATCTGTGCTCGATTCAACACTCCTGGAAAGCACACAAGGATGATGGTACAATGAGGAACTCGGTGCGAAACGGTCTGTTCAAGCATTCAAGATTTAGTGACCACTGTTCAACAAGTTCTGTTGAACTGCTGCTCAACAAGCTGTTCTGTTCAACATGTTCTGTTGAACAGTATTGCTTATCACGACGAGAACTTATGTGCTTGGCAGTCAAATGATGCCTGTATCAGTATTGCCTGCAGAATGGGTCTGCAGCCGGGAGGAAATAAACAACCACGAGTGCATGATTGTCATCTCGACATCGCCCCAGGTCATGAACCTACAACGGGAGTTGGGAGCGGTACTTTCTTCGAAAATGGATCTTAGTGTCGAGTCGTGCGAGAAATCCCCATCGGGGCAAAGTTGATAGATGTCGATACATCGCTCGAATGCTCGAATATGGACTCGGAGTACCTGTGTGGTCAAATAGAATAAATGTTGTTAGTCGATGAATGACAAGGAATGGAGAAATCAAGCCTTACCTCGAGCGAGATACGAGGGCTGCAAGCCCAACTCGAAGTCTGGAACAAAAAATCAAGTCTGAGTCAAGATCAGACAATACTGCGGATTCCTCGAACATTATACTATGAATTAAGCTGGTTTACATCAAGGCAATATCGCCTGTGGGCAGAGAAAATCGATCCCAAAATCATTGTAGAGTGCACGAGAGAAGACGACTGCACACAGTGATTCATTGCACTATCGACTATAAGAAGGAACCTCGATGAATACGGTGCAAAATTCAGGCAACATAACGCTTACAGAGGCAACCGACAGTGAGATATGTACGCTCCTACTGCCATCTACTTCAAAAATGAAACACAGTTCAATCCTGCGCTGAATAAGGAAACAACAGCGACAGCTGAATCAGGAACATTCAAGGAGAAGACGGAAGATTGGAGCAGCGCACCTTAACAGGCGATAGATCCCACTCTCTACTGTGAGAGTTTGGTCAGTAGCATTGATGTAAACGACAAGAATTAGCCAGCCTACCTTGAAAGTCAACAAATGTTCCGTGATGCTACAAGACTGAGACTCGGAGTTGAGTCAGTGAAATCGGAGTGAAGATCGAGGAAAAGTTGCAGGGGAGACCTTCAAAGAGCATGAGTCCGGCATCTGAGTCGGTAAAGTGATGCGAACTTGAAGGTCAACGACTTGAAATGTTGGCGGTTCATCATTGAGCCAGATAGGGTGAGCAAATAACCAGCCTTGAATCCCGAATGTAGCGCTATTTATGCTTGGAGTCAAGAAGATCCCAGTTAAATATTTCAAACCGACACATTAATTCAAAACAATTAAACCACAAATCTTGAACCAAAATCTGTGGGCGTGAGCCCGGTTATAATGGGAGCAATTGAGATGGGTAATCAGAACGAATTGAGACTCACGCATTTGAAATGATTCAACTAGCGACTGAATTTAAATGCACACGAGGTCAGTACTCAAAACGAATTGAAATGTGCCCATTTAGAATGAATAAGATACAAGGGTACTGTAATATTGGAGGTCAGTCAACCGAATTGAACGATTCAAGTCGCACATGAGTTATAGCAGCAAAAGGAAGTTCTCCCATATAAATGGTATCATGCAGCATTCCTGAGGACGTAGTACGATCTCTGAAGGAAAAATGCAGTGGGAGCAACCAGAAACTTGAAGAGGTACGAGACACAGATAAATGTCAAGTCATTGAGCCGGTGAGTGGGGCAGCTACATGGAATATGAGTGAATAAAAGTACAATGTTGGAAGTGCAGTACCACCCAGAATGACGCTGAAACGGTCCTCTGGGAGGCTGATCCAAGACGGCCTGTGCTGGAGCGGGAGCTTGATGAAGATGAACAATAAACCATCAAGGGTCGCGTCGCGGCTAAGAGATGCAGGCCACGAACATTGGACAAGAGGTCTAAAGCGATAAATACTGTATCATAATAATTTTCAAACAGAATCATGGAGATGAACGGAGGAAAGGAGCGAAGAGACTCGGAGGATCTTTAGAAGACGAAATGGGAGAAAATAAACAAGGGTGAAGCGCGGAAGGGCGGAACGGAAGAAAAGAAGTAAGACAGACTTTACGGTAGGGAATTGGGTTGCACAGATCTTGCAGCACCAGAGTAGACAACCTCAGAGCGTGAAATGTCCCTCAATAAGTTCATCGGATGATAGAGGACAGTAGCCTGGAGAGTCTATGGAGCACTGAAGCCAGTGGGAGAGCGTAGAGAGGGGGGGGGGAGTATGAGGTGTGTCTACCCAGGGTCAAAGATCGAAAATCGGGATCAATTTTCATTAATAAACGTAAAACAAAGATCATATGCACTAACTCAAAGGGTCCGGTTATAGTTGCCGTCAGTGCAGGGTCGAAGATATGAACCGTGACGGCAAGATGATCCAGTGTTGTGGAGGTCAATGACTGGTTGCAAGGTCGGCTTGGCCAGGTCATCCAGGTCACCCGAGCAACATGGACTCGGTGACCTCAGTTCCAACAGACGTTGCCACGCGCATTGCCGCAAACATGGGAGCAATTGCTCCCACTAGCCTCGGTTAGCTTCGGCTAGACCACGCAAAGGCAGTGCAGAGGTCAGGTCGTTTGTGCGGCCAGATAACTAGTCACTGGCTAGTCGCCGACTTTTAAAAATGACTAGCGGTTCAAGTCGCTGATCCCACAACACTGGCAAAATCCCAGGAGTGCGGCGAATAGAACATGCACAAGCCAAAGAATGAATCCAGCGGTCAACGTACAGAATCATTCGACGGATGTGAATTTACCGACAGGTGCAGGGTCAATAATTCGCACCCGAACATTGGCACTGACCTGATGTATCACTCGTCATGTGTCTCGTTTCCACGCCTTCGTAATTCAACCAGTGTTGTCGACTGTTTGTACTCGATCAAATGCAAATGATGTGAGTGAACTTCAATCGATTGCTGCGCCCATTGGAGTCTAAAATTCGCCGGATTGAGCCTTCACAAAACATCTCTTGCTACCCGGATGGGAAATTGCGCTTTGAAATCAACATGCTTGCTGGATCTCCGTGATATTCGTAGCTGATTCGCAGCGTCGCTACATATGTCAGATTGAGTTTTCATTTGATCTGCTCGCAGGGCCGTTGCATTCCAATCATGGGTGGCAGTCAAGTTGAAACGGCCACGAGGCTGACACGATTCAGGGTCGCTGGATGGCCTAGGACCTCGGATCCATTGCCACCTTGGAAAACTTCCCATCAACCCCTCTCATCCGCTTCACCCATCCATCTCATTCTCTTCCAGTCATCCCCCCCCCTAGAAAGACTGCCAGGCGCCAGTTCCTTTGATTCCACTGCACTCTCACCCATCATATCCGCCGACCGCTGGAATGCTGGTAAGAATGGCAAATGTTTGAGGTACAGGATGTGTAGCGCTTCAGAATAGAATGATTGACTGTCGGCAGTGGTGTAGATCGCGAATTCGGCCTCAGCTACTCCCCGTCCCTTCACCATCTTACCAATGGATGATACATACAGGAGCTCTTAGTTCGTAACAGTGCCTTCACACCTCTAATGATTCTTTACTACACATGAAACACATAGGCTCGAAGATCTGTACCTGAAGCAAGGGTCCAATGCCGCGAAAAACTTGTTATTCACTTCAGGTGAGTGAAAGAGTTGAGCCAGAGCGGTGAGAGCTGAAATTATCGCGTGGTAAGAAACTGATAATAAAATACATCCCAGTCGCAACCCCATGGCTTACGGTTCCATAGTATGGGTCAAGCTTACTGGTGGGGCAAGATCTGAGTCCCTTGACATTCGTTTGAGGAAATTCATGCCATTCCCCTGGAAACGAAAGCGGATCCAACCCAATGCTTTCCGGGCACATATCCAGGAGTTTTTCGATCCAAAAATTGAAGGCCTGTCAATCCAATTTGCTTTTCTTCGCCTTGGATTACTTGACACGAATAATATGCTTTTAGACCAGCGGTTCGAACTCGCCGGATTAATCAGATCGAACTTGTTCTGTTTTGTTCATCCGCTCGCGTCCCCTTCTTCGTGAGTTCGTTTCAATTCGTTCTGATTAGCACCGTTTTGATAACCCATATTCATTCCATTGACAGAACCCAGGCAATAAAACGACCTTTAGTTTGTGCTCAACACTTCTGTGAGTTCGCTTTGATTCGTTTTGATTAGGGCCGTTCTGATAATCGTTGTTCATTCCATTCTCAGAATTCAGAGTCCAGACAACCGGCACTTGGGTCGTT
Source organism: Mycena olivaceomarginata (assembly GCA_029378375.1). NCBI lineage: Eukaryota > Fungi > Basidiomycota > Agaricomycetes > Agaricales > Mycenaceae > Mycena > Mycena olivaceomarginata. Next base: position 228,364 of record JARKIC010000230.1, on the reverse strand, counting down.
TAACACTACTGTGTTAATCCGGCAGCCGATGATCAAACCTCCTCCCCTGGCGCTGTTCAAACAGCTCTTTGGAAAAGCCATGCGTAATTGAACCGTGCTGTTTACAGTACTTAGAGTATATATGATTATAGTATCCTTATTACTGGCGGGATGTTTGAACGAGCATTGATTGAACAGGATTATGTGTTGAGATGCAAATTGCTTTATCAAACTTCATATGGTTACTGAAACTGGACCAAAAACTTGACTCAGTTTCGAATTAGTTGCGACGCGAGTTTTGCCACAGTTTCACCTCAGTTACGTTGACTCCGACTTCCCCTAATAACGTACAATAAGGGGATTCTGGCTAGGTTCGGAGCAAGCCCGCGCAGCTCCGGACAAGCAGAACACCTTCGCAGAAAGCCGTATTGTACCTGCTTGGTTCTGATGCGGTTGCTCCGGCATTGCTCGGCATCGTCAGAACGGAGCTTGGAACGAACCCAGTAGATTCTGGCTGCAAATCGGGTTGTTTTATGTTGCGGGAACAGTACGTAAGTTCGTTCGGTAACGGGAATCGCAGTTATAAGGCTATTCTATTCGATGTTGGCGTCGGTTTCTGGGACAACGGAGAGGTGCGTTTATCATGTTTCATATCATCCGTGTTCACTGAATCTGCCGTTGCCCATGACTGCAATATCCATTCCGTACCATCTGGAGAATAATACCAGTTGTCATTCTTATCTGGTCGTTTCTACTCCTCTAGAGCTATCACAAGGTTTCTTGTACAGAACTGTAGAAACACAATATAGATTTTGAAGGCATATTGAAGTCGTCGACTACCATTCGCCAATCAAAGGCTCGGAATCTTTCAAAAATCACTAGCGTTGCGCAGCTTCTCAAGCGCGCATACCCGTACGACCGCATCTCCGTCCGCAATGGCCAACCCTCGTAGCTCCTCATAACGACTGAGTAACCGCTCACGTCCTTCTGCATCCACAAGCTCCGCATAGTGAAGCTTGCTGGAGAAGAACGTCTCTGCCCACCAAATAAGCAAGCTAACCGCTTCGAGCTTGCCTTCAATGACACCGACATTGAAGGCACCCAAAACAGCCTCCGACACCTCGCCGGGAAGCTCCACGAGCATTTTATGCGCAAACGACAGCGTCAGCTCCGCAGGGGGCACCCATTTTGCGCGTTTTTCGTTGCCCCTCAGGGGAGTCAAGACTTCGCGCAGTGACGAGTAGAGTTGAGTAGAGTAGGAGTGGAGATCTGCATCACTGAGGGAGAGGCGCAAGCAGGAGAAGAATAGGCTGGGATTCGCAAGGATGAGCTTGGGCGAGCGTTTATAAGTGTCCAATACGACAAAGAGCGCAGTCGATGACAGATAGGTGGATGTCTTGACCCCGGACTTCTGAGTTAATGAAGACGCGTGGCGAGCCTTCCATCCATCGTAGAGTGCTTGAACTCCGGCCACCGTCGATTTTGCACCCCTGTCCTCAATGTCGCCGCCGCTGCGGTCATCGCTGCCAAAGAAGTAGGGGAATGACAATGTGGCGTCTCCAGAGGAAGTGGATTGGTTGAGTACTAATGTCAAGAAATTGCCCGAGTAGATTGTTTCGAGGAAGAACGCGGCTGGGAAGGAGGCCGAATCCTGCCCAGTGAGAGTTACGTGCTTGATCAAGATCGCCACCGTCTCCTTTGCTCGCGCAAGGGACTCGGATCCTCTGGGACGCGCGCGCATCAGGGCATCCTGAATGAAGATCTGCGCGCATTCCGGCGCCGAGACGAAAAACTGCTCAGGGTAGCCGTTGAACAGGTTGACGATCATGTTCCCCTCTACCTCGCTGTTGTTCTGGCGTTGGCGTTGGATGATCGGTTCGACGGTAAGCCGGAACGCTTCGCGTGAGCCTAGCTGCGACTTCTCACCCGACGAGTGCTGAAGAATTTTCTGAATAAGAGATTCAAAGGACGCGCAGTTCTCCTGGTAGAATGTGGGTTGTTGGGTGGCAACGTGGGCATGGAATGTGCCTAGCTCCTCCGCGTAGCTCGGTGTGCAGCTGTAAGTCTTCTCCAGTGCCCCAAGTTGGATATAATTGGCCCAAGGAGCGTCGGATACACCATGATTACCGGCTAGGATTTCTCTGCGAATTGTGGGGATTGAAGCCGGCGGAACAACGCTGAGAAGATCCACCAAATTGGCGACAGCCTTCTCAAAGGGGTGGTGGCCGGTATGGGAAAGCCTGATATTCTCTGCGAGAAGAGCGCGGGTCTCTGGCAGGATATCCTCGCCGGTGCCGTTCTTCAAAACCCTGATAACATGGTTACGGAAAAGGTTGAAACGGCGCTGGTAAATCGTGGTGGCAAAGAAGTCCTCGACTCCGTGCTCAACAAAGGGCTTCAATAACTCCATCCGATCGAGCGTCACGTTCAAGCAAAGCAATTCAGAGCCATGGAAGAGGAAGTTATTGGCGAGACGGAGAGCCTCCAGTTGCCTAATGCTCCGGTGACCCTGAGGTGTCGGGTTGCGCTGAAAGAGAGCGACCCGGGAAGCCAGGAAGCCCAATGTCTCGATGAGGAATCTCCAACAGTTCTGGTCTTGAGCGACGCAGCGACCGATGCACTCGACCAAGTAGACGAACAGTTGTTCCTCTGGATTCGAGCCATATTTGTTACCAGGCTTATAGCTCTCCAGCGCAACATCTACAAGCTCCCGTGAATCCCTTGTCGCATGTTCCGCAAATGAAATAGCATTGTCCGGACCGAGGAATGAGTCGAAACAAGCGATGTAGGAGGATGACCGGATGAGGGGAATGCGTTCAACGAGCTCTGCCGATTTTTTCTTGTCGGCCTTGATAGACTCGGCCAAATCCGGGTTGACGCGAATTTGTGTCAACGGCCAAAGCACAGTCTGAACGTAGCGTTCGCAATGGGCCTTCTGGATAGTGACCGTCGCCATGTCGGCCAAAACGGGCGACCGAGGAAGATATGTGCGCAGGACATCGTCTACGCAAGCAGTGGAAATCCTGGGGGTGACTGCGAGCAAAACGAAGAGGGTACTGGTGGGATGTTAGCACTTATTTTGTTAGAAACATGAATAACTTACTTGTCCGCCTGAAGGGTGTTCAGCGAAGCGATCGCTTTGTCGATGATATGCCAGGCGAGATCCTGGTGAGGAGATGCCAGTACGGGTAGTATCGACTGTAACAGAGCGATACGGACTGAGAGCGGCGTCAGATAGTAGAACGTGACTACAAAACAAAAAAAAAGCTTGCTCACCATCCTGATGCAGCGGTCGATCCCAAAGCCGCTTGACCAAGTCTTGTATCTCCGGAAGTTCGATGTAAGAGCTAATGATTCGAACGAGCTCCTTGAACACCCCGATTTTCAACGGCTTGGATGTTGGGGGCTCCAAGAATGTAGGCACGCTGGCCAGCGGAACGTGCTCCAGCGACCGCTTCACTGAGTGCACCGCGGTTCTGGCCAACTCACCTGCGAGAATAGCTGGCGCTAACAGGAATTGGATCCCCGCGGAAGGTTCGTCTAGGCGCGGCAGGAACATAAGAATGGCCTCCGAGATCCGAGGGTTGAGGTCATGCTCAGTGAGCAGCATAGCAAGCTCGTGGATGGTCGTAGTTGGCAATTTGGTAAACTGCTCTGTTGCTTTGATCCGTGTATGGAGAGGAAACTCGTTCGAGCGAATGACGCTCAATAGCATTTCCGCGAAAACCTCGCATTGGTGGGGGGAGAAACGAGCGGCAGATCGGAAGTCCCAGTTCGCCGGCTGGACTCTATTGCCCTCTGCATAGTCGTTGGGTGCTGGGTTGAAGACGCCATATTTCCCGGTTGTGATGTAATGATCAAGGAGGAGGTCTTGCCGCACGTTGATCAGGTGTTGAGAAACCCAATAAACGTATACGGCGGTGTCGTCAGTACGGAGTAAGAGCTCGACGAGCGCATCCAGTTTTACGGGATCCATGGCTCCCTTCTCGTCCCAGCACTCGCTCCATCGGAGATTCATCTCCTCCGTGGCAGAAGTGGATAACAGACGGAGATCACGGAACTCTGTCCACCATGGCAGCGGACTTTTGGACGTCGTACCGCGGTACAGGCTCTGGAGTCCCGAGATGAACTTGACAGCGTCGTGGATAGGATTCTTGTCCCATGCCGACGGCGAGTCCCCTGTCCCCTTGGCGCCTCGAATGATGTCCATCTGTTGCTCGAAGTAGTCGCAGATGCGCGGGACCTTGGTCCACCGCGTCCCCAAACAACCGAGCATCGCCTGTATGAACGCAGGGTATGCCGAATTGGCCTCATCAAAGACCTGAGGCTCGTAGATTTTCTGGTTGTGTTGGTACATGAAGTCGACGTACGCAACCTCGTCTTGGATGCGCCAAAAGCCGTAGTCGGCGACCTTGTTGATAGTCGTCAAGAAGGTGCGGAACGCGAGCTCGTCCGCTTCGTTACGCGTATCAGACGTGTGATGCGCCGAGCAGGTTACGATATGGACTTTAGCCTTCGACAATCCGTGCTCGTTCAGGCATCGCGCCCACAAAATCTGGAGTGCCATCTGGAAAAATGTACTAGAGGGGTTTGCTGCGAAGATCGAAAGACAACTGTTGACGATGCTGAGGATGTACGAAGAGATGGCGGGGATCTGGGATACAATCTCAGTCGAAGGGTATTCAAGAGATACACTTCACCTACCGGCGAAACAGCCTCGTTGACCTGATTCTCCCAAGTGACATATATAGACGCAATCTCCGCCGCCTCCTCTTCCGTCGCAAGTCGCAACAGGTCGACAATGATAGGCTCAGAGAAAAGGGAGGGTAGCCGTCCCGCATCCGGCGGAATCTCGTTCTTGATCCTGGGTACAAAGAATTTGATGGTGGTAATGAATTCCTGGACACTCTTGGAGGCCTGCGTGGCGTTGATCAAGGTTTTGTAAACCTCCAGCCGCTCCTCAAAAAGACGCGTGTAGGTCATCTTCGTCAAGGCGACACGTGCGGCGGAATCAGAGATGTCGCAAAGTGCGTATAGCGGAAGGATTATCTGGTCCGTGCCATCCGACAACAGCGCTCGCTGTATGATGGCGTGACGCGCCGAGGGAGACGGAGGGATAGATTCGAGCGCAGATAACGCAGTGTACCGCGAGGCCATGTTAACGAGACTATCCACGAAGTACTCTGCATCATTGAGCATCGCCCAGACGTGGTCTTTCTGAGACGTTGCAAGATACTGGCAAACGTGACTCATGTAGAACAAGAGATGCTTTCGGGGCGGCCAAAGGCTGAGAATGACCTGAAAAATGCCTGCCCGATGGTTGTCAGTGGCGATGGCAGGTTCGCTTTTAAACAAACTCACAATCATTGTTGCCCAAGGGTAGATTGGAGTAGGGCTGGGTGACGCCATGGTCGGAGATGGTGTACACAGTTCGAGTCTTGGGGGTCAGAGCGCTCAAAAACTCGGACCCGAGGCCCTGCAACAACCCCGCGGAAACGCGCTCCATCGAAAAGACACCTTGCACGCTCTCGTAGAGGACCTACCGATACGTAAGCTCCAGCAGGTGATGCAAATGGTTCAGAACTTCTCTCACCTTGGCTAGAGTGTGATAGTGGTCTACCGTGCGAAGCAAACCCCCGAGGAACATCGTCCGCAACTTCGACACGATCTCTTCATCCGATTTCTCGGTGGCGGTGAGAGACGCGAGTAAATGCTTGATCGTATGCGCGATGAGCTCAGAAGCACCCTTCTCAATAGCGCTCTGGGCATTTCTCTTGGATGTCGAGTCGATCGTCGCGAGAGTTACGAGACGGCGGTGCAGCGTTTCAATAGTGCCGAGAATGAAAGCGATGGCGTTCGTGCGCTCGTTTGCAACTTTGCAGTCCATTAAAACCGCAATAGCTTTCATCGCGATGGAATATACCACCTCCCATCTTACCTCGCCAAGGAGAGGAAAAGCAAGACCGCCAAGTTGGTTGGATTTCAGTAAGGCGCCATCATTCGACTCGACAAGATTGGCGATAAACGGTTCCACGTGAGTGCGCTGTGTTTCCAGATCGAGACCATGCCAGAAGTTTAGGCAGTATCGGCCCTCCGCAAAGCCATTGGGGAGGGAAATGTGAGGCTTTCCGGCAGCGTCAACCCAATAACAAAGCCTGGTCACCAAGGCCAAGCTCCGCGGAAGGTCAGCCCTGAGAAAAGATAGGAACCGCCTGCCAATGGCGAAGGGTAACTTGTACGTGGACTTGAGACCCGATCTGGTGGGGGGAAAGGCGGTGAGGAGCTCGAAGAGTTTCTCCACCAGATTGAGTGGGGATTCCTTCTCGATGTACCGCGGGTTATATAGATGGTGGTGGAACCAGACACTACCCAGTCTGTTACAGCGAGAGTAAGTGTCGCGAACGAGAATTATACAAACCACTAACGTCGTCTTATTCCAGGCTTCTTCCCTCTGATATTCGGCGCAGCTGGTTAAAGTACGCTCCAGGATAGCCAACTCGGGTTCAACTACGGGTGTAGCGCGGCGAGGCGGGACGCCCATACTGGCGAGCAAGTCTGCTCGGTGGGCGTTGCGTAAGGATTCTTTCAAAAGACCTTGGACCGCAGGGACGCATAGACGGTAAACACCAAGCAGTTGTTCGTCCGAGGCGTACTTGACGCAAGCTTGGATCACCTTTCTTTTGCCTGCAGTAGAAGGGTGAAGGAGAGCTTCCATCAGAATGGGAAGAGCAGGTCGCCCAGCTGCAATAGCCATGGTCAACCCCAGTTCGCGCTGGACAAAGGACTTTGATGCAGTTGTCTGCGGAAACTGCAGGTCGATGAAATTTGAAGTGTCAGCATCGTCCGGATGGGCGGGAAACGGGATTCTCGAGGGAAGTGCCGTTGTAGCGAGGAGTTGTTCGATGAGTGTGAGGAGCTGTGGATCGTTCTCGAGGGCGAGTTCTGTAGCGAAGCCATAGCGTTTCGAGTAGGGCAAGCGGCCCGCTCGTGCCATAAACTCGTCGGCGGTCAACATGGTGGTAGCAGGAGACCTGGTTTGTGACTCAGGAGCGCGCTGTCAAAGGTCTTCTTATCATTACTATTAGGATGCTGTGCTGGTTTGATTCCCGCGTACTTGAAACCGCCGATTCGGCCGTATGCGCGCATGGAGCCTTGCCTCCGAGCTGAAGTTCGGGTAAGTAGCTTGGCCTGACAGAAACGGCCTTCATTGCCCGAGATCCTGCTTCTAGATGCTCAGAAGCAATTCTAACGCTGCAGCATGGGCCGTGGGTTACGCCATCGGAAATCGATCATTTCTCACAGAACGCTCGACACTGTACCGGTAGGATACCACATGTAATGATGTATTCATAAGCTCCACTGAGGTCCAGAAGCATCTTGACTGCCTAAGCGCTTGTCATTCAGCAATTCAATGATAATGACAAAGTGCTTCTGATGTTGCTTCGCGAAGCGTTCTAAATATCCCAAATAGAATTACAGTAAATTGTTCTGAGATTCCAGTTCAAGGACAGCAGTCACCCAAACACATCGACGAGAACGAAAGGTTCCAGGATTTGGCAGCCCATTTCCCCCGGGGATCCTAGTAATGATATCCGATATTGTCCTTGGCTCGGAAAATGTCAAGAAGCAAGTTTCCCGTCACCCTGAACTACCTGCTTAGTCGAAGATTATTGAACCCGAGGGTGCACTCCGTTCTCCACTAAGACTTCCCCATTTTGCTACCATTCTTTGCCGCTATAGTACGCACCCTGGAAAAAATTGAGCCGCCAGGCGTACCACTGTACGCGTATGGCATAGAACCTTCAGACGGATGTTTTTCACCACCGTCTGCTCTGGTCGCAATGAATCGATGTCACCCGTCGCACTGCACAATTCGGAGCAAGGGGTTCGCATTGTCACAGGGGAGTGTTGGCATATTGTATTGGTGTCAGTGGGCTTCGAGAATCCAGTTGCGTGTACCATTAACGTCCCCTGTTGAATTCAGTCGTTCACAGAGACTTGTCAATGACTCAATCTGCACGGAATCGCCGCAATAGCACCAGGCGGATCGTCATCGATGACCGTTCTTCACCAGCAAATGTATCCGCTCGTTACTGAACGGAATTTCACGGCCCCATGCACCCAATCTCTTCGCTTCCATCCAAGCTCCTCGTCGCGATGTACTCTACTGCTCACATAACTCATGCTGGTCTTATCTTGTGCTTGCGTCCCATGCACTGTGGAGCGACATCGCTTTCCACTGGAAAGCTCCCAGTGAGTGTCTTCGGGTACAACTCATCCGGTCTCGCGACGCTCGGCTAAAACTCACCACCATGCATTTCGACTCCCCGATCTTCGGATCGTGGATCCTGGTCAATATGGTTCGACTTAAATTTCTCAGCCTCACAGGCCACCCCCAGTGCCTGCTTGATTCGAACATGTAGTCGCAGGGCCAGGGAAGCAGCAGCGCCATGGGCACGCACATGTTTGCCGACGATGATGAGCAGGTTGTGGATATCTGCTCCGGTCGCGAAGTCCGTGACTTACCATCGCAGCACTCCCGGCGAGTGCCTTCGTTTCTAACTCATTCAATCCGGGGCCGCATCATCACAGCTCAGGATTACACGATCCGACTCTCCGTTTTTTTTTGCATCTTGGATGTCGATGAATGTGGACCGGCTTATAACGCTGGATGTGACTGGGACACCGATTATCTGTTTGATTCCATGCACCAGATGTACGCGTTTAATTCCCCCGGGCTTCAGTCACTGACTCTTACTCCCGCCGAATCTGATGACGGCGATGAGGAGATTGCATATGAGGGCCTAAGTAGTTATATCTGCTGCAAACCCACACATCGCGTCTCCGGCAACTTTCTTTGACCCACATCGATGCACCTTTGAAGTGTCTACCCTCTTTCGGTCTATATGCGGCCCCCAACTCCCGACATTGCGTGGACTTCTCCCAGTCCTGAGATCCTCCCCGGATTTCCACACGCTTGCATCGGATATGACAATTTCAACAACAGCCCCGGTCCATAGCCGTCGCGTGGCGCTTCCCCGACTGGAGCTCCTTGACCTGTGAGATTCCGGGCAGTATCCCAGAGATTCTTTGGAGCATATACTCCTTCCTAATACCACGCGCCTGGTATTACACGCCCGGCGTATGACAAATGGCGCAATGATTCGCGACCTGCTCGTCCCGTCCAGAAACATGTGGTGCGCGCCGAGGCGCCCCTCCCCCTGTCGCTACACTGTACATCCTCCCCGACGACGCTGACATGGACACCCTCGACCTCTTGGCCCATGTCTACCCAATATTCCACAGTGCCATCATGCACGAGACGCTTCTCGATTGTAGTTAACGGTCGCGACTGGTATGATCTATTTTCTGTGCATTGAAATGCCCACATAGAACATCGTTGCAGTTCCTCGTTCTGGTCTGGATAATGAACTACTCCTCCACCTTGCAGACGGGAATCGCGAAAGTATTGCTGTTCTTCCATCCGATCCCATTCTCAGAGGACCTGATCCCGTCATCTCGCTTTTGTTTCGATCCTCCGCTCCGTACTAACCAAAACACTGTTCCTTTCATCTTCCTTCTGTGCATTGGTACTCACAATATCCGTTCTTGAAATGATACTTTTGTTATCCCCTTTGCCGTCGTGCGGGTCCATATCAAACGGGTCTAGGTTGCTGCCACCTCGCAAACTTGATACTCTCCCGTATAGGGCTCTTCACCGCAGCCGTAGGCATACGGTTACGTACGGTACGGTACGGAGTTTTCACGTACCGTAAGCCCTCTGGATACTGTACCATTTCGACCAAGTGTTCATCAATTTTTATCCGAGATGCCCGAGAAATTTTCTTTTGAATTAAGGCAATTTTTGCACACATCAAAAAAAATCTGTGTTACGTGTTACTGAACACTTGGTCGAAATGGTACAGTAGTCCGTATTTTCCCGTACCGTATACGGTGTTACGGCCGTAATACGCCGTAGCGTTAAGCGAGATTTCCCACGTCAATCATTGCCATAATAGGTAATCTAAGCCACGAACCGGCATCGAACACTAACTTTCTGGGTGCCGTGGACAGCCCTGAACCTCAAGATGGCTTTGCTGATGGCAAGGCAGGACTTCCTGCAGTCAGCCGACATGATTTCTGTCGTGTCACAGCCGGGAACTGGTCAAAATTGATAGCTGTCGCCCTGAGCCGTGCCGTACCGTATTACGGACGGAATTTCACGAAATTGCCGTACCGTAGCCGTATCCGTACCGTGCGAGGGTCCCACTCTCCGTACCGTATACGGTACGTACGGTGAAAAGCCCTACTCCCGCATGGCCGTCGAATGGTGTGGCCGCGAATTGGCCGCGAACGCGCTCAGGTAGCATAGGATGCCGGAGTACACCGTGCTAACCGGCGTCCAGGACAACTTGAACCGCGTCGCAAGTCGTAAGTAACCGCTCGTCGATCCCGAGTTGCCCGTGCCTTGAATTGAAACGCTAGCCGCTCGGTACCGCCCTCGGCTAGTCGGGCCGGCTTGCCTCGGCTCTGTCTGCCAGGCAGCCGACATCACGGCTGATTCAACTCCCTGAGTTGAACACATGGAGGTTGCTCGTCGCATCGTCAGTCACCATGTTCTGGTCCCTCTCAGGAGAAGGAAAAGCTATTTGCCGTCCCTTTTGGTCGCACAAGTGCGAAAAGCATCGCTCAGGTATTAACGCGGGCCATTGACCCGCGGAATAGGAAAACATTGCCGAACATTTCATGAGTCCCCACGCCCACAGAACTTTTCTAGGCATTGATCACCTCGGTTGACTCGGTGGCACGAGAGTGGTCGTAGTCACTCACCATGTTCTGCATTCCACTCAAGGTAAGTGCTTGAGATGTATCATCTCCATGAGACTTGAACAAGTCTCCCCAGATAGGACGTTGTCCTCGCCGGGCTGTGTATTCGGCAGAGGACGGCCACGCGCGGGATCTGCAGTGTCGGCGTTGGTCGCTGATTCCATGCAACCGTTGACATTGACTGACGAAACATTGCGGAATATTACCCCCTGCATGCACAGAACTTTAGAAATGACGTTTGAGCGTCCCCGCAAAACTCGAAGCAATGTCAGCTGAACTTTGAAAATCAGCACTTGACCCGGATGGGTACGAATCTATGTTGATTTTTGGACCAATATGGTGCTCTAGAATATGACCCTGTATCATCGCAAACTCCACCAGAAACGACGAAAAGCCTGGGCATGTCCAAGAGATTTCGTTATTACATTGTTTCGTTATTGGATAGCCAAAGTCTGACTTGCAGCCCCATTCTTTGACAATCCATTTCCGTCAAGCCTCTTTGTAGTATTGGTTTTCTTTGTCATGTTAAACAAGACTGAGAAGGACTGCTCAGGGACACTGCCAAGCGGTCACTTGCAACATGGGAGTTCCTGGCGCCATCAGCAGCTCCCACGTTGCGTATGATCGGCGTTGATCGCCGCCGATTGAATCGGCCAATACATTTGGGGCTATCTGGAGCCAAGCTCGGGGATCCTGCGGGATGGCGGTGCACAAGGCTCTGCGTCTCACAGTACGACCAGTGACCACCAGTGCTGGTTGAGTGCTCGTTTGACTTTTGGTATCACTAGGAGCCATCCACAGGGATACTGTGGAGCACTTCATGTATGCAGATGTCGTTCACAGTGCAACTGAACTCCGCGGCGGAACTTGCCAGTACGCGAGTGAACATCTGCGAACTGACCATGAGTGAGACTAACGTTTATCTGATGACGTTTTGGGTTTGTAACCCCACTTGAAAAGCGTAAACACCATGGCATAAATCGAATCTGTTGATACAGGCGGGCCCACGGAGCCAATTAATTAATAACGCGATTACTCATCTCGACGCGTTTCCGAGAGTTTCCGAATTTTGCATCGACTGACAACGGCATCTCGCCTGGCCCTGGCATGGACACCATCATCGGGATCTACAACATGGATACACAACCTTCGGCGAGGTTTGGTTCCCGGCTTGGCTTGATCGCGAAGATCATTTCTGTGCGAAGGAGGAATCGTAAGGTTGAGAATTGCAGCGAAACAGACGATCTAGTCTACGAGCCATGTCCACCGAGTAAAATCCTCTCAGTCATCGTCATCTGCGCTGGTGGATAATTTGACGCTGAATGAAGCCTACTTTAGACTTGCGATGACCGTCGGCGAAAGTTGCTACGAAGTTCGAAGTTTCTTTGCCCAAAAATATGTACATATATGCGAATAGACGGAATTGGGGAAAGCTCCCGCGACGATACTAGTATCCGCATAGTCGATGGAGCGCAAACAGAAGTATAGAGGTGAACCAAAAGGAGTGAACCGAAACAGGGCTCACCGGTGAGGCCGAATCCGACCAGCGCCCGCCCTACATAGATTTTCGTTGACGTTGACAATAGACGCGCGCTCCACGTTTTGCTTCGCCAAGCCTGTGGGCTCTCTGATGGTCATTCGGATGAATACCCGGCTAAACGGCCAAAACTCTCTAGCTATGGGGTTACCTCTTGTTGCCTGGAACGTTAATGAATTACAAGTACCTAAATCGGTCCAAGGATAATCCGGGCCCGCCACGATGCGCGTTTTGGCCCGAAAATAGGTTACAACACTATTGCCTTCCCCGCACCCAGCCCGCTGCCGAAAGGGTCGAAAGAAGGTGGCGTGTGATCGTACCTTCTATGGGCGTTGATAGCAAGAACGAGGATGAATTGGTGTGTTTGGAATCCCGACGTGCTTTCCGGCTGGTGAATGCCACAGGTCTCCCCGGGAGAATCTGGAATGAGTTCAGAGTGTGCAGGTCGTTGTGTCAATTCTCCCTGATTGGCCCTCGAGCCGAATTGTAACTGAACGGCCGATGGTTGTGAAATGGTGATTGCTTCTCCATTGCTTCTATTCCCCGTGAGAAATGCAGAGCCACGACAAGGACGGATCGGTCGTGCGTCCCGGTTTGAACTTAGGTCGCCGCGGTGGACTTTTGCTTGACTTCCGGTGCAACATGTTGGAGGCGAGCCTGAGACGGGCAGTCGATCTTCCCCAGAGATCAGATCGAACATCACAAAGTGCCGTAACTGCCTTTTGGAGGAGGAGGAGGAGGTATATTATACTGACACGGTCCCACAATTGGAACAATCAGTCTACTATGTACAAGATGCATCCTCGCTTCGCTCCGGCAAATGCGGAGCTCATTAATATGATTGAGTGAATTTATTCTGTAATTAAACTCGAGATAGAGGATTGTGTGCAAGGTATATCCAAGCAAGAAGGCAGTGTTCGATGAAGTTCAAGATCAATCAGAACCAGGAAAAAGATGATGAAGGAGGAACAATGATGCAGGGAAATGTTATTGATGCCCGCCAATGGCCAGCAGTTCAGAAGACACCCAAGGTACGTTGAGAGCAGAGAATTCGCGGTCAGGAAATAGGATTGATAATTTGACGACTTCTAGAAGCTTGGAGCACAAAAGTGACCCAGATCGACCATAGCACAGTGAATTTCAGTTGAGCAAAGGATTGCAGGTTGAAAAGACGGGGTCGTTGGCCTATTTATGTTCAGCTCATTCTCGAGGCGCTATGCAGCTGCAGGTCAAATACAATTGCGGCGCAGCCAGGAATTTGCTGCGAGAACTGTGTGTCTCTGCGGAACGACTGCGAAATTATCAGCTGAGGCACGGTTGAAAGATCCGTTGAATGACCATTAACCTAAATTCAGCTTGGAAGCTGGAGAAATCTTTCTGAAATATCCACTAAAAGGCAAAGCTCTGGGCTTCCGCTGCAAAATCTGTGCTGTCCCGTGCCATTCTGCGGAAGTTTGCGCAGTGCGTAGTCGTTGCGATGAGTATACAGGCGCGCACAAATGGGGCAAGAACCTAGGACTTTTAGAACGAGAGGAGAGGAAAAGGAATGGAGATAAAGCTACATGGGGCAATTGCACCGCCGACGAGGCATTTGCTTAAAGAACGGTTAATGACATCGTAACTTGAAACATGATGTCGATCAATCGATGACCTAATCGACTTTTACTGCAACCGATTGACTGCGACCTCTGCGGATCCCTGCTATGCTTCTAGCCCAGCCAGACCACGCTATATAGAGACCGCAGCATGACTGGACACGAAAAACCCTTGCATCCCCTATGACTTCGCATTCCTTCCAGATTTTCTCGGACAAGGAGGTCATCGACATGAAGCGCAGTCGCGGAATTGCACGTTTCCATTCCTGATTCAATGCCCTTGACTTACCAGCTCTTAGATGGCCTGCGCAGAATGCCAAAGGCGTGTACCGAACGCTTTTCTGACTTTTCATCCATCTTGACCGCCTTTTAGACGAAAACTGAAATGCGACAAGAAATTTCCTTGTAGCTCTTGCGGTAGGTCGCGTGGCACAACCATCGATGATTTCTAAGGCCTTTCCAGTACGCCGAGGACGTGCAGATGAAATTTCCTTGTAGCTCTTGCGGTAGGTCGCGTGGCACAACCATCGATGATTTCTAAGGCCTTTCCAGTACGCCGAGGACGTGCGGATATATGTCCAACAGGTCGGTCTTTTCTTAGAGTCAGTTATACATTTTTTACGCCCCATTCACAGGGGATATGGGCTTCATCGGACGAGGGAGGAGGTATTTTTGTTCACATCTTCTCCGGAGTTTTCGATGGCATACCGTACGCCAGGATAATGCGCTCCGAATCCATGGAGCTGAGCACAACAATCCACAACATGGGAGATCGCATACAACAGCTCGAGAGCGCAGTCGCGCAAGCCCACGCCGACGCGTCCGATTCGCCTCACCCCCTTTTACGCGACGATCTGCTGGGTATCAAGTTCACCGGTGAGCTTCCCCGGTCGTCCACCTACCCAACCCCCGCGCAGCAAGCGAACACTGCGGGTGCCTTGGCTGTTGGCGCGTCTGGTACCTCACGGTATTACGGATTTTCGGCCGGACCATCGGTGAGTGAAGTCACCACAATTCGAATCGTCCTGAATCCGATTGGGTGCGATAGGCTTTCCTTTCTGTGAGTGTGGGCTCTGTATTCCACGTCTAGTAAACCTGACATAAGGACAAGGTCCAAGGCAGCAACGGCGGCGATCGCGCGGAGTACGCGCCCCCTTTCGCAGACACCATCCGATCTTTCGCGCTGGACGGCATCCACACCTTCGCATCGTGGGACACCGAGCTGTGCGTCGAGACCCTCCTCGACCAACTCCCTGACGAGCTCCGTGCTTGGTCCCTCTACGACTTCTTCGTCGCGGACGCCTCCTGGTACGGCGCTCCTGTCTCGCCCGACGAGCTGCACGAGCTCCTCTCTCACCTCTATGACACCGAGGCGCCCGCGTGCGAGCTCTCCCCGCACGGCATCGCAGTGGTCTTCATGGCCTTCGCACACGGCGCGCTCGCCGATCTCGCGCTGCCACCGTATAACGCCGAGGCGGATACGTACTTCGATTTGGCGCGGACTGCACTCGCGCTGCAGTCGATCTTCGACTCGAAGGACCTGCACACGATTCAGGCGCTGGCGCTGTCGGGCCTGTATTATTCCGCCGGGGGCGCACGGTATAGCATCGAAAGTGCTTGGACGATAACCTCGATGGCGGTGGGGTTATGTCAGACGGTGCGTCCTTTCTCCGCCGCCGGGGACCCAGTTTGACTTCATTTTGTTATACCACAGCTCCGTCTTCGTCAGTTGATCCTTCTTCCGTGTTGTGAACCTTATCGAATCCTTCTTTTCTTTCCAGATCGCGAGAGCGCTCACACTTGCTTCAATAATAAGACGGCACAACGACGACGGGTACGGAACAACTTCTCATCTTTCGGAGGCCGGGTACTAACACATCTACTTCTAGGCTCTCTTCTGGGAGATGTACTCCTTGGAAACATATCAGGTATTTCGGCCTTTACATCGTCTGGCTAAATTGTGATTAAGCAACAAATAGTCGCTCTCATTCTCACGACCACTCACGATTCCCCTGGCCGACATCAGCTGCGAGTTCCCTGCAGATTTAGAGCAGACGATAGACGGCAAGGGGACTACCATCCCTGGATGTGCGTTGTTCCCATCGATTCTCATTCATTTATTCATCTACTCACTCATCAACAGTTTGGCATACAAAATAGAATTTCACGAAAGATGTGTGCACCCAAGGGCTTTTAATTTCCGCAGTCAGTATGCTGACACAGCGGATGTAGCCAGGTCACCGCCCCCATGGCACAGGCCTACACCAGTGCCAAATCGCCCTCGTACGAAGAGGTCCTGGATCTCGACCGTCGGCTACGGCGATTCATGGAGACCGCCCCGTTTCCGCATTACGCAGAGCAGGCGCGGCAGTCCGGCGCGTTCCTCGCGTACGTGCGCGCGAATATGATAATACAATTCGATGATCTCGGTTCTTCATCTAAGAATATGAATCCTATATCGACTTGTAGAGGGGAATCGCCGCTTTTAGGCCATATAAATCTCCAGGAACAGTGAGATGTGCATCTAGTGGAGCAGGGATAAGTGTGATTTATCACGCCTTCAGCAATATCCGCAGTTCTGGATTCAGAGCCCTACTAATAATTGTACCCCTAGGCTCATACTTATGGTATTAGAAGGCAGTAGTAGAAGACACGTGTCGGCGTAGTAACCCTCGCTGAAATCCGACGGGACGAAGATGTTTCAGATGCAACCCACAGGGAGGTCTAGGTGAATTACACGTGCCCCGGGAGTTTCCCTGACGCAAGGCTGAATTATTTTCGGTGGAAATTATAGATGGTAGAATGCGTTCCGGAGTATTGAAAATATCTCTCGGAGGGTATCTATCCATGATGAAAAAATGGGGAATAATGGAATAACCCTCTGGAAGCAGACAATTTTTGCAATATGGTCTGCACCAAAGCTGCAAACATTACTGCCGAATCCAAAGAGTCCCAAGGATTTAAACAAGAATTTCAGGAGTTATAGACCAAGTTACAACAGAAGGGGGTGTTGTAAGTGGAATATTGCCATTCCTAGCCAACACCCAAAGTCGGTAATTTTCGGAGCAGAAGAGGAACCAGCTGTTGAATAAATGTGTTTTATCGCTTGTGAACGTCTCTACTAATCTCTTTGCTCGAAAATCTTCGCGTCCGCCCTAGCGGCTCGGGTAAGAGCGACGTAACATAACCGCATAGATATTGTGCTCTAGGTAACTTTTGCTCATTTTATGGCTCAGCAGCAGCATCATTCCGTCCAGATCGAGTTCAAAAGCGGGGTATTGCAAGATGGGATGATAAATTCAAAGGGCGATGAGATTGCATCGCAAATTCAAGCAAAATACTGTCACCCGTTCCTAAGGTCCATGTCTTCATTTAAGAGCCTAAATATCCAGACTCCCTCGATCTCCCGTGTGGGCTTTAGGCCAAAAGTGCTAAGGTGGCCGAGTAGGCAGTTTCCGATAATAGCAGGTAGTTACCAAAGATAAACTGCTCGTCCGCAAGATCCCGCTCGAGATGTGCTCTCCGTGAGCACGCTTGCTGAGAATGAATGTTTTTTATCTAGCGCGGAATGTGCGACATGGCCATACACAAGAAATACGGCGGAACAGACATGCGAGGATGGTGTGGAGGATCGCCGGGTCTCGCTGCGATCTCGAAGCGCGTCGGGTAGGACAGGGTGTGCCTGTGCCACAACGAGTGGACAGGCTGGACGACAAGTAGCTCTGGCTGACTGCTGGCAACTGCTTAGTGAGGATGTCGTTGTGAAGAAGGATGAGACGCGCGGCGTGACCGTGATACATTGATCGTGGTTGTTGGCGTCTGCGTCAGGAAAAAAGCTCCTTCGGAAATTTGGGGACAATTTGGAACCCGCTTAGAAATTGGCCATCTTGGTTGGATTGGGAAAAAGTGGGGAAATTTGGGGGAAAAGGGTGAAAATTCCCGAGAATATTGAGAAATCTGGGGCCATATGGTGCGAGAGCTGAAATTCGACGTTGTCCTTGTCGACATTCCTGGCGCTGATGCTGAGGTGGGGGCCGTCCGACGTCAAATGCGCTTCGCGCGCCGTGTAGCCACAGTATGTAGAAGTTTCTAGAATATGCTGCTGTACACTTCCTTCCAATACACGCTGTTTCCTCCCAAATTCTGAAGAGTGCAATAAATTCTGGGAAATTCCAACGGAAAAGATCGAGGAACTAGGGTAATCGGGCGCCAAACTAGTGAGGATTTGCTCGTTTTGGGGGAAATTTAGGACCGGGTTGCAAACAAGGAAATCGGCCCAAGCTAACTAATCTGGCCGGTTTGGACCTTTTTCTTGGAAATTCAGGAGAAAATGGGTGTATTTCCAAAGGAGGGTTTTCCTGATGTGTTTACTCGAGTCTCTCTTCTCCACATTACAATCTGCTCGACTGTTGGTCCATCTTGCTCCACGGCTTGAACCAGAGCGCGGGAATTTCAAAGTAACCTTTACTCTGTCCTCAATTTCCTGTCCTTGCCTTCAAGCTTGCCGTCAGGGTGTGACAACATAAAGAGTCTGTCGAGTTCGTTGCTGAAGCCACTGGCAGTTCTACTTGGTTCTGCCACCGCACGGAAACACTGAGTTTCCAAGATGATCCAGACTCTGCTCGCCACCTTGCGCTAGACTTTGACTCTTCCGCGATGCGCTGTGTCTTACCTATTGCTAACGGATTGACGGATACTTCAGCAGCCAGGATAACTTGAAGGATGTGGTCCTCATTTCCGCACCTCTAATCAATCAATGAACTTGTATCGACGTCTCCATACGTCTCTATACCACAGAAGCTACGCGATCTTTAGCCCTTGGTTACCATGGCGCTTTGACGGAAAATACTTGAAATCCACTCCTGCTTAAAGTTTGCGCTAAATTCATTCCCATATTCACCCATGCGTTCCCTCCCCTCCTCACGTAGAAAAAGGAACAAGGAAACAAGGACTGTCGAACGAACCGCTGCTATCTTCTTCGCTGGATAATTATTACATTCAAATTCACTCAAGACCGCGCTCCTGTGCAGCGCCTAAAGGATTTCGAAAGAAACTGTTCTCTCGTCATACATCAGACTTTCTGTGTTTTTTCGATTTATATTGCTCGTCTCATTCCGCTTCACAGGTGTATCGTCCACCTAGGCGATTAATTGCACACCCAGCCGATATTTACTCCATCCTCGTATTCCTCGCGTCGCCAGAATACACTTCAAGTTCCCCAGCATTCACAGGTCGTTTTGTCTCTGAACCCTTGGCTATGATGTGTTTCCCAGATACTTTGAACGAAAAGAAAACCCACCCCTGCAGCTGGTAAGCATCCTGGGACTATGGTCCGAGAAGCGTGGATCTGGAAGAATCCGCGTACGTTGCCAACTTGGTTAGGGCATGAAGCCGTCCCCGTATTTTGACGGGTCGACGGGCCGTAAATACGGTTACGGCCCCGTACCGTCATCGAGTTTGAGGCACCTGGGTACGGCACGGTCACGGTACGGAGAAACCTGTATACGCAGGTCCCGTAACCGGCCGTTTACTTACACGTAAACGGGGTACCGGAAAGAGTTAATATTCCAGCAAGCGATGTGCGCGCCAATCGCTCGCCCATAAACTGTGATTTCGCTTACATTGCTTGATTCCCGCCGGATGTGGACCAACCCTAACGGGCTTTCTCGGCGACTAAGTACTCCCAGCCTGCATTCGACCTATCTGAACCGCTTCTTTACCCTTGTCTCTCCCTGTTTTTAGACATAAAAATCAAGTCGGACTTGTGCTCTTTCTGTCCTGTGGCCAAAGTGAACTCAGTCCTGGAGCTGGAGCACCCATTCATTTAGCCCGACCATTCAAAATGAGTTAGGGGCTATTTCTTGCGGTTTCTGGGCCATTACTCATGAAGCCTTGCATGAAGGGTGGAGCACTTTATTATTGTGGCGGTTTCTTTCTCTCCCCATAAATTACTGTCAAACTGTTCGCAGCTCTTTTTTTCATAATTTTCGGGGGTATTTCTCCTGGTTTGTGGAGCACTTCAATATTGCAAAAGTTTTCACTGTCAGTGCGTGCGTCTTGGGTTCCCGAAAATGATCCTTTTACGGCTGGCGTGGGTCCAAATTACGTTTTATGAGGCTACTTAAGCAAGCTAGTCTTGACAGAATTTCTCCAGCACTCTGAGCGCCCACAATGCTCGAGTCGCTTGTGAAATACCAGGAATGGCCTTGTAGCAAATCTCTGCCCAGTATGTTTTTCAATTCAACACGGTCCTTTAATACTGATGTTCCATACCTAGAACGTGGTACATTATTCGAATCTCGTCCCGAAGCCGTGGCTTTCAACTGGGTGAAATGGTTGATCGTCAATATCGCTGTTTTTCTCCTACCCTTTGCATCCGGAGTCACTGCATTGCTTCTTCTTGGGTCTCGTCTCAGCGAGCCCCACAATCAATCCTCACACAATTTCGCTTTCTTTCTAGCATATATGGCTATATACACCGGGTCATTGTTGATCTTCTTTTGTAAGTCCTTGTGGATTTTAAGATTACATTAAGTCTAATATTTGCGTGCCAGTGACTCTAGCGCTCCCTCGATTTTCTCGATATCATTTGATCCTCCCATTGATCCTAGGTCGTCGCCGACATCGCTCCCACTTCTCCTTCATGTCTCAGCGACGGCTCGAACGTACTTGTGGCAAACATCGATTCACCATTTTCATCCTCGGCGTTCATCGCCGGTCGTTGCCTATGCGTATGTCTTTTCATTTTCCTCTGAAATTTGTCGGCTGAAATTGAATATGCTGTAGTTGTTACCGCAGCCATGACGCCTGATGATCTCTACAGCCGCTTGGCTGAGCTTGGTCTTGTTCCCGCCGACCGAAAGTGTTTCTACTTCAGTTATGGTGGGCGTCGAATTCCGTGGGAGGAAGCCCTCGGGGCGTACGGCGTTTCCGACCTTTCTCATCTTCAATTGAACATGGTAATTCTCGGTGGCGGAAGCCAAGGTACGTGATCATTTTTATTTTTTCATTTTGAATGCCACTTAGTACCTTCATACCATACAACAATTTATTTCCTTTACTCTCGGTTACCCCCAGAATGGACCCGTAAATACGCCGTATACGTACGGTACGTACGGAACCCGTTCCGTTCGACCTGGTTAACCTCCGGCTCGACGGACGGATCTGACCGTGGCGTACTAAATTTACGGCGTAATTCATACGCCCGTGAGCGCACGGGTTCATGCCCTAAACTTGGTGCAGTGTCGTACCATATACAGTAGAGCGGGTCATAATGCATAAGGTCCGTTCCCCTGCCAAATTTTGGTGTGGCCAATGCATTATGAGCATTATACATTAGTAGCACCACTCTATGGTGGTGAGAGGCCATTCAGTGGATCTCTGAGGCCGATGCATTATGAGAAATTTTGGCAGGTATGCATTATGAGGTTATGCATTATGACCTGCACTACTGTAAACAACTTTGATTCTTCCTTACCCTGGACATGCGCAGATGATAGCCCACGTAACATCCTCCGTGATGCGCCGAACGACACGTACTACGTTCACGTACTCACATAAGCATTCTCGGCTAGGTGGTTTTCTGCGTTGGACATGCCCGCAACCGTCTGTCATCATGGTGTGTCATTGGGCCGATCTCTCCGCTTGATGAACCTGATTATGCGAAGTTCAAAAGTCCAGTTCGCCTTTAATATGCGGGAGACCACTGTAGACCAAGGCCACTTTGTGCCCGCGTTCATGGTAATAATCTTTCTCTGAATTTTACCACTTTTCTGTTTGACTTGCGGGCTCAACGCGGCGGGCCCTAAGTCAAGGAAGGTCACAACCAACCGGCGATCTTTCTACCAACCGCGAAACACCCGGTTCGCTCCGTACCGGCCTGTGTCTGTCAGCCTCGGTGTTCGTCGCGCATATACCGGATCTGTTTCCAAGCGAAGAGCCGCTGTAAATTTCCGTCCCCCTCTCACCTCCACTGGAATGAGCGCACCAACCCCTTCTGAGTCTCGGCTTTGGGATGCGCGGTGAGTCAATTCTGCAACGCACAAGGTGGCTCTAATTGCTGCCCAGATTTCTTGGTCCCGTTCCGCATGACACGAGCTACTACAGCAAGGCCTTTGTCGCCGGCTCCCTTGCGTGTGGTCTCACTCACGCCGGCATGACGCCCGTGGATGTCGCGAAATGCAACATGCAGGTGCGCAACACACATTCTAGCCGTGAACCGACATATTATTGAGGATCCGCTGGCAGGTCGATCCCGTAAAATACCGAGGCACCCTCTCGGGAATCCGCACCCTTGTCGCAGAGGAAGGCTCCCGTGGCGTCCTCAAAGGCTTCGGACCCACGTTGGTCGGCTACTCGCTGCAGGGCATGTTTAAATACGGGTTCTATGAGGTGTTCAAGGACGCGTACATGAACCTCGCGGGAGAAGAGCTCTCGAACAAGTACAAGCCCCTGATCTGGGCCGCAGGGTCCGCGTCGGCGGAAGTTATAGCGGATGTCGCGCTTTGTCCGATGGAGATGACAAAAGTGAAAATTCAAACGAGCCCCCGCGGAACCTTCCCGACGGCCTTTCTGCCCGCCCTGCAGCAGATGAGCGCGATGCGCGCGGACACGCGGTATCCCTTTGGTTCCCTGGGTCCCCTGTGGTCACGCCAGGTCAGTGACAATTGAACTACTGACACCGGGTTAATAATATTTTCCTTCAGGTGCCTTACACGATCGCGAAGTTCTGCATTTTTGAGCAGACGGTCCAGCTGTTCTACACGTACCTGCTGACAGAGCCGAAAGACTCATACAGCACACCAACCCAGCTCGCTGTAACCTTTGGTTCCGGCTACATCGCGGGCATCATCTCAGCCATCGTCTCCAACCCAGCAGACTCCATCATTTCACAGCTCGGCAAGGCGGAGAACAAAGGCAAGTCGGTGGGAAAGATCATCTCTGAAGTCGGTTTTGCGACTTTGGCGACGAAAGGGTTGGGAACGCGGATCTTCATGCTCGGTGCGATTTTTCTCTTTGTGTCCGTTTTGACGGTTTCCTTTACTTATTCAGATTGGGTTGCAGGTACGTTGACTGGGTTTCAGTGGTGGATATACGATTCCTGTAAAACGGCGATGGGAATGGGGACCACGGGCGGCAAGTAGACGACGATGATACGATGCGATACTCCGGACTATTAATTACAGCGCTAATTATCTGCCATCCAACTGCCATTTTTCTGTTAGCAGTATGATTGCCACATAGTGCCGTGCCACCTTGGCACAGCGGAGGGATGAGTGTCGCTGCCGGACGGTGGCAGTCCAATCGGTTGTCAGCCTTAACTGTGGCGATCTGTGCCGATGCGCCGACACCTTCGAGAGTCGAATGCGGTTTCCAAAGCTTCTCAGTGCGCTGAATCAAATTTTCACATTTTCGGTGAGCACATAATTGAATGTTCCGTCTCAGTCTCAGGCGGTGCACCGGCATCATTCAAGTGTTTGAAGGTTTTCGCGATGAAGGTAAAAGAGCGACATGGGGGGATTATAATACTCGAACACATCCCTCTGTAGCTCAAGACCTCCAGCAAACCCTAAACATGTTCTCCAAGCTCTCCGGCGCTTCAATCTGAGCCAGTTGGTAGGTGAGCCAAATGTATCTGACATAATGAATATCGTACTTAGATTGCCCACGCGACCTCGACCCTGGTCGAAGCCACGGTCCACCGTGTTTTTCCTGTTTCAGTGGTCAAGGCCGTTGTGGACGCTGACCCCTGCCTGCTTCGCCACAGACGTGGGAGTAAAGAACTCCACGACCAGGCTAACCGGCGGCGAACTGTTGAGTAAATCAGTCAAGGCCAGCACTTGCGAGCTGAGATTTTCTGAGCGATACCTGCGCGATTCCAGGGAAAAAGGGGCGAGGTTCTCAAGATTTCCAGGGGCCTTTCATACGCATTGACTATTTCTAGAAGGCCCGATCCCCTGCAATTGTGGACCTATTGCGGCTCGGCCCACTGAATGGAATTTGACGTATCCTGCCCCACGAATGGTTCTGCGGCTGCAAGATGTTGACACGGATCTCGACTTTTGATGAATGGTGAATGGATGACGAGAATCCGATGTGAGGTGGCCGAATATCTTGCAATCGCTTCCCTTCGAGATGGAGATTTCCGATTCTCGGGATAATTTTTGCCTTCCTGGGATACTTTGTGTGCTAATGCCGGGTTTTTGCCGCTTTCTCACATGTCTTACGACCGCAGCGCTCGCAACCATCGTTCACTTCCGACATGCATGCTGTTCCTTTGACACCGCGATGTCTGTTAACTCGTGTCCAAATTGAAAAATGCCAGTGATATTCGCGGGGATTGGTCGCGGCAAAAGACTGCACTCCACAGAGGTGCTTAAACAGCAAACGAAATCGCGGGTATCAATCAATATCTTCGGCGGACGCTTGACAATAACTACTTTTTGGGTCCACCCGGCGGTAAGATAAACCCCGTTAAAATTTTTGAAAAAATGAACGTTGATGAACGCTCGCTGCATTCATATGAAACCTCAGGAATAGAATTATATCTCTGCAACTGGACTCGTCCACTCACAAGCAATTCGCTGCCTGCTCGGTAAGGATACCACCCGATGGCCCAAGTTTGGCCACATTCCCAAAACGGTAATTCGCACGTCCAGTACATTACATCCAGAGTTCCACTGGGTGGGGGACAAGAATCAAGAGTCTGACAGGTCCAGCCGCAAGATCGAGTACTCAACAAAATATCCGGCCCGGGTAAGCTGACATTGAGCCGACACAGGCTCTTGCACGAAGCATGATTCACAGCATGATTCACGACTCCTGCCCAACAGTCCTTCAGCCGAGCATATGATTCGCGCACGATTAAGTTATGTTCTCCCACAGCTGTCGTTACTTCTACACGGTCACCCACACTCACCCACACATCTGCAACATATATAATCACATTAGGCTGACCGGCGGCCAATTGCATCTGCATCTATAATGTGACCGAGCCGTTCGTTCGTTCTAATTTTCAGGTTACAGATTCGTCCACGGGATGAAGGGAATATTCCGCAACTCAACGTCGCAGTTTATATTTCTCCAAGGTTATCGATGAGAACAATCAATTAACTACGCCAAGTATTTCGCGGGCGATTAGAGAGGATTAGAGAGTAATGGGGATGCAATTGATGGCGATGAGACCACCCCACTCCTTCTCGGGGGCGTCGCAGGTGACGGTGGTGCCGCCGCTGGAAGAGGATGAGTTCGACGGGGGCGGAAAAAGTAGTGGATGCCTTACCAGTTGTTTCCGATGATGGTGATGGGCGAGCAGCTGAGGCCGACATCAATGAGGATGCCGCTCAAGTCAAGGCCGAGGACCGCGGCCACGAGGGACACGGCGTTGTCGGAGGCGGGGACGACGCTGGCGCAGCACTGGTTGGAGGTCGGGGGAGTGACCGGGGGAGGGGGAGTACCGGTGGCGGCAGCAAGGGTCTACGGTAGATGGAAGCAATAATTAGAAAATCTGTTGAAGGTCGCGTCGGGCGGGTCAGAACATACGATGAGCACCGAGGCGATAACGACAGAGAGCTTAGAGAACATGTTGAAGGTAGAGGGCTTGAACGACGGAGATGTGTTCGAGTGAGGATGTCTGGAGGACGGTGCTACTTTTTATCCTCGACGGCAACAGATATTCCCGCGATCCCAGAGGATGGTCGCATTGCGCGGGACAAGGACAAGGTGGAGCCGTTGGGCGTGCTGTGGTAAAAAAGAACAGCGCTAAAGCGGCCTGGGAGGGAGAACTGAATGAGGGAAGTTTATGTTACTGTAGTATTACGACCACTAGTTCACGGGGTGTCACCCGTCACCCACAAAAGTTCACTGGACTGAAAGTTCACAGCTCGGCAATCAGCCAACAATTCCCATAAAAGGTAATCCGGCGAATGGAATTTTAGGCCTGTGACCTGTGACATACGAATTGAATTAAATGCTACAGTAATACTACAGTATTTCGGATCCGAACTTGAACTCCACAGAGATGGTAAGGATCTGTGGAGCTATTCATTCATTGGGTACTGTACTATTTCAATCAATTCGCGTTCGATTCGGAATTTTTGATACAATTAAAATCCAAAAAAAATCCGACAAATTGAGAAAGAATTATTGCCGCAATAAAAAAAAAAGTGGGTGTGACGCGTGACAACGAATTGAATGAAATAGTACAGTAGTATACAAGTTCGTAAGTCAGTGTGTGTGTCCATCTTTGTCAGTTTGATGTCCATCTTTGTCAGTTTGATGGGCATCTTCGTCAGTCTGGATAGCCGAGCTTCACTCTTCGTCAGTCGATGGAGCCGATGGTGCAACCTCGTCAGTCCGGATCTCTTGGCGGAGATCATCCTAATTTGGTAGGTGCCGCGGATCCATGTAATTCCGCCCCTTGCTTCTTTGCTTCCACACCGCCGCCCCACAACGAGCGCGTCGGGTGTCGGACGGATTGTATGGGTAAGCTTGTGTCCTCCTCTAGCCCGGCAGGTGATGTCAATCTTCTCCCCCAGCTGTCTTTTAAATGTACGGCGCAAGCGCACATGAGCTTTTGCTCCCCGCCGTGCCAACCACCCCCATCCCACCTGCTGGCACACAGGATCCGCTGCAGGTATGTGATGCTTCCCTTCGTTCTGTTGCGGTATATTTTGACTGTGTATTAGCTACAACTCAGAGCAAAGCCTTGGTGCCAGTCGAGCCGTCTGAGGCTCCCATACACCGGCTTCGCACACGTATCTGAACCCACAACCCCTCGGCACCATCACTACAGCCAGGGAAAGCACCGAAACGCGCCAAGAAAGGTGGAGAGGAAGAGCTGAACCTTGACTGGGAGCTGGTCGCAGGAGGGAAACATTGGTGGGCTCGGGATCTGGCGCATGAGAACCCCGAGGAGTTCAAGTTGGAATGGCCAGAATACTGTAGAATTTCGTTCAATTCGGCAGGGGTTGTGACCAGTGACCAAAAAAACCGATTCGGCACTTCGGCAACCAACGAAATTTGGCGTGACACCGACAAAATTTCGGCATTTGCGAAGGAAATTTTGGAAAATTGTGCCTTTTTCGCACCTTCAAGAGGGATTTGGCCCGGATGTCACGGATTTTGCATTCGGCAGTGGGCGCCGTGACCCGTGACCAAGACCAAAATTCGTCGCGGCACAGGGAGTGCGTGATGCGTGACCGCCGAATTGAACGAAATTATACAGTACGCACATCTTGTGGATGATCTTTCTCTCCCGACGTCACGGGCCCGCCGTTGACTGCGAAGGTGTACTTATCGTGGTCGACGGTGCGCCACTCCTTGTAGTTGGTCTTGTATGACGCCTCGATTTCCCAGTTCTTCACGAGATTCTCGACTAGTTGATATATCGCTTAATCGTAACTGACTCCTATGCTTGAATTGAGATTGTTTTAGTGAGTTGAAAATGTGTTTCACCCAGATCGAGTTCAACTGTCTAAATCAGAACGGAAGATTGGGGTTGAAGTCTTGAAAATGGGTACACGGTTTCTATACCAATGTAAGTAATGACATCACAGACATCTTGTCAACCGAGAAGATCGGCGCGGCTTGCTAACATCTCGACAGAATGACGAAGATCGAGGGCACTGACGAATATCAAAAACAGCACTGACGAACAAGATAATCTGGACTGACTTACGAGTTTGTAAATGTCCCTCATTCATTGGCATAGAAATACTCCTTGATTCCTTCCAAAGGAATGCTTGCCCCACCAACAAGATTCTTGAAAATTGGAACTAGGGTCGGAAGAAATTGAAAACTCGGGAGCCTAGGCGGTCGTGCATGGGTCTCTGAAGGGTTGAGGGTGTTGCCAAGGTGCTCTCGGCATCGTCTTCAGCGTCAATGACGGAAATGTTGTTCCGGTGGGCACAGAGCGCTGTTGTGAATGTCAGGAATTAGACGGACGACGTCATTTTATATTGCGGTTTAATTATACCGTGCAAACCAAGGAGATATGGCTATCACACCTAAGACATTCTGCGAAGAGCGCAGCTTTGAATGTTGACCGATGTCATTGACAGAGAATGGACGGGGATGTTGACGCCCGGGTATATGCAACAAGAGATCGGGGGTTGTCATAGCTGACAGTCAACACTGTCATGTGCAATTCTGGAGTCAAGGTTTGGTTAGACAGGCACAGAGGAGCTCGAGGTTGGTGAAGTTAAGTTAAGAAATCATGAATCGAATCTGTATTCCAAGCAGTAAAAATGATTTGTGACCTAGGTTTGGAGGCCACAGGCAGAGCATTTCCTTCACAATGGTCGGGGGCTACAGTGGGGTCACACGGCCATTGCAATTGGAGATTTTGTTTTGTCACTGGTTTTTGTCGCAGTAATTGATTGGACGCCAAGGCCACATGGGCGGGAGCCGACCGAGGAGAAGTATGGATTAGATTCTGGTTCTGAGTAAGAGGGGTGGAATGGGAAATGTCGAAGACGGGAGCGACCGTGGCTCGGGCCACCATGGTCAAGCAGCGCACCTGGAACCCCGCCTCCATCTCTAAAGTGGGAAGCCAAAATGGAGAATGGGTAAGAATGTGTTTGATGGCAAGCCGAGGCATCGGACTCGATCCTGGGGCGAATGGAAGATCCAGAGAGCAGGCAGCTGCGGGACGAACATATATTCCATGCCGATGATTCATAATCCGAGGGGCGCCATTTTACGATTCGAAGATCCCAAATGGGTAAGCAGCTCGTGCTGGGCACTTAGAGGATTAGTACTCGAGAACACACGTCCTCCTCGGTGAATGAAAACGACTTCCGACTGTGTGCCTAGTCAGCATGGGCAGAAGCTCTGCGTTGAGCTGGTGTCCTCCAGGAAGAAAGCATGACCTGGATAATACACATATTAGATGGCTGTCTCGCTGGTAATACCTGCGCTGGGACGCACAATCAATTTCACCAGACATCCGCTTCGCGATCAGTGCATCCGCGCGTGCCCAAAAGTCGTTCCCGTACAAAATGCCGCGCTGCCAGTCCGCGACATATTTGTCGAGCGGCGCCATCACGAAGCGTGGGTTGTCTGCGAGAACATCCATCTTGGCAGACCCACCCAACGGCGGATGGCACGGGATAACCAAGGCGCGCATGGACTTGCATACCACACGGAGGTGGACGCACGCGCGAAGGTATTGCTGTAGATGTTCAGCACGAGATGACTGAGCTGCGGGAGGTCGGCGAGCATCATTCACTGCGCCACGGCTTGGTCAGGCAAGCCCGTCCGCTCCAAATGGGTTAGATGTAGGACAAGTGATGGGTGCGTGACTCACGTGGGTCGACGTTGACGCGAGATCGAAAATGCGGTCGAGGTCGCAGTGGAGGTGTTTTAGTGGTAGATCGTCGAATCCGGCGGTTTTGTGTAAGCAGTGCGGGTGAATGTCTTGTTAGACGGAGCGCACACACAATCACAGAAGACCAAGGAATGAATTACGGCACATCACGAAATGTTTGTCTACAGCGTCAAATTCTAACACACCCCCTCGCACGAAGTCGGGATAAGTCCAATAAAAGGAAGGAAAATGGAAATAAGGTCCAAAGGATATTCATAAATGTCCTTGGCCTCCCCCACTACGCCTTCCCAAAAGGGAAGGTGACATCAAACAACGAATGGACGAGCCCTGCGGACTCCTTGGACTGTCTATCAGTATATATGCCCTCTGAGAGGGGATGGAGGATCTCAAATAATTATTTGATGTTTTGAGTCTCTGTCAATACATGTTCTAGGGCATTTATAACAAAATTACTGGAATAGATGAAGGGAGCTGAATGTTCTGGCACAGAGGTAGTAAACAGTATGTAGCCCAAAATTTAGTTTCAGCTGGAAAAACAAGAAATCACAGCTTTAAGGTAGGACAAGGCCTTGCCATTATGGTGCAGGCTGGACTGAGCCATGTGCACTGTACTGGCCATTGAGAGTTGCAGTGAAATAAAGCAATTGATATATATCCAGTTGATTACATCCCGGGCGACGTACAGCAGATATAGGCAGTCGGGGCGGGGAAGGAATGGAAGAAAGTGAGAAAAAAAAGGATTGCGCCCCAAAAGAATCAAACACAGACACATCGTATTACCACTGATGCCATCATTGCACCGAAGCGCATTCATAACAGCTACACTAGAGTAGCGATTCCAAAGGTGTGAACCAGTATCTCTATGGCTGGCGGCCAGGGAGATTTCCTTTTATAGGAATGGCGTAGTGGGGGTGGGTCAGCTGATATTTATTGCTGCCGATTTTTTCCTCACCTCCCATGTCTGGTCTTCTTCTGAGTATCTGTGTGCACCCCCTTGAGCTGAGCAGGGTTTGACAATGCCAAGGAGATGGAAAATGGGGCGGAATGGGAGGATGAGGCAGTCGTGGTCGTCGTGGGAGTTAGAGACGTGGTGTCGGGACCAACGGAGGGCGCCGCCCCACGGGCACAAACAAATGCGTCCTGCGGATGTGGAAGTGGGCTTGGGGCGTGTTATGGGGGAGGCGCGCTGCAGCATGGGGGTCGGGTGGGTTCAGGAGATGTGACAGGAGCGCCTCAGAGGATGGCGTGCGACACACCGAGGTCGGGTGGAGCTGGTGGTTTCGGCAATTGTTGGGCCTGTGACGGCAGCATTGCAGAACGTCGCAGAGTGTCGCAGGCTAGGGGTTGAAGCTGTGACATCGGTGCTGTGGGAGAAGAGAAGGGGAAGGAGGAAGGAGGAGCAGAGTTCAGCGGGCTGACATTCTTGAGTAAAAGCGGGCCAATGCCGGTTAAATTTTCGGGCTTGTCAGTGTTGTGACTGCGTCGCAGGCGGGCTGGGTTGAACATCACAAGAGGAGAGGAGGAGCGGCTCCAAAGGAGAAAAGCAAGGAAAAGCAAAGATTAGATTGCGCCGTTATCGAGGCAGCAATGGTCTCGGAGATATGGTTGGTGGGCTCTCATGTGCCCTAAAGTTGCAGAGTCTCTGCCAACCGTGCATTTTGAGGTCATCCGTTCGATTCTCGCAAGTGCCAGTTCTTTTCATTTGTTTTTGATGTTATATTTCATCTACATGACTAATTTGGCAACGGTCCTCTTCCAAAAATTTGGGGGATGTCCATCCGTTGGTATTCAATTATTGAACTGCATTTCTGTGGGTTTTACCTTCTACATTGTGCACAACAAGTCGATGATTGTTATGCAAAATAAAAACAGGTTCCTCTGACAAATTCAAATCTGGTTGAGATGGCAGGTATTGCCTGTTCCACAAGGATATTTCCAGGGATATTTTGTCTGTGGTAACTGTAGGGAATTTTGGGGACCTTTCAGAATGAAAAACCCGCCCCGCTTCCAATGTTTGTATTTATTTGGTTCCCCGGCAATCAATCGGACTTGGCAATCATTCCAAAATTGGCTGTGCAAACGTGTCATCCTCTCACCACCATGTCATCCCTGCTGAGATGCCACCTCCCGCCACCAGTCATTCCTGTATCTGAATCTGCCACTCCCGATTCGCAGACCAAAGGCAACTGGACACAGATCCGCGAAGGCCAGGTGATCAATACACAACATTTGAGTTTTCCGACAACCTGGTCCATCGACCAATTGCTGGTGCCCAACCTCATCAAAGCTGTTTGTAATGATTTCCATGTTCTTCAGAGCCAGGCCACTCTGAGGACAGAGCTAGTCCGATGTGTTAACCATGTGTGTTCACAATGGGACAGAACCTGGAATCCTTGATTTGGTGCCGAGCAAAGAGGGAGGGAGACCGTGTCTGACACGGCCGCTCAAGTCCTCCTTGATGACTTCCTCGTTGAAGCATGCTACGCAATCTCTTCTGAACTCGCCCGGGAGAACCACACTGAACCCCCAGCTGACAATGAAATACTCCACTGCTTAATCAAGCGGGTATTCCTGGTCCTACTCCAACGAAATAAGGTGCCGTGGCCACGAAGGCTACCCGGTGCAGAACGGGAGGCGGGGGTTTCATTCTTCCCATCGGTATTTGAAAATTTTGCCGTTGAATTTTGACTTTTTCTTTCGGTCTCTGTCGATTTGGTTTTCAAGTCGTTACAATCCAAACCGGGAATACAGGAGGATAATTGTAGCGTAGCTGAGCGAGGTGCCGTGAGGACCAACTTGAACTGGGTTCAGAACACATCGTGGAATCGAGGGGAAACGCACAGCTGCCGGTGAACGCTCCGTTCGCCCTAGCGGCACGACGCGCCTTCTGCTCAAATGAAAGTGGTTTGAAGGTGGAGCATTCGGAGGAGGACGGGTGAATCGCCAAGCGATTATAACGTTTCGTGCGAGAGAGAACACAAGATAAAAGCAGCTAATATTATTCTGTAAAACCAGAGGAAGTACAGAAGTGAGGAAAGTCCGGACAACACTAAAGGACGCAAATAATTCCAATGATAACGTTCAACTCAAATCTTCTCCGTCGCCTTCTCTTCCTTCGTAGCAGCCACTTCTTCCCTTATGCCCTCCGCGAATACCACAGGCGGGGTATGTGCCGAGGCAGCCGTCTCGGCGGGGGTAAATTTGAGCTTCAGGTATGCTCCAAAGCGCATGAGGAGGAACGCGATGAAGAGAACCGCGAATCCACGTAGGAGGTACACCACAAGGTCACCGATATTCTGGAGCATCGGGCGGTGTGAGAATACCATAGTTCTGCGGGTGAACCGGAAGCCCAGGGAGCACGAATATGTGAAAAAGGCGAGGGAGGTGAGACTGCTCCAGGCACTGGACTCGGATGCCGCCGGAACTGGTGCCGCTTCATCCGCACCGGTAGGGGGACTGGTTACAGTGGGGTCGGCGGTGCCGTCCTCGAGCGCGATGGCCCCGGCGGCGGAGCACCTGCTGTTGCGCGCAAGGTTGATGAGGAGGAAGCCCAGAGCGAGGACAGTGAGGAAGAGCAGGGAGTCGAGTCCGCACAGTATGGTGTCTGTAATCCGGACGAAGGCGGCCGCCACGGGAGCGGCCTGGGGGTAGTAGCGCTCAATGAGCAAGGGGCTGAGGAGGAGGAAGAGGGTAATGAGGAAGCCGATCGCGCAGCCCTTGTGGAAGGTTTTAGGAGCGATCGCCATGGCAAGCTAAGGAGGCTATCGATGGCCAAGTCAAAGATAAACGAGGGTCGAATGCAAGAGAGAAAGAGTCGAGGATAGATGGTACTTCGACACGCAGCAAGAGTTCGGATCAAAGCAGCCGGTCATTGCAATATGATACGATCAATCCGGTGGTAGTTATGCCAGGGTTGCTCCGCAAGATTCGTACGCGTCCGTCTAGACTCTCGTTGGGCAAACCGAGAGGCTAAACCAACAGCTTCGCTTTCCGAGCTCGGATTGAGATCGGGGGAAATAATTCGCAAAACCACGACATCGGAACGGCATCGTAACCAAATCCGATGAGTCAATCTCACTCACAGGAAGGTGAGCATCCGATTCATTACACCAATTCGCAAAAGCTCTGAGCACTGTCCCAAATCTTGCCCGCCTCGAAGTCATATATATGGTCCACGACCCGAATACGTACCGCGGGTTCTCGACTCGCGGTATGCCGTACGACCGCCGGGGTACGCACGTACTTGCGTAACTTACCATACAGCCCTAAAGGCAACACGGTCACTCTGAAGCTCATAATTTTTCGCGAACAACCGCCCTGCACTCCACCCAGGAGTTGACCATGCCTCTGTGAGGCAGGCAGCGTTACTCTCTCCATCGGCTCGCCGACACTGGGCGCCGGGCGGGCCATCTCCCGCGTCATCATGATGCACATTCTATTTTTACGTTGATGAATACCATATGGGCGCCCCGCGGTTGGTATGCTGGTTGTTGACGCGATGCGAAACCTGTCAGGTCCATTTCGATTCTTGTTGACCACAAGACCACCATCGTCCTTTACGTTTCCCCACCCGTAAATCGACCCTTTCCCCTGAAACTAGTGACCGACTCCTTGCAACCGGAGCAGAAGAGTACCCTGCCTTACCCCGTCGCGGAGTCAACGATGGCGCATCATAGGAATAGGCTACATACGACACCCCCCCTGTCGGATGTAGCCTATTCCCAGAAACACCTGAAAAAAATACATGAAAGGTAAAGTACCTGAAATATGTTTTCATACAAACCATACATGAAACTTGAAATTCATATCCCAGGCCTATGAATTTCATGAGCTTTGACACACACAGTGTCTACCAATCCGTCTTTCCAACCTTTGGCATCTTCCCCGCAGGAGGACGGTGACCGCATCTGGTCGCGGAGTCTCTAATTTGCTATGCTTACCGACTCCGAGACGGAAGACTGCCCCACACGTCTCCCTTTCCTGCTCGTTTCAAAGACGTTTCACGTCAGTACCTTCCTCACTCCCTTTCCCGAAGCTAATTTAAATGTAGCGTCTCGCCCTCCCCTACCTCTACCGTTACCTCACCTTCCCGGACGAGGGTCGCCTGCACCACCTGGCCGAACGGCTGACTGCGAACCCCGATCTGGGGGTGCATATCCGTGAGATCGAAATCAGTGACTATCCATTTGGCTGCAACGCCGGCCTCCCCGCAGTCGACTTGACCCAAATCTTCTGCCACACCTCGCGCCTTACGCGCCTCATCGGTCGGGACGAACATTGGACTGTTCACTTCCCGGAGCTCTTCTGGCCGGCCCTCGAGACGCTGGGAGAGGTGGCGGGCGGTAGACTACAACAGCTCACCGGCTTCAAGTTCAACGGGAACTTGTCCAATTCGCCCGCGGTTTTTGCGCGCTTCACAGCGCTGCGTTCGTTCACCTGGGAGTGCGGATACAGCCCCATACTCACCAGACCGCTTTTCTTCGACAAAGAGATTGCGCCGCGCTTTGCTGCCCGCTTTGGAGTCCCTCCGCGTCGAGTCCTCGATCTGGCTGTGGGACATGCAGAAGATAAAGTACGTATTCCAGCACTTCCTCCTTGCGATTCTAACGCACCGCGGTAGCCTTCCGAATCTGCGCCAGGTAGACCTGAGTCTAGAGCGTTATAGGGACCCGAGCTTCCTCTTGAAACACGGGAATAAGATCGAGGAGCTAAAGGTCAAGCTGACGTCCTTCAGAAGGCACTCTGTCTTGACGCTCTGCCCACAACTGCGCGTCCTTGCTTGCGAAGTAGACCCACAGGACGATTATGTGAAGGATTTCGGTATCGATGATCTCCCCGCTGGATTCCAATACACGGCGCTCGCTACGTTGATCCTAACGAAAGAACCGCGGTGCGTTTCACTTCCTCCTTGTATTGTCATGATCTCATGTCGGCACAGTCCAAGCAAAGTCAAAGACGAGGAAGACTGGAAACACTTCTTTGATACAGTCGACCTCGCCTACTTCCCCGCGCTGCGCGAGATACGTGTTCTCGCAATCGCCGAGTGGCCGACGACCGAGTCAGTTTGTTTCTTCTTAATTAACTTTGAGTTCTACCAACGTTTGGCGCTAGGCATACGATTCTGAAGAGCCCGTGGGTGAGGTTTGGGGAGCGGCTGTTGCAAAACGGGGTGCATTTGACAGACAATTCGGGTGGTCAGTGGCACCCTCGCCTCAAGGCGTCTCGTGCTAGACGTTGAAAATAATACAACCTGCCATGGACCACTTGGTGAAAATAATCAAAGATTTCGGTATCGCGTCCTTTTTCCCCACCCCCAAATTGAAGACTTGGGTGATAGCACCACCCTCTTTATCACCCTCTTTATAAAATTAAGCCTCTCTGTCTGTCTGAAGCCGTATCTCCATTTGTAAACCTCTCTCACACGTCTGTGGTCAGCTGACACGCATACTGTAGCTTATTTATAAAGTGGGGGCTGGCGCGAAGCGCCGGCCACCGCTTGTGCTCGTTATCTTCCCACCGTTGGTTTCCGGCCAAAAATTCTGAATATCTACTCCTCCAATTTTTGGTAAGCAAGCATACTTTATCAACACCGGGTGGATACGGCGAGGGCTCGTCCACGTCTTTCACTTGACGCCGCGGACAAGAGATGGCAGTTCAGCCAGTTTGAACTGATGACCTGAAGTCGCTGAGCATACTGGAGACTTTCAAAACACCGACGTGTCACATTGGGGGCTTCGGCGCGACGGCATGTATCCAGCCCTTTGTGGTTACCAGGCCTCGCCCCCGGATATATGGCACGCTCCGGGAAAGGCACCGTATGACTTATCCATTATAGCACCATGCTGGCGCGGTTCAACACCGAGATGAGAGCACCCCACACAGGGCAGATTCGAGAACGCGACTCTCCACGCAAGTTGAACTACCTGCGAGTTCGAACGGTGCTGGGTACAGTGACAATTTTTGCATAGCGTGCAAGATAAAGGATTTTCCGGGAACTTTGCACGAGATTTACTGACGAGAGCTAGACTCGGAGTTTGACGGAACAGTGACGCTTGCTGTCAATTATCTCCTCCGCCTTTCCGCTTCTATTTTTGAGGACAAATCCTAAATTAAGCAGCAATCCCTGCACGGCAAAATCATGGTTGCATCTGGCAAATCGCCGAGGCCGAGTTTGACCGAGCGGGAACAAAATGTATAAAAGGGCTGTATCTGTAACCCCACCCTCGGCCTCTCGCCTTGAGTCATTGACCTACTCGAGTACTCAATCACGCCCCTCAACAACATGCACATCGGCATATTCACTTTACTCGCCGCTCTCTACGCCTCGACCCGAGTCGCCGCGCAGTCAGAGTTTGCCTGCTTTTGCGAAACCAATGGAGTGGTAGACAATACCGGCACCGAGTTGTGTTGCGAGGCGGCCACTGGGGGGTTTTTTGACAGCGTACGATTTTTTATACTTGCGTACTATTAGCACCAATCACTAACTTTGTCTGTTTTGTAGCCGTGCCTTGTGCCCGCAGCGGATTTGCCCCCCTTTGAAACTTGTTGCATAGAGAGCATGGGTCAGGGAGATTCGTGTACCCCGGTGGCCCCCTAGATGTTCTTGCCAGCCGGAGTAGGTGGTAACCTCTGTTCTGGTTGACATAATACTCACCGGTGGACAGTATGCTGTGAGGATTGACCGTTGCTGGGGGTGAGGAACGGCCACAGATAGATTACATAGGTTGATGCAATAAGATTTGGTGCCTTGAGCGACGCCGCATGTTGGCGGGCTGAGCCGTTTAAAAACAAAGGGGGTATGCCAGAATTACTTCAGCGACACCACTCACCACAAAAAATCCAAAGTGGTTTTGTCTGTCGAGACATACCGGGTATTAAAGGTATTCGCCCCACTTTGGGGGTTGGAGTATTTTGTTAAATGCCGGTCATTCCATCATTATCTATCCTCGCTCCCGATCTGCGAGAAGATCGGACCATTATCTTCTTGCCGTTCTCGCTACGATGGTCATGGAGCGAGCACTGGCGAACCTTACCTCGGGTTACCTAGGAATGAGGCCATAAATCGTCGATACTCGGTCCATCTAGAACCAGTCCCACCATGTCTACGTCGCCGCAGTACTTCGAGAACACTCTCAAGTTACCAGATGGCGTGGAAATTCGATACACGGACTGCGGAGCCTTGAACACCTCGGACTACACAACAATGATCGTTATTCATCGCACCGGGTTCAACGGATGTTCGTCTCTTACAGTGGCCCTCTATCACGTTCCTTTGCGCTAACCTGTTGCTAGATGCTCTCGCACAACTGCACGCCTGCGCACAGAAATACAACCTCCGCATCGTTCTCTGCAACCGACTCCACTACCACGGGTCCACGAAATATAGCGAGGAGGAGCTCGCGGAGCTGATGGCGGGATCCAAGTACTTTCAGGAGAAGCTGTGAAGGCAATGGCTCGTGCGAGAGGCGCACGATGCACGCCGTCCCCGTCTCCCAGAGGGCAATGGATCCAGCACCACCGACCGCTGTGCTACCCAACTGGAGTCCGCGCCAAATTCGTCACTTCGTTACTTCGCTTAAATTCGGGTAAGTTCGTCAGTTTGATGGCATTCAACGAATGTTCGTGAGTTCGACAAAATTTCAACCAACCCTCGTCACTCCACACTGAACCGTTGAAAATTCGTCACTTTATGACATAGACATTCCGATTGAACGTCTCCTGACATTGTGCCGCCAGACTTTTACTCATCTACAAGATCTGCTGAACAGAGTGCAAAAGACGAATGAAAAATCAGGTTTTTAATAGGAATACAACGAATATTCAATTACAGCGATGAACTAGGCGTGGAAAAACCCGAGGTATGAGAATACACAACCGGCCCGGATGCAGGGTTACGCGCGACCCAGCGCCCAGCAACAGTGCCGGGACAACCGTTTCAAGGGTAGTAGAGGGCGGCTTCCGGGGCGACGGAGCGGATACAAATTTCGACAGCTCTACCTGGGTCTCCGACCGCAACATGACGTGAGACGATGCGCAGAAGACATTGCTTTGCGCGCTGCTGAGCCTGACGCCGTCCTCGATGTTTACACCTTCATTTCCAGCCCTATGCGCCTCCTACACCGTTTCCCGGTCCCCTACATTGTGCAACCCAAAGGAACACCAAGATAACCGCTCGCCGAAACGATCCGGGTAAAGAAAACCTCGATGTCGCTCTTGTCACTGTGCGAGTTTTTTGTGCCTATATCAGGTATGCGGCACGGAATGGAGTGGCATCGATGCACCAGAATGACGAAAGCCTTGTCTCGAGGATGCTGGCGCAGGTTACCGGCGATCCCGCGAATTCCTTGCGCTGGCG
Organism: Mycena olivaceomarginata; assembly: GCA_029378375.1. Classification (NCBI taxonomy): domain Eukaryota; kingdom Fungi; phylum Basidiomycota; class Agaricomycetes; order Agaricales; family Mycenaceae; genus Mycena; species Mycena olivaceomarginata. The sequence goes on along the minus strand of JARKIC010000230.1, from coordinate 189,743 downwards.
CGACGGTGATGGTGGTGGTAGAAGGGAATGGGCGAACATGACACGTGATGTTCAAAATCGGATGATACAAATGAACCGCGAGCTCACGAATTTTCATTAAAATCCAACGACCTGACGAACTTTCACAGAAAATCATCAGAAGTGACGAACTTTCCCTAAATGCGATCAAAGTGACGAGGTTTCTTGAAAATAAGCGAAGTAACGAAGTGACGAAGAAGGCTACTACTCACCCAACTGCGCACTCTGCTCCTCCGCGCGCGACGGACCAATGATTCAGAGTTTAGATCCAGAAGGAGAATGAGAATGAGCGCGGAGTAGAGGGTAGAAAGGGCGGTGTACCGTACCTTGTCGACGTTTTGCTCTGTATTACGAGTCCATTTTCCATCGGCGTCTACTGTTGCTGAAGTACTTGTGCGGGGGAAAGCGCGGGACAGACGGGGAAGCCAAGCGCGCAGACCTAGACTCGTCATGACCCGTGTGGAAGAACACAATGGGAAAGTAGGTGTCGGTACGATGTAGGAGATGTCGCCGGGGCACTGCGCCCCGAAGACCGCGAGTACGTCTTGGCGGCGGCGTCCAAAAACCGACATTATTGTATAGTGTGGGTCGGTACCCCGAGCGCGTAGATCGCTGCAAAACTGAGACAGGCGGGTGGTGTGCACAAGCGGAACGTCATTTTGGTTCGGGAGCGTATTCTGGAGAGCGAGCTGTTGAGCGGCGCGGTTGTCACAGCATGAGTCGCCGACTTGGAGAGTGACAAATGTGTGTCCTCGACGTGCGACTTATTATGGGTGAAGTCGCGGAGGGAGCGAGATTGGCCTAGCAGTCGCTGTCAGTCGTGCTCTCTTCTCTGGACGGTACCAGCAATGGAGATGGAAGATGTGCTTTCAGGAAAAACATCGAGGGCATAGGAGTGCCGGCCGAGTCCCCGAAGCAGCGAGTGTCTGGTGAAAGGGACTTGATAGAACAGTCCCCCGCGACAAAGGTCGACAAGGGAGATCTGTAGAGGGCAGCGTACTGTGTCAGCATGGAACGGAGGTTAAGCTTGACAACGCACATTACCCTATTCGCGGGCAAAGGAAGTCTTTACATGAAGCAAGAGTAGCCTGGTCAGCATCGATGCTGTAATCGGAAAGCGGCCAGCGTCGACTGTAAGACAAGATCATGGTAGCGAAATCGAGAAGAGAAGTTGTGTGTGTTTGGTTCCCTTGCCGACCGACACCGCTTTCCTCCTTTTCCGGCTTCCTTTCGCTCTTATCGAGATTAAGTACCCTAATAGGTTTCGCAGTATTCCATGCATCTCGAATTTGGATTGACTTGGGAGTACTCCCAATTCGTTGTCCATGTTGGCGGATGAGTTTGCACCCGCGCGCATAGCGCCGCAAATTGACGTTCCTGTTCCTTGCCCTGGTGCCGACAAGCTAAATGTTCCTATTACATACAAGGGACTGGTCGGCCGCTTCGCGGCCTCCTACACCCTTATATATGTTTACCAAAGACATAGGCTGCACTTGTATTAAACTGAGTTGAGTCTGGAGTCCCTTTCGCTTCAGTGCCAAACTTGGCTACAAATAACACAGAGGTACAACTTCCAATTTCTGATTCCCTGTCTTTAAAAGTCTGCTAAGGTTTCTGCCTCTGTACATCTCTCTTCTCTAACAAACCCAAGGTTTTAAACACCATCTTCAGAAACTTGAAGTTCCACCGAGCGCACTATGGAAGTTGCATGCCTCGCCGCGGCCGCCTTTATTCTAACGTGGTGAGAGCCATCTGTCAATATTAGCGCCAGGGCAGTGTCTGTCAAAGTTTGTTGGAAGGGTGACGTCGACTGCCGAGAATGCCGAATGATCATTGACTGTGAGCCGGTGAAAAATATAGGCAACAATCAAGGGTGGAGAGCAGCCGCGATGCACGGCATCAGCGGAGTTTAAAAGGCTTCAGATGGACAGACAGGCTTAATTTTATAAAGAGGGAGACAGTAATTACAGCTATGTGTTTGAATACTTGTAGATACTGAATGAATTCCCCGCGTGTTTGCGAGTATATACGGGGAGGGTGCGAGTGCGACTCGGCCAGTCGCACTGTCGGCCCGGGAGTCGCACTGACAAGGCCGGCAGCAGTGCAACTCGAAGGTAGTGAGTGCGACTCGCTCAAGACTCGCTTCGAGCCGTTGATGGTGACAGTCACAGGCAGAACACATGCCGAAGTGATGCGAACAGCCATGCTGTTCACTTGCCGTAACATATAAAAAGTAGATAGTTTTGTGTTTATCACACCACTGGGTGGCACTGTGAAATGTCAAGGTCAACATGAGATGTATTCTAGGTATCAAGTTCATATTTAAATATAAATATTCTGGGTGAAGTTGAGTTCGCTGGACATAAAATGTACGGTGCAAGGGAGTTGAATACCATGCAAGGCCTCAATCGGAGGACTTGAACTGCCGGCTACATTTTACGAGCAATATCCACATATTAGACATGCTATAAATTATAAATAAGACTCACCTAATGTTGCCCGCAAACTCCGACTCGGTCGGGCAAAGTCGACCTCCGAGTCGATGATTGAGTCGAGTCGAGTCGGCTTGATGAAGTCGACTCCCATTGACTCGGGAGTCAAATAAGTCGACTTTTGAGTCGACTTAGTCGACTTGAGTCGGTTACTTTGAAGCTCCTGGATACTGAGAAATGAAGGGCTGCCTCGTAGCTTCTCAATCCCACATTTCTACGTCGTTCCCAAGCATAAAACTGAGATCTACGCTTAGAATTGCCTGTAAATGTGTTTTGGCTGCCTCTATATGGGATATGGTATTTATTCAGCTCCTTTTTGAGAGCATGGGTATCCTTTCCTATTAGTGTGATTCATATAGCTCCGATAAACTTGGGAACTCGGCCTCCAACCGTGTGTGAGGTTGAATACCAGAATATCCCAATATATACAACTTTGATACGCGATCACTTGTCGATTGCATACCCTTGCGACGGATCCGCTCCGAGGTCGACTGAGGTCGACTCCATAAATAAATTGAATTCTGTTACATCATTGTAAGTATTGTGACTGGTTTCAGTTCCATATTCCTGGCTGGTTGGCTGCCAAGTCCGGGGTTTTGTACACTTGTAACATTTATTAGGCTCGTTGTGAATACCATATCTATTCAAACATAATAAATCTCTCCTCAAAAAATGGATCCAAGTCTGCTGCTTCATTTCCTTTGTTCTCTGTAAGCTTTTGTTCTAAGGAAATAATTACAGACGATCATTCCGAGCACTTAGACAGCTGTCTGTCAATTGATACAGGGGTTCTGCTGCTTGTTTCTTACCACCATAGGCGCGCGACGGTTTCGACTTCAACATTTTGTACATTATTTTACCAGACTCTGAAGCATGCACAATTGACACTTAAAGTGGGTGAGCACATCAATGGAGCCATGTTTGCAATATGGCAACATGGGTCCCACCTGTAGACTCAACCAATGGGCGCATGAGTTGACAGTGTAGATTTGCCTGAGGTCCAAAAGAACTGAGTGTGGGAGGTCTTTGGGTGCTCATCCTCTCATGAACATTTAATCTCTAAGTGTGGCATGAAATCTATCTCTGCAGGTGATATGAAATCTGAGAAGTTAATTATCCAACTGAAATCATTCATTGTCTTATCTGGCCACTCGGGTCATTGCCCAAGTCGGTCAAAATCCAAGCTTTAAAGCTTTTCAAGATGTGTCTGCACATAGCTCTCCCTGTGTACTTCAATGGCAGTCTCTCACCGCCTCAAGAAGTCTCAAGCTAGATCTGATTCTCGAGAACGTCCTCAAGCATCGCAAAGAATGGTTCCGTACACGGACGACACTGAATGCGGGGCGGGAGTGGGTGATGGTGTACTGGTGTGGTAAGTATTGGGAGTGTCTATGTTCCTACATATCTTTGTTTAATATGGATCTTTTCTCCCCCAAAACAACCGGAATATCAGCGGAATAAATTCCCCGAAGCTAGATTACATCACATACATCTGCGCTCGACTGGCCTCGATATCCCTCGACGGCGCTCGATATTCATCAAATAGAATCGAGGGAGATCGATGTATGCTCAAAATTATTGAGCGAGATTGAGCCGCTCGTTCTGGCTATTTCTCGCTTGATCTAACTCGACGCCATTCTCACTGGGGATCAGATCTCAGAGTGCAAGCAGCTCAGCGATTTTATTTGGCACCCGCATCATTTCGGATCGATGGAGTGATCACGATCTGATGATTCCGATCTAAAATCAACCGATAGCCCTGGACGTTATGTCTCTCAATGCACAATGCACACAACATTATAGATACTGATTAATACACCCTTGGGTCCAGCTAGTTGCCTTGGAGTGCTTTTGTCACTTTGGGTTGCTCAATATGATTATCCAGCGATACGAGGAATGTGTACAGGGACAAACATCAATTTTCCGACTACCCTGACTCTCCTTGAATGCTCAACATTATCCTACAGCCTCCTGGGTCACTCAAAAGCGAAACTACTTCGACTTCACCGACTAAGTCGACCCGGAGTCGACTTGAGTCGATCAGGTTCGACTCGACTCGGGCGGTTGAGTCGAGTCGACGACTTAAATGGACTCGACTCCCACACGACTCGACTTTGGAGTCGCGGCAACATTAGACTCACCCATGGCGCGAGGTTTTTTTGGAGGGTCTCGGTGGCAAGCAAGTGAGATGTACTACATAGGAATGAGCCGGAGAATGTGTAAGTAAATGAAAGCGAGGGAATGGATAGAAGGACATACCGAATAAAAGATGCTAAGGACGGCAGACCACAACAAAGTAGAAATGCACAAGGGAGGAGTGAAGGGTAAGCCACAAACCATTGGAACGTGAACACTTGTTTCCTTGGACATTGACCAGCTGCAGTGTCAAGTCTTCCAATAAAAAAGTTTTGACTTCACTTCTCCGCATCTGGTAAAAACGGAATTGGGAGGCAAACACAGTAATATCAAAATCTCTTTGCTTGCCGGAAACGAAACAAACAGAGCCTGGCATACGGAATACAGGGCCAGATCCAGACCGAGCCTATCTGTTAGCGCCAAGCCGCCTTCTCCGTCAATCTCTACGACGGCGCAGGATGTTCCTGTCTTCGTGCCCTCGGCTTTACTGTAACCCGTCTTCCTGACACCCTCGGAGTTCAAGACAACGCATGTCTGTACCTTCAGGCTCGCAACACCTCAATGACTTCCAGACTCCAAACTTCAGACATTGAGCCACATGATTTTCAAACTAACTGAAAAACTGCTAAAAGTTCAAGACTCACCCAGCCCCTGGTTCAAGATCATTCACTTTGAAGCTTAAAGCCTCAAACTCGAACCGTATAGAACACTTTGCAGGGCTCGACTCGGGCTTTCATGATGGTCTCACCTCAACTTCCGAGATGCGCCTGAAGGATCTAATACTCAAGGTTCAAACCTCGCCCCAAAATTTGTATCACCTTCGGACTTGCTGAAGATTTTCGACAGTTCAAATTTTCAAGACTGACTTCTGTTGGATTGTGTACATGTTGCAGGATCTGCTGGATATGAATAGATGGTCTGATAGGAACCATGTCTATATATCTGTTCAATTCGATGTTCTGAGAGCTCTTCTGGTAGTAAATCAAATAAATATTGAAGGTAATATCACGACAACCCTTGCCAAGTCAAAGCAAATTGCCACTAATTTATTTTCAACGTCAGTAGAAAGCCAACGCAACGAACGCAACTTATTAGGCTCGATTACCGAGAAATTCGGGGTCATCCGACCTTATTTAAAGGCCTTGCCTGATGAAAATCAAGGGGCGACGATATTAAAGCGAGGATACGATGGCGAGCGGTGCAAGAGCGGTGGCGGTGACAGGATGGAGGCGAGAAGGGAAATGCGTATTCGGATCGGGGGTACTCGGTGATCTCGTAGATGTGATTTGCGGGTGCTGCGGGACGTGAGGCGCGTGAGGGGGAAAGATTGGGAAAGAAGAAAAAGAAATGGTGCCGCCGCTCGCTCCAGCCTGATGATTGATGGTGGAACAGCGGTCACGCAGTGATGGCCATGCTTAAGTGAACTACGCGAGTCGCTGAGTCGCACTGTTGTATGGTTTCCAGTCGCACTGATGGTGCTGGGTCGCACTGTCAATGTGGCGACAGTGCGAGTGACTGAGTCGCACTCGCACCCTTTTCGTCATCCCTCCGCGTTTGCCGAGGGTCTATTGCTGAATATCCAGTTTGCGACTTTAATTCCAACAGTCCACACAGAGTCCGCCACCGATGTGCTACACGCCATCGTTACCCCACTTGCGACCAATGGCACGCTCACGACCTCTCTCAGCCTCGATCGCAACCGGTATATCAGGTCTCTCTTTCAGGGTGATACTTAACGCGAACCTTTATTTGTTCATCTGTCTCACTCAGTTATAGTCTTGCGAACGGTAGAATGACCTCGTGCAATGTTTTACCTAACATTAGCCTGTCCCTCTGGAGTCTTGCTGGCTAGAAACCACTGGATGATGGATCCTTCACTCCACTTGAATTCGATTCCCACCCGCCTCAATGATTCGCCATAATACGCATCGATGTATGTCTGTTCTTCATGTTCGCTGCCATCGAATTTTGGCGGAGACTTGTGGCGTTCAAAGTCCATACTCAGCGGCGCTCCCAGTCTGCTTGCACCGCTTCCAGGAGTTGCTGCCGTCTATTTTCCCGCTGACCGGAAAGCCCATATGATATTTTTCATTTCATAAATCAGCTTGCAACTGGATCTGGAGGCGCGACTCTCGGTACATCTGCTATTAATTTTATATTTTATCTTTCACATCGGTGACCCTGCGGTGATCATTCTCAAGTTCATCCCCGGGCCGCCAGGATAGTCTGTTGTTAAGTGCGGGGGTCCCGATTGGGGTAAGTACTTGTTATATAATCAGCACAGCCACGCGGTATCGAACCGGCATAACAATGGGCTGTTGTGCCCATTTAAACTACTCGGGAAGATTTATATTGGTGATTCAAACCTTCTCAAATTTATTCAATATTCTAGGGCGCAATTTACGGCTCGGTGCCTTGAACACGGCACACAGTCACGTGGGTACTTGGGTACTTCCACCACCTCATTCCGGAGCGCATAAAAATCCCAAGCACATAGAGGCGTTTTTAGTGCTGTCAGGAATGTATCTATGCAAAAAATCAGTCAGAATACTGATTCTGTATGCACAAAACATCGAAAAGCGCCGATGTGGCTGTGCAGATTATATAACAAGATCTTACCCTGATCGGACCTCCACGCTTAATAACAGACTTCAATACAACGAGGTACGAGTTTAAATACGTATTGAAGCTCTGGCTGCGAGAGACTACCGCCAGGATCAGCTTCAGTATTCAGCGATATGACCGTTTTGCTCTCGAAACGTCCACATTTTCGAGTGGATCCTTTGCATGTATGAGTGATCATCCTTCATCTAGAGGCTCAATGCAAATGGAGATAGCCACGGTTTTGGCCCTCTAAACGGGGCAGCAAACTAGTAGGTGGCCCCCAGCCTGTGGCCCTGGTTGCAGCCCCGGTTGTGATCAAAACATCCATAACAAGTCAACAGTTGGGAGCGCACCCCAAGTTTATAGACGGAATATTGTTTTCTCAGCAACATCTATACATGCGCCAATTTTCGATGTTGTTTTTGGAGGGTCCCCCCCAACCCGGTGGGAAAATGGTTAGCCGGTTCCCCCTTGATCATGGTTGAATGATGCTACCACAGCGGCGGGGAGCCAAATATCATTTTTTCAAACCAAAATGTTCATGTCTGCTTTCTTCACGTGTTTTATGTCGGAGTATGCAATAAATTCAGGTGGCCAATCCAACCCTCGGATATGAGGAATGCTGACAAGCCACCACACTGGCTAAAAATGTTGCGAGAGCCCCCGGAAACCAACAATGGGACTTCACACTCCCGAAAGGTACCATGCTACCCGGGCTGAGCCTACAAGGAAATCGATAGCGAGTCTTCTACCGAAGCATAAGAGATGAAAAGACAAAGAAGACGACCTCGAGGCCATCAACAATAAAAAATCTTGAACTAGTGCGGAAAGCAGCAGAAGACATTTTTTGGCCGGTATGCGTCAGACGCCGACATCTGGAGAGCCGTACATGCAAAAGACATCTTGCCACAGACAGCGCAATTCCTCTGGAAAGGGCTTCACAATGCGCACAGGATTGGGAAGTACTGGGTCCATATCCCCGAGTGCGAAGATCGCGCCATCTGTAAGGAGTGCAACGTAACAGAAGATCTCACACACATCCGAGTTGCGTGCCAAAGTCCGGGACAAGAGATAATATGGGAAGCCGCCCGGTCCCTGTGGCTTGAGAAAGAGACCCAGTGGCCAGCAGTGTCACTAGGAATGATACTGGGCTGTGGCCTAGCAGAATTCTGCGATGAGAGAAAGAAGCTGAAGCACGGAACGCAACGGCTATACCGGATCTTGATGTCCGAATCCGCGTATCTAATCTGGAAGTTAAGAAACAACTGGGTTATCTCCCAGGACGGAGAACCGGCCACTGAAGATGAAATCAAAATAAATGGAAATACGCGATAAACCTATGATTACAGGTGGATAAAATGTTGGCCAACAGGCCCACCAAGGGGAAGCAACCTACACTAGCACCCCGACTGGTCCTCGCAACCTGGTCCAACACCCTGGACGATGAACAAAGCTTACCGGCCGATTGGTTACGGGATCCCAGAGTTTTAGTGGGTAGCTGCGCATTCCCCAAAACCCCGACCCGGCGACACAACAGCCACAGCATCGGGTGGCGCCATAGTCCCACACTGTCGGGCGTGCGTAGTGCATCTCTCTGGGTGGTGGAAGCCACTCCCTCAGAAACTGAAATTTCTAATCTTTACTAACCAGATGGGCTAACCGATTGTTAGTTGCTACTGGCCAACGTACCACCAAAAAAAAAAAAAAAAAAAAAAAAATGCGAACAGTGATCCCAGTGGCCAAGGACATGAAAAGCAGTCCAAGAGGTTCAAAAATGAACTGTTTCTGCTGTTTTGACCTTGATGTGTATTGAGATGGCTCATAAAGTGGTGAAAATGGACTGTTATACAACCCTCACCCAAACCAGCAAGGGATTTGGTGCACTGAAAGTGGTAGAAGCATATTACTAATATATTACACTACATATTAATACATACGCAGATAATATAATACGGATATGATACGGTCTCAGGCACCATAATATGATATGCAAACTTTCGTATTAATATCATATGTGGACAGCACTATTTGCTCTCACGCAAAAAAAAGTCTATCGTTTTCGACTTAGCCGGAAAAGTGTCCAGGGTTTTGCGGATAGCTGTCATCTTGCGCATCTAGCTTGTCGCACGGTTGCCCCACACCACATGCAGTGCAGCCCGTGCATTCCCAACTCGCTCGATGTTACCGATCGCTACTGCGCACAGCACACGCACCCACGGTGCACCACCAACTTGAATGCACGCCTCTCATCAATGCCTCTTTTCCTTGCCTTGAACCAACTGACCCTGATAACCGGGCGAGGCAACGGCGCCAGAGGACTCCACCTACGTTGGCATGCGATACGTGCAGTCCGTATATTCCTTCCTCTAAAATGAAGCCGATCTGATTTCCTTTATCCCAGAAAGACAGTCTAGTGCTCGCTCACGTCATAGAGGCTGCGTGATCCACCCAGAAGACGAAATTGCGCGACGGAGCTGTTTTGACTGGACCGCGGATGGCGGGTTCTGCTGCCTTGGCCTCGCTCGCACTGTGTTCAACGCAGCAAGCGATTATATGTGTGCGCCGATATGCGGGTTCCTTGGCTCCTCACCACGCATTTGCCCGCGCCGCCGTGATCCGCGGTTATGATGAGGACGTAGTGCGGGTCCCAGGGGGGGATAGGGTGTGGCGTAGGCGCCAAGATGCGATCTCGAGCGCTAACCGACAACTCAGGCGTTGCCGAATTTGTACCATGCTGCATGCATCACCTCCTTCCTGCCGCCCGTAAGACGCACATTCTTTACGCTGTAGGGAGAAACCCCGACGGAGGAAACGGAGGGCGGCCTGCATGGGGCCAGAGCGGCGCTACGACCGGAGGAGTCCGAAGGGCGGAAGTCCAGTAGGTAGTATTCGGCTACAAACGCGCGAAGCGCGTACATCACGTAGCTGATGTATATATACCTAACGACCTGCATGCCATGCCATAGCCGAGCATGACTCGACTCGGAATCGCTCGCACGTAAAGGCACGTAAGCATCAGATTCCAACATACGCATCTTTACGCTGCCATCTCAGGCGCTCGCCAATTGTCCATTGGGCTCATCCACGTTGCCCCCGGCATCTATACGAGCTCCTGTGCGACATCCGCTGTACGCGTAAGTCCTCGACAACGCTTCTGAATCGCTTTCTCGAGAGGTACCACCTTCATGATGCAGGATCGCCGCCCGAAATTTGCATTAACGCAGCTTCTCGACGTTATTCTGGTTCTGAATTTCCACGGCGAATCCGGCCTTGGTCAGCCTCCGGGATTTTTTGAGTGCCCTCTATCATCCAGTCTGTCTCTCGTTCATTCTAGCCGTAGCTGCTATCATCTCTCGAGAGGTATCATCTTTCATCATGCAGAACGCCCCGCCCAAAATTTGTATTACGAAGCTTCTCGATGGTATGATGGTTCTGAATTTCCGCGTCGAGTCCGGCCTTGGTCAGCCTCGGGGATTTTCTGAGTGTCCTCTGTCATACAGTCTGTCTCTCGTTCATTCCAGCTGTAGCTGCCTCATATATATATACTGACCCGCGCGCGTTATAGCCAGCACAGCCCTGTAAAATGTGGTTGCTCTTCTCTGCACTGTGTTTTTGCATTACGCTCGCCTCCGCACTGCGCATCAATGAACCTGTGGCGGTCACCGTGCTTGCTTCCTTCTCTCATATCCTACTGAGCTTACCAACTTTATTTATTCACCAACAGAGCCGCGCCACCCAGACATGCGGCGACCAATCTGATGCTGTGCCGTTCTACCAGACCTTCAACAGCGCCACAGTAGACTACTACTACACTGTCGATGGTACCCTTGTCGACGACGTCTTCGCCGGTGGGTACGTCCTCCAGGGCGTCGCTGGACTCGTTTTCGTCACTCAGGAAGAATCCACGGTCCCGTTCTACCGCCTGGCCAAGCCGTCGCCAAACGGGGTCGTTACCGACTTTTATACCACCAACACCACCGAGCGGGATACTGCGATTCAGCAGGGGTTCCTCCTGGAATCGTCGGGTGATACGCTCACGTTTATTTATCCGACGGAAATTTGCGGGGCGGTCCCATTTTATCGGGTGTTCAATCCTGGCGCACAGGCGACCTTTTATACGACGTCGCAGTCAGAGAGGCAGAGTTTCATTGCCAAAGGGTATCAGGACTTGGGCATTGCAGGATATATTTTGCCGCTTTGAACTTAGTCCACCTTCTCGTGTTCCTTCACGGTTACCTTACCTCCATGACGGCGTACTTGGTCGATTTAGTGAAGGAGACAATTTCCATTGGCTCGGACTGTGCCCTTTCGTCGCGCTCGAGTTTGTAATATGGATAAGATTTCAAGCTGTTTTGTGATTCCCACCGACATCTGCCTGTTGCATCATTTGGCCCGTTCTCCAGGCTCCCTCACTATGCTATTTTCTAAAACTGGAGGGTCCTAGTATTACTTCAACAGGTGTCATGGTACCACATTTGGATCATGTTGAAATTACAGCTAGAGCGTGCCGCCACCGAATTCCGTAGTAGATGCTCGCAAATGCACAGGGGATTCATTCAGTAGCTACAATTGTTTAAGTAAACGTGAAAACTGTAATTACAGCTTTATATTTGTGCGGTCATTCTGGCCCTCAACCTCAAAGCGGTGGCTATGGCAATTGGTGGCTGAGCACTTGACACAACCGGAGAGTGACGTTTTTGGCTTGGCCAAATGGCTTGTGCCCGCGCCAAGTGGCTTGTTTCGGGCGGGGGCGTGGATTTGGCTGGCATCACCCGCCCACGCCCGGCCGAATGCTGCAAGCCATTTTGTTGGCCTGGCAAGCCACTTGGCCGGCTTGGCATCGGCCAAAAAACGAAAGTGGCTTGCGTGTCCCACACATCATATGGGCACCGGGCATCTTATTATTTGTGGTAGATACACTGGACAAAGTCTCCTACAGCTCCCTAGGCCACCGATTCTTGTGTTTTTCAATCATGTCGGCACTAGCCGCCACCGTCGCGGCCGATAGGAGGATTGATTGATGATCCGCACGCAAGCCTGTTCCAAGTGATAGATCGTATGTCTTAGCGTTCACCCGATACAGAAATGACACGATCAAGTGTCCACTGAACAGAGATACTCATGAAACAAGATTTGAACTCACCTGACTTCTCGACAGCTTGATTGTTTGAACATGAGGCCCGGATTTGGCGGCTTTCGTCCACAGAACCAGGTCTTAGTATACTCCCGGAGACCGTAAACGAATATGAAAGCATTCCCCTCTTGCTCGATGGCCACCGGTCGACTTCTGTTGTACTGAAATCTAGAACAGAGTCGGAAAAGTCAGTAAATAAGACATAGGCCTTGATGTAAAAAGCTGAAAGGAATATATTCTAATGGAACAGGGCAATTTTTAGGTGTAGGGATCACCAGAACGATGTTCTTGGTCGTTAGGCCATTCTGCCCGATGCGATCAAAACGGGCGGGGGCGTGACTTGCACCTGATAATATTCAATTCTAGCGGGGTTGAGGTCAGAATAACATCTGTGAGAGGTAATTTTGTTCTCCGCTACCACTCTGTGACCATCAAGATCTTAATTTTGGCCACATTGCAGTCGTTAGACATGTTATATGCCATCACAAGCCATTTCGCCGGCCGAATGACTTGTGTCCGGCGTGAGCAATTTTATCTTATATCGAGGTTTAAACATCATCTGAGCAGTGGTTGTGACATACAGACAACTGAGATGCCTCGTTCTGTTCGATTCCGACCTCACGCCCGCCACCTGCCAAATGGCGTGCGCAAGCATTCTGCCTGATGGCATCAAACTGGGCGGGACATGGCTTGCGACCAAAAGTGAAGACATTATGCAACTAGGAGGTAATAAAACTCTCTTGATTGTCTAATTAACTCGTCCTGATCATGTCGTAAGAGGTTTCAATAGATTCTGCCTTGTTTTAAGCACGGTTGAACATGTCTTAAGCCATCACAAGCCATTCCGCCTGATGCCATCAAACTGGGCGGGGATGTGGCTTGCGACGACAACGGCGGTGGAAAATTGACAGTCGAGACTCAGGAACACATCTGCAGGTAGTCTAGATGATAGAAAATCTTATTGTAGGTGTCCCGCTTGACGTTGATGGTGTTGAGCAGGTTACTGTCGGCTCAAGCTATTTCGCAGCTTGATATGTGTCGGGTTAGTTTGTATTCCAGGTTTCAACAACATCTTCGAGAGAGTGGACAATCTTTTCCGAGATAGGATCAAGCTGTGACATCAAATCTCTACTATTGGGTAGAGTATGGAATTTAATGGGGGATCCAATTTGAACCGTAGGACTCGTGTTCAACATCGGCCGGCAGGATCGACTCGATGTCATTGGCAGGATTAATGGAAAGCCCAAAGTATGTTTATCAAAAGCGATGGCAACGGCGGACAACCAATGTGGGGAAAGCAGGAATAAGCGAGCACATAAGCCAAGCCACCCCGCATACCGCGCCACGCCCGCCCGCCCCAGCGAGTTCAAACTCCGCTCAGGTACGCACGCCATGATCTGTCCAACCCTTCGCCGGGACCATCCATTGATCTTCGTTCCAACAGCCGCAATACCCGTCCAATTGATGCTCAAAAGTGACGGGGACATTGAGGAGAAGAGAAAACCAGCCAAGAGACCAAAGACCTCCAGCAAAATGGAAAAATAATAATAATAATCAAACTTGAAGAGATAGATCGTGAGGTAAAGCAAAGGCGCAAGGGAGACAGGGTCATCGAGCAGGAGAAGAAACTAGTCAAGCCAGCAAAGAGTTCCAAGGAGACCAAAGAAGTTGGAGTGACGGATGGGGGAGGTGAAGGGGAGCCTTGGACGATACACCTTAGCAACCGTGCTGCTAGGTGATCTGTTCAACCTCTCCATTGTGGTACATATAAATCAGTCGTGTCTGTAGTGAGAATATGCTCCTCTATACCATAGAACAGATCCTCTGACAAATTGCAAGCTCTGGCCTTGACGACGAAACCACTGATATTTAAAACAAGTATGTCGAGGTTAAATGTTGAACATCGGCCGGCACCATCAATGTTGGCGGCCGAGGTTGATGGGAAGGTTTTTAGCACATTGATCAAGAAGCGACGCGGTAGCGGGCAACGAATGTAGAGAAATCGGCAAAACACTTACAGTGAAAATGTCTAGTGTAAGTTAGCACAAGCCACGCCACCCCACAAGTCACGCCACGCCCGCCCGCAACAGCCAATTCAAACTCCGCTAAGCGGCGCAAGCCATTCGGCCAAGCCACTCGGCTAAGTCTCATTTATGGCGTAATTTTGAATGGTGATGAAGCAGAAAGCTACTGACCTGTTCAGGCGGTTGAATTAATCAGGAACGATAGACTGGATTACGAAATTCCAATACGCACCAGGCATCGGAGGTTATTCGGGATTCAGGACTGGGCCAGTCATTTGTCTGTGAATCAAATTGTGTGAACTTTTAAAGGTCTGTAGCTCGACTGACACCCGCTTTGCCTCGAATATCCTTGTCTTGCCGTGTCTTTGAGTGACCTGATCTTCCACACCCACAATCACAGTTTCTTGCTGGGGCCTGAGGGGATGCGTGTGGGTGTCTCAGTTACACAAACTGGAATACAGACTTGTGCCCGAGATGCCCGAGGATGGTTGATCAGTTGATGTTGATGGTTCCTCAAGGGGTAAGACTGCACAGCCGTATACAGGTCGCTCACTACCATGTCGAGGGCTGCTGTAATATCCACCCCTTGAGCTCACCGCCCTCACTCACCTGTGTGTTCACCTGTGTGTTTTACTCCTTGTCAGTATGATCATGGGCTTGATACCGAAGTTTTGAAAGAATACGTACGTTAATCGAATTTTTTGAGTTCAAGCAATTTATTATTGTGCAGAGCGTTGACCTCACTGAGATGGCGCGCAACGGGAAGCTTGACCCGACCATTGGCAGAGACGTAGGTCTGTGTCTGTTGGCCTTGGTGTAACAGAGTACACATAGCGCGTAGAAATCCGACGGACAATACAGAGTACGTTTTAGTAGCAACCACCGTTCAACTGTGTTAAAAAAATCATTCGTTCCAGTTCTCTCTCGTCGAACAAAGTCAAATTTAGTGGTCAGTCCTGCATATTTTTCTCATAAAGTTTGAACCAAGTATTATACAACTAATTGGTCCTCCTGGCGTCGGCAAAACCGCGATTCTTGAGGGTTATTGTGAGCAAAGAGGTACCAGAGGTTTGTTACCACCACTTAAGCGTCTTCCAGTCTCCATAATTCCTTTGCAGTCACTACATGACAAACACGTTCTCTCGATCGACTTGGCGGGCATCATGGCGGGCTCGGGGATACGTGGCCAGTTCGAGGAAAAATTCCGCGGCCTTATCCAGGATATCGAGGCTGAGGTGAGCTTTTCTTTGTGCACTCTTTGAATCTGTTCACTCAAGATCATAGGCCGGCAACATTATTTGTTTCATTGATGAAGTCCGTGCGTACACTGTACAGAAGTTATCCGTCGAAACACTCATTTATCGTGTCCAGACACACTGTTCAACTTGGGCAAGACCGAGGGCAGCATTGACGGTGGGCAGATGATCAAGCAGGCGTTATCACGAGGACTTCAACTCGTCGGCGCTACCACGCGTTCGTCCATTCGATTCTGTCAATTTTTTTTTTTCACGATTCACCTCTACAGCGGATGAATACCGTAAAACCATTGGAAAAGATGCCGCACTGGAGCACCCATTTCAGGCCGTGCAAATCGAAGAGCCGAGCGTAGAGTCCACAATATCGATCCTGCGTGGCCTGGAACCCCGCCATGAAGTCCACCACGGTGTAAATCTCAGACAGCGCCCTCGTTACCGGCGAGTGCAGCAATTCAGCCGTTTGTCTCTTTCTTGACCCGCGATAGCTGCTGTCTACGGCGCACGGTGCGTCTCCGACCGTTTTTTGCCAGATAAGGCAATCGACCTCGTGGATGAGGCGACTTCGTCCTTGCGGCTAGCTCAGGAGTCTAAGCCCGACAAGCTTGAGGCACTCGATCGTGCGATCATGACGCTCCAGATTGAGCTCGAGAGTCTCAAGAAGGAGTCCGACACGTTCAGTGTCGAGCGACGCAGCGCTGGCGAGGCGGAGATCAAGCGCAAGCGCAAAGAGGCATCGAAAATGTACTCACTCTGGCAGACAGGTAAATCGTATTCATCCGGCAACTTAAATACGGCGGGTAACTGATACGTGTCCCTGATTCATAGAACGCGCGCGCCTCAGCCGCACGAAAGAGCTCAAGCAGCGGCCGGAGGACGCAAAGCGCCAGCTGGACGTCGCGCAGCGGGAGGGCGACTTCGAGAAAGCGAGCCGGCTGTGGTTCTCGACGATCCCGGAACTCACGGAGCAGCTCCCGGACGAGAAAGCGCAGGCGGGGCGCGAGGAGGATGAAGCGCTCTGGATGCTTCACGAGCGCGTGACATCGAACGACATCTCGCGTGTTGTCGCGCACGCAACAGGGACCCCGGTGCAGAATCTGCTTAAGAGAGAGTGTGACAAGCTTGTACACGTGCGTGCGATCCAGCCTTTCTTTTCTTTGTTGGTGTTCCAGGGTTGAGGACTTTTGGTAGATGGAAGAAACACTCCGGCGCCGGGTTGTCGGGCATGATCATGCTGTGGAGGCCGTGAGTGACACCGTGCACATCTCCCGCGCTGTCAGACTACTAGTCTGATTCTAACGTATTGGCTGCAAGGATCAACATAAACATGTCCGAGGTGTGTTAAATGGACCACGGCCAGCATGTTAACTAACCTGTTGGGACAGTTCCACGATAGACACACGATTTCGCGGTTGATCGGCGCTGCACCCGGATATGCCGGTTTTGAGGAAGGCGGTCGGTGCTTATTCCTCGTTATCTGGCTGTGGATATTGAAAGCTTCGTAGGTCAGTTGACTGAAGCCATTCGCCGAAAGCCATATGGTAGGGGATTTTTGTGTCTTCCTGAACAAGTCGCTTCAACTTTGTATAGCTGTGATACTGCTGGATGAGCTTGAGAAAGCACACAAGGTGATGATACATCCCTACAAAAGCTTTAAGACACTTACAATTATGACTGCAAATCGTACACAAATAAAAGTAGGCATAACTGAATTGAAATAAAGACCATGGCCGAGTAGGCATCATTGCGGTCTACCGTGAAATGTCAACTCATGGGCTGGATCGAATAGTGAACCGCCTTGCACTAGAATACTGAGATGAACAACATAAGAAGAAGATCCATGTTTTATCGAGCCACTGCCTGGCGAGAATATGAGGAAAGAAAATAGAATTAAAAATTAAAAACAGTTCGAACCGGCAGATTCGAACCAGCCCCATCCGCCTTGTTTACATCACCACTAAATTCATTAGATCGAGGTCTTAAAAAGACTTCAAAAATCTAATGAACACAGCCACTATTTCTTTACATCGTCAAAACACACTGATAAAGTTTCGCGAACTCAAAAACCTGGTCTCGATTATGAAAAGAACGATCACTTTACTACGTAAAGTACTCGTAAACCCCACCGTTGGGATCTTTTTGCGAGCCACCGTTTTTCCGTTAGATAGCTGCACACCCAGTTAGGATATGTCCCCAAAAACCGAGTGGACGGGATTCATTTCAGAATAAACTCGTTTCCAACGCTGATTCCCGCGACGTGGTCAGTGCCGTAGGTTGTAAGAACGTCCTTGACGAGGTCTCGCTGGTGTACGTACATCACCCCCTGCTATCAGGTGAGTTGCAATGAACGCCAGGAATTTTTGAATATCCCGTACAGCGTCTGTCGCTACGGGCTCCGCAGCCAGAGAATAGTTGATAGTGGTGCGCATCCATGGGCGACCATGTTGGACCTCTCCAACAGATGGTTCTATTCAGTTGTCAAGCAACGCAACATTGTTAAATGCACAAGTACAAGCATCTGTGCTGACGGCGTGTTAATTCGCTCGTGGCTTGTAATACAAGTCAAACGAAAGCGCCCTGGCTTTCTAACCCTCAAGTGGCCAGCTAGGTGGTCTAAATAAGTAGTAACTCTCAACACAGGAAAAAATAACTCGAAGATTTGTGCATTTTGACCAGAATGAGGCATAAATGGCGCTCCACTGGGTCGTGAGGTTACTGAGAGACCTCCAAGGATTTGTGGAGTCATGTGAGATGTCTTTCATCCACACAGCCCGCGACGCCGCTGTTAGCAGATAGCAAGCTCGGTATTCAAGATCAACCGGCACATTGTCTCGCCACAAAGCCATGTACAATTATTACCGGAAGGTACGGTATGAGGAGATAGCTCATAACCGATTCACACTGTACTTGAGTCGCCTCCCCTCAGACTTCTGCTTACTTCTCTGTGCACGAAGAATGAATTGTATATTGTTCACCTCTCTCGCACTTGGATACCAGTGGAACATATCAAAGATTAGAACGAAACGCATAATTGGACCGGACTAAGGGACTGAGGTGAGGCCAACCAGGAGAGAATGAGTGAGGCTCCAATCTCTCACCGAACCAGAAGATTCCTGAACAGAACGGACCTGCGTCGAGGTTGGAGCTCAAGTACCTTGCTGCACCTGGATAGGTGTGACAAAATTAAATTAAGCACATCATGTCATCTCGAGGATGCAATTAGGCTAGGCAGAATGATTGGAGTGGAGGAGGATAGATGAATAGTGGCGTCTAAAATCTGTGTATAGGAAGGCAAAACCCGGACCCGATTTCGAGAAGAAGCAACGGATGAGCGACAGAGTGGGTTAACAGATTGTATTAATATCATATTCGCGGCATTCTTCGCTGGGATCAAGTTCTGAAGCTCTAATGTTTTTGATCAAAACCCTGTGTACAAGGCGGCGAATAACCCCCAGCACAGCCTGTGTACGGTGATATGGTATCATTCCCCTCTTTGATCGTACTTTTTATGTACTTCTTGGCCATTTCATCATCTGGAGACTCGAACTTGAAGTTCGTGCTCTACAGCAGGTCTATATTAGCGGTCAACAAAAATTACCGTCGACAAATGGCAGTGTAAACCATTTTTATTTCCGTTCCTGTTCAGTTTTCGTAAACGAAAATGCACCACATGGAATCGTAGGTCAACTGCGAACACCAATTCCTGTTCGATGCAGCGCATGACAACAAATTTGGTTGCGGGTGCAGTTCTCAACATTGGTTCTGCACGCGTACTACTAAGGTTAACAGTACAGCAAAAACAACAACACATTTCTACGTGAAGTGCTCCACTTTGACTTGGAAACAGGTGGGGTTCCGTGATACGCCGCCGCAATCATCGATCATAGGTCATTCCACTAAGCAACCGGGTTTCAAGGGAAACCCGCTTCTGGGGGAATTCTTACGATATCTATACAAGCCGCTGCTCGGCCGCTTCGTTGTCTCGCATCCACTTCCTCACAGTTCATGGCAAGAAATTACGTCGTATCTTTGAGCGCTTCTCTTACCGGTCAGTTAGTAGTCCACCAAGCACACTAATTGACGGGCGCCTCCAGAGTTTCGGGCCCAGATGTCCCAGAGCGGAGTTTAAAGGCTTCGGACAGGCTCAATTTTATAAAGAGAGATATTTGAAAACTCTTCCGATGATGGCCGGAACATCTGCATCGGCAGCAATCATCCCAGAGGGCATGGCTCTGAGTGAGTTGATTATTTACAGTGGAGGCAGTGTGGAACCGAATCACCAAGGTCATTCGCGACTGAGATCGAAAAGAAAAAAACACAATTTCAAGTCGGGCAGATAGATCAGTTTTCAACCCTAGGTCTCTCCATAGCTTGCATGTCTAATTCAGTAGGGTTCAGTATTCAAGGTCTGCTCTTCCACATTCTTTGGTTCGTTCGAGGGACTTGAAGTATGTGGTTCAAGTTCCCTCTCAAATTGCATGCCCTAGACTATTTTGGAGTGATAGCCGGATCCAAAGCAGTTGGTGGACACAACAGTTTCGGTCTTGTTGTTTTTCTTCCCGGGAAACGGTCGGTGTGAGAAACCCTTGAAATTCGGGTTCATATAGGACATTTTTAAAGGCAGGGGTTCCCCTTGAAAGATGGGTTGGAGTTCCGGAATAATCTGTGAGTGCATCATGAAACTCCACCTGGTTCTAAATTCGGAGTCAAGCACTGCAATGGCAATAAACCTCAACAGGGTTACATCTTTTGTTTCAGAGCTCCGGGCTCTGTTGAATCACATATAAAGCGTCTCAACTATGATGCCGTATCCTCACCACGAAGCCGCACTCGAGCGACAAACGCTCTTCAGCTGTATCCACGCTCTAAGCCATCCATCTCAGCTGTCAGCTTTCTTTCGAGACTTGATATCTAGTACTCTCGCCTATTTTTCCGCAAACGACGTCGTCGACCTCGAACGCGGAACGCCAGTAGCTCATCGAACTAATCTCTTTTACACGCACCATGAATCTCAAACTGGCCGGCAGCGCCCCTCCTTCTCGGACTCATTGTCTGTCTCTCCCTCATATCCGTGTGCTATGCCTCGCCACCGTGGACGCCGGACGACTTCGACTGGAGCAGCCTGCCAGTCGCGCCGAGGGAGCAATGGGCGGGGCGCTACCTAAACCTCACCAAGCACCCACTGCCCAACCACCCGAAGATCGCGCTTTTAATGGAGATCGGCGAGCCCGGCAAGAATCGGCGGGCACGACGTGCTCTTCATCCCGTTCAGCAATCGGGCTCGCGTGGCAGGTGCTCAACGTCGCCGTCGCGGCTGGTTCCATCGCGACCGCGATCCAGGGCTGCGCGACGAGCGACGGCTCCGCAGGCTCCGTCGCTGGCTGCGTGTTCGGCATCGCAGGTACAGTTCTCTCGGTTGGCTCCGCTTTCAAGGCTGCAAACGCTGCCGGCTGGTTCGCGAGGGCGAACAGCGGCTTCGGCAATTCCGGCCTCGAGAACATCGCGCTCGACGTCTTCAGTAAGCGTTCGCAGGACCTGCACCAGGAGCGCCACGACGACCTTATGCGCCGCGTGTTGGGCGATTTCTCCACAGAGCCGGTAGAGTTCTTGGGCTACGCGCCGGAGACGCACCGCCTCGCGCGCCGCAGCGAGGGTCATCTGCACCCACACGCGCCGATCTTCCGCTTCATGCAACCCGAGGCACGGCCGCCATGGACATCGTGTCGCGCGAGCACTTGAACTCGACGCGCTTCACTGTCTCGTACGCCATGCCAGACACGCGCATCGGCAAGCGCCAGTCCTTCCAGCACGAGACGCTCAGCAGCGATCTGTTCGAGGCGCGCTTCGATGGCAGCGCGGAGGGCGCGGACCCAAACGCGGACTTCGATGCTGCGAGCGGATACCAGACGGTGGAGAACACGATTTCTTGCTTCGCAGCCGGCACATGGCAGGGCGGCCAGGTGCTCAGTGCGCAGATGTACGACAATTCGGCGGAGGAGACGTTTGCATTTGCCAGCATGGGCATCTTCACGGACGACAGTGCGGACGGGGTGCTTCAAGCGTTCACACCGCAGGGCCTGCCGCTCCCTATCCTCAGCTGCTCATCATCAAGCCCTGATTTTGGCCGTAGTCTGCCGTAGTCAGCTGTAGTTCCAGGCCGTTACGTAGCTCTACGTAGTTACGTGTAGTTTTTGGCACTCTATGTAGTTGCCTGTAGTCTTTGGCACTCTATGTAGTGTCATGTAGCTTTTGGTGTTCTATGTAGTACTTGCTGTGTAGTTTTTTTCCTCTATGTAGTTCCCTCTGGTCGTTGACTCCCAGTGAAAATCCCGGCGCGGCTGGCATCACCAGGTATTGTCAGGTCATATCGGTATCGCCGGATTCGCCCTGCCTAATAGATGTAGTAAATTAATTAACCATGCTTTAAGATTTTGTTCATTCGGCGGTGCTCATCAGTTTGCACATGTTGGTTGCTTTCTTCATAAGGCTTAACTCCTTTTTGCCCTCTCTCCTGCCTTGCTTCTGCCGGCCGCTTGCACAATCCACGAATTCCCGTGCTTTTCCTAGCATAAACTCATATATCCTTTGCACTCTGTTAGCTGCAGTCTCATGATCAACTAACTCGGAACATCTGCCTGGTCTGTGCGCAGTCGATTAATTTGTTCTTTAACGAGATATACTAACTCCCCATGTGGCTCCATTAACCGTTCTTTAAGATTTTGCTCATTCGGAGGTGCAATTGCCCCATTAGCGTTATCCCCATTGTTTTTTGCTCTGCTCTCGTCCTGCAGGTCTTGCGCTCTCGCCCCATTTGCGTACCAGATGTATTCTATAGCATTCAATTGAAACAAGATGTGCCTTCACGCCACTCTGGCGCTGAGAATTAAACGAAATAATATATTTATTGGCACTGCAAACTCCAGGTTACATGGGGCATCGTCGGTGTTTCTGGACGCCAATGACAGAGCCGAGTTCGCTCACTCATCACACCCAGATACACAGGAAAGACTTCGAAGGTGAACGGTCTTCAGCGTTCCATATCTTCCCGAACGTGACTTGAAACGAGGCTCTTGGATTTCTGAATTGAGAGCCAAAACAACAACGCGACCGGGCGGACGAGGCGGACAGATATCGTTCCAAATCAAATGGGTGCTAAGCGAGTTGTATTCTTGACTTAGAGTACCCACGGCTCCAGAAATCCAGACAAAGAAAAAATGACTTGAGCACTTGATTGCCAAAGCGCCTCAAGCAGCTAGATACTTGAAATATTGTCTATGTTGAGGCAGTATTGACAGCCACAGAAAATATGTCCGTGTTCGGGAGGCAGCCAAAGAGATCGAGACACCAGGGAAACCTGCAATAGTATTGGCTCGAGGAAAGGGAGAGATCACGATCATGGATGAGAGCATCCTAGATGCTGGATTTATGACCAACAGATGGGGTACGTGGCCGCAGTTCAATAAATGAATTGTGCTGCGCCGCGGTGACAAACTGTTCTTGAATCCAGACCCACGGGACATACCTCTCCCCTCGGACAGTTCCGATTTGTGTAGGTCTCGCAGTGCCCAGCTGACAACAGACGGAAATCTCGGAAACGGTGGGAATAGGTCCAGTACATGCATGAAGATGCACCATATGGAGATGGGGTAACATACGCACATGAAGCCTCGTCGTTTAGTTAAAGAAATGGTGGATGTTGGCACATCGACGCACGGCTGGCAATGGCTAAACAGATTATTGCAGTCTGCAGAATTACGAGTACTTTATGTACTCGTTCTTTTCATCAATTGATACCAGGTTTTTGGCGAGCTGACGGAAAGTCAGTGCGTCTATCACACCGGGGGCAAAGACCGAGGCATATGAAAACCATATGCGTTAAACGCATATGGTCCGCATATGAGGGTGACATTTGCGTCACATTGGACAAAGGTCTTTGTCGGACCTTGAAGAAGCCGTAACTAGGGGCTACATAAAATGTATTTAGTTATTCTGAATCTAAGAGATATTTAACTAACAGTTACGGCGAATTCTGGGATGTGTTAAGGGTAAGGGCGAAGGAATACGAAGGTTTTGTTTGTACAAGCCGCGACTTCGGCCGCAGATGCCGTCGGGGCTCCGAGAAGCGACGGCACGAAGGGGTTGGGGCCGAGTTGCGCTCATGTGACGAGTGAGAACCACACCAGGAGTCGGCTCGCCCCTGCGCACTCACACTGCGGGTGTGACACAGCAAGCCCGCCGGGCGCCAATCTCACACCCTGCAGGCGTGACGCAGCAGCCCGCCCCGCGCCCCGCATCGCATGCCCACTTGGGAAATAGTCGCGCTTGATCCCCGGCGTCTTTGTCGGTGTCCAACACCACCCGCGGATCGGCTTTGTCGAGGCCCGGAGCCCAGCCGCACGTCGTCTTTGCCGAGACCGGAGCCCATTCGTACGTCGTCTTTGTCCACGTCGAAGCCCATCCGCACGCTGCCTTCGTCGGGCTACGACTGCGTCCGCACATCTTTTGTGTCGGGACTGCACGTGGCCTTGGCCAGCACGGTGTTATGGCTTTGTCCGCGGGCTTCCCCGCGTTCCTCTTTCCCTTGTGTTCCGAACGCCTCGTCGGCCGCCCGAGCCCGCCCTTACTTTATTCCCCCCTCCCCTCACGTGCAGCCCAGGCTTACGGTGTCGTGAATTCTCAAATAAACAGCAAGTATATGCCCAATAAGTCCAATAATGGAGAGGCCAAGGGGAGTTCATACACGCAGCAGCCCGCCCCGCACCCGCCCCGCACCCATCCCGAGCCCCGCATCGCATGCCCACCTGGGAAATAGTCGCGCTTGATCCCCGGAGTCTTTGTCGGTGTCCAACGCCACCCGCGGATCGGCTTTGTCGAGCCCGGAGCCCAGCCGCACGTCGTCTTGTCGAGACCGGAGCCCATTCGTACGTCGTCTTTGTCCACGTCGAAGCCCATCCGCACGCTGCCTTCGTCGGGCTACGACTGCGTCTGCACATCTTTTGTGTCGGACTGCACGTGGCCTTGGCCAGCACGGTGTTATGGCTTTGTCCGCGGGCTTCCCCGCGTTCCTCTTCCCTGGTGTTCTCAGCGCCCCGTCGGCCGCCCGAAGCCTGCCCTTTCTTTATTCCCCCCTCCCCCCACTTAGAAAACAAAGGAAAGGGGCACACGGGACAAAGCCACGGTACCGTACTGGTCAAGGACACGTGCAGTCCCGACACAAAAGGCGCGCGGATGCAGTCGCAGCCTGACGACGGCGGCGTGCGGATGGGCTCTGGTCTCAACAAAGACGACGTGCGGCTGGGCTCCGGGCTCGACAAAGCCGATCTGCGGGTGGCGTTGGACACCGACAAAAACGCGGGGGATCAAGCGCGACTATTTCCCAAGTGGGCATGCGATGCAGGGCTCGGGATGGGCGCGGGGCGGGTGCGGGGCGGGCCGCTGCGTCTATGAACTCCCCTTGGCCTCTCCACTATTGGATTTATTGGGCGTATACTTGCTGTTTCTTTGAGAATTCACAACACCGTAAGCCTGGGCTGCACGTGGGGGGAGGGGGGAATAAAGAAAGGGCGGGCTCGGGCGGCCGACGGGGCGCTGAGAACACCAGGGAAAGAGGAACGCGGGGAAGCCCGCGGACAAAGCCATAACACCGTGCTGGCCAAGGCCACGTGCAGTCCCGACACAAAAGATGTGCAGACGCAGTCGTAGCCCGACGAAGGCAGCGTGCGGATGGGCTTCGACGTGGACAAAGACGACGTACGAATGGGCTCCGGTCTCGACAAAGACGACGTGCGGCTGGGCTCCGGGCTCGACAAAGCCGATCCGCGGGTGGCGTTGGACACCGACAAAGACGCCGGGGATCAAGCGCGACTATTTCCCAAGTGGGCATGCGATGCGGGGCGCGGGGCGGGCTGCTGCGTCACGCCTGCAGGGTGTGAGATTGGCGCCCGGCGGGCTGCTGTGTCACACCCGCAGTGTGAGTGCGCAGGGGCGAGCCGACTCCTGGTGTGGTTCTCACTCGTCACATGAGCGCAACTCGGCCCCAACCCCTTCGTGCCGTCGCTTCTCGGAGCCCCGACGGCATCTGCGGCCGAGTCGCGGCTCGTACAAACAAAACCTTCGTATTCCTTCGCCCTTACCCTTAACACATCCCAGAATTCGCCGTAACTGTTAGTTAAATATCTCTTAGATTCAGAATAACTAAATACATTTTATGTAGCCCCTAGTTACGGCTTCTTCAAGGTCCGACAAAGACCTTTGTCTAATGTCACGCAGATGTCACCCTTATATGCGGAGCATATGCGTTTAACGCATATGGTCATCATATGCCTCGGTCTTTGCCCCCGGTGTCAGAACCTTGTATTGTGTACTCAAAAGCGTAATATATATATTGTCGCTCTGAAGCCAAGTCATTATGTAATGGGTTCTTGTCAATGATCCATCGCCAACGTATAAGCTCACACGATCCATTCGTGAAGAAAGAAAGTGTTCATGGTGCACCCTGCTTCACTGGGTATTCCATTTTGTAGTGCAAACTTGTGTCTTGACTCCTAACTAACATTATTATAGGCACTGTGACCTTTTACTTTAGTAACCCATCTCCGGCAGCAACTGTTGGCTGACTGTCAACTGAGCTGTTGGTCCCATTTTGAAGCCTGTAACCTGAGGAAGTTTTTCTGGATACTCTATACGTACCCAATTAAGATAGAGCAGCTCCCATAAATTTCCTGGGGTCTTTGGGTGTGATCGTAGCCCAAGTACATGAAATAACGGTCCACTGATTGCTGGCATGTTCTTGGGCCGCATCACCAATATGAATGGAGCTACACTCCCCTTACCACTGCTAGTCCATGTGAGAGACAGTTTCAGTGCATGTAATTCATTTTTCAGTGGTAGTTCACTTGCCTTCTCACACATTTGTGATTTCATTTCTGTATTTTTTTATTGGTTCTGGCATGCTGTAAAAACTCTCTGACTCGTATTTGAAGTCCCAAAATGTGATTTACAGGACCCGGTAAGATTTGCATCACTGCTGACCAGATGTTTGCCAAATTTGTGGTGAAAAACACTGATGTTTTGTGCATGTGTGCGCATTGTGGAAGGGCTCTGATTTAACATGCCCCTGGGGTTTTATTCCCCAATGAACACAATGGTGATGTTCTTGAGTCTCGGCGCGATGGCCATCCACCGACATCAGTATGCCAAAGAGAGGAAGGAAACAGTAGGATTGTATGATTGATTGACAAATATCGGGCTGTACTTATGAACCCCGGTTCCGATTCAAACATGAACCCGTAGATGTTGTTGTTCATTCATGGCAGTATCTGTAAATCACAGTCTTAGGCTCCTGTTGCCGCTTCAGAGTACACGACGGTCTAGATAATCCATGTCAAAGATCAGTCGAGTCACATGGAACGAAGAACGAAATAAAACGCGTACGTATTCTGAGCTGGCGCCGATGTGGGTCGCTTCATCGGGATCAGTTCCACCGCAAGTGCTAGGGTCGCTGCGGTAGGCCTGTTTAAATTAGAAAATAATCAGTGGGAGTGCTACAACTGCCACATTTGAGGCCACAAGTTTACCTCGGTGCATAGGCAGTCATTTACAGGGCATGTGACGATATCCCCACTAACCCCAGGGATGATTTGTTGTCCCTGGGACGGCAGGATCAGTGAACCAAGAGACAAAAAAGTGCCACTCAACGTACGATGGAGAAGCCTTGAATGTTGCTGATATCGTAGAAGCTAGTGAGCCACAAATGAATCAAATTAGGCTCGCTGCTGGATTGAGAAATGCTGTTACTTACGTTTTCCCGCCAATGTTTGCGGAGTCGGACGTCCACTGTTATAGTGTTCAGCTGCGGACTCAGTGGGAAGTAGAGGAAGAGTGGACCTCAGTCATCGAGCATGGCCCTCCTCCAGATGCAACTCACCCATCTGTCAGCACCCGAAGGCTCCCCGAAGCCCAAGTTGTGTGGATTCACTCATCTCCACCAAAGCAGTTGTTATCGCACCCCAAAATAAAATAGTGAGAACTGACTCATGTAATTACACGGAAAATGTGCACCCGAGTTCCTAGGGCGATTGGTACAAATGTGACCTGTTCGATTACAGCTATTTGCGGTACATAAGGCGTGGACTGTTTTTTTTTTTTTTGCAACATTTTGCTTAGAACACTCACCATGACCTCAATTCTGGTCAGAATCCTTCGGGAGTAGGTGCGTTCGACTCGCACTGAAAATCCGCAGGGGATCGAGTACCGGCTTTTTGATGTAATTCTGTAATGAAATTTCTCCCAAAAAATCGCGGTTTCCATTAGAACAGCTGCTCCACAATGAATACTGGGCCAATTGACTTAGTTCTTGGATATGTTATGTATTAAAACTAGTGCCAGGGGATGGTATATCTTTTTTGGGTGTTATCCCAACTCATTGTGATTTGGCACTCACTCTACCAAACACCATATTTGTGTACTAACATAAGTTGAGCCTACCATGCAGATTTGAGTGGATTTATATCTGTAAACCTGATAGTCCCCTGGTAATAGTTCCGATACATGACATATCCAAAATTTAAGTCAATTGGCCCAGTATTCATAGTGGTGCAACTGTTCTAATGGAAACCACGATTTTTCGGGAGAAATTTCCTTACATAATTACATCAAAAAAGCCGGTACTCGATCCCTGCGGATTTTCAGTGCGAGTCGAACGCACCTACTCCCGAAGGATTCTGACCAGAATTGGGGTCATGGCGAGTGTTCTAAGCAAAATGTTGCAAAAAAAAAAAAAAAAAAGGTCCGTGCCTTATGTACCACAAATAGCTGTAAGCCACCAAACACACCGCACCAGACCAATTGCACTTGCCGTTCCATCTAACAGGAGGAAAATATACTATATGGATGTTGCAGTCTCAGTTCCGACCAGAAATATTACGCACCCATCGGGGACAACGGACAATGATGGCGGAGCTCTGTCCTGCTGAAATATTTGAAGCAGTGTTGCCTGGCTGGGATAAGATAAATGTCACTGTAAGGAAGGACCAAAGGAAGTCACCTGTGTTGGGCGCACCCAGGTTTGGGTAATTGCTGACAATCGGCTCTACACCGTAGGGGCAGTCATTCTTCAAACACAGTATCAGTCGATGCAGAATCTGCAGAATGTCGGCGTACACGGAGCGTAATAGTTTGTGTAGCGTTTGCAATATTAATAGTAACGAGAACGGTGGCGAGGACGAAGGAAGTGAACATATTACAAGTGGATGAAATGAACAACGGATAGATGAAAGACTCAACGGTCCAGCTTTTAAAGAGGCAGAGGGAAAAACTTGGATTGGTTGATAATCCGGACGATTCGAAGCATCAGCTTCATAACCCTGGGACCTCAATTCAACTCCTTTGGGTATTGATGAAACATACAAGAAGCGGTTGGTGATGAGACTTGAATTATTGTTATCAATGCGCGTGTCATGCATGACGTGGACCTCGATTCTGAAATACACAATTTTTTTTGGAGTTCTTGCTGTGACAGGGTCGAGTGCGTCGTTCAGACCGCGAGGAAAACAATGAGCTTAGGAGTTATGTGGCGATGGAGCCGCAGTCAAAATAAACCTCGGTTTGCATTCGTCGCGGTGTGAGCAGCGGCAATATCGAAGCTGACCGGACCGGAAAATGTGTTGAGTTTGAAATATCACATCACTTACATGTTCTAGGTGCATTCTGTACGTTGTCGTCTCTCTAGTTCTTGAGAAAACAGGTGGCTTGTTGTGGACCTTACCGCTATTCGACGTCCAGTGGTTCAGCTCATCGAACCGACTTAAGGATTAGGATTGTGAGGGCTTGTCACAGTGCCAGACGCCAAGCAGTCAAACCAATGCAGTTCCTGCTGAACGAGGCGGAACTACGATACCGTGAACGGTGGAGCTGGGATTTTGTCGCCGTGATCCAACCGTGAAGACGGACTACGACCAAGCTCCGGCGATTCTATTCATGAAATCACTTTCTTCGCCCCGCTCTCCAAATTATGACCGTGTTGATTGTGTGAGGATCGCTTGGTGAGTCCGAAGGTCGGAATTGGACGGGAAACGTGGGTTTATGACGTTGTTGCAGACAGCCTACATGAGAGTGAGACATCGTAGATCAATGACGCCCAAAAGATTGACTAAAGAAGCCATCTACCGCCGCCGAAGTTTCAAATCCTTGCCGTGTGAGCTGCCCTTACTCCAGTCCCCGAGTAACTTAGTTGCCTTTGCCCCTGTGAGGGATCCGGGGCAAGCGAGGAGCGCGAGAGATTGCAACCCGAAACAGGTTTCAATTTGCGTTTGCATGATTGAGATTATACGAGTAAAAGCACGAGTATGTAGGATCCTGATTGGCTGAGTAAGACCAGAGTCGAGGCCACATACGGCGGTTTCAAAACCCAAGCAATTGCGAGAAAATACAGCGCTGCGCAAAGAGCTGGACCCAAGCCAAGAGTCGTGATCCTGAGATCGATTTCGAATCATATGATGGTAGAGTGTAAAGGTGACACGTCTGATGCTGGAAAGATGGGTGGTAATTGATTTGCGACGACGAACTTGACAGAAACGCTTGAAGAGAACGAATCCCTGAAGCGAACAACAGCGTTGAAGCGAACAACAGCCAGTCGGGGTGGGCATGGATCACTATAGTCGGGAAAGGCAACGTCCCCTTGATACATGCTTCATATCAAAGAGCTGTAGCCATTGGCGACCAGGACATTGACACTCATTCTGAACCTCAGAATGGCGCAGCAAAGGACAGTATAAACACGGCCCGCACCCGCTCGATCTTGAGCAAGCAGGTACATACCAACCCCCTCGACCCACCCCCCAAATGTGAACCCACCCCGCCAAAAATTTGCCCGGTGCTATCCCGTTGTGGGCCAGACCCTCTGACATTTTATACAATGTAAAGTAGAGAGAGATTTCGATGATGAGAGATGGTGGAGTGTACCGCACACCCTGTGAGAGCGAAGCAAGGCGATAGGAATGCAAGAATTCGATCCGGAAGCCCTCCCACGAAGCTGGGAGGTGGTGGTTTGAAGCCAACGAGAAGGTGGTCCCATTCTGCATGTCCAGACAGTTTATGACGGCGTACAGAATTACCACCCGAGGTGTCCGTTCTCTTGGACCCTCGGGGCTGCCAGTAGATACAGAACGTAAGTATTGCCCATGACAAGGCACAAAGCCGCGCTTCCGAGTGACTTACCACCTCAATAACCTACGGGATGCTTTGAAGCAATGACTCGGCCTGTATGCAACGAGCTTCCCTAAAACCCGACACAGCGACACACTTTTGAAATCCGACACGCTGCGGCAAACGCAACACACCGTGTTGATATCACACAAAACCCTGCACTCTCTCGGAAATTCTTTCGTACTTGGTTCGACTTACTTCCAGCTTGCGGATCGCGATCCTCATGGTGATGGGATCATATTTCCAGTAACCTAACTTTTTTACATGGTCCACTCCTTGCTCATACGCACCGAAATCATGCAAAGTAGCCTTATTGCGACTGTTCAATTTGATCACTAACTCACTAATCCGTGGCGTAGACGCGATGAATATGGCCAAATTTTCACATTGAATGACAACTAGATATTACAACTTAAAGGGGACGTACTACATGTAACATGCAAGAGATGCACAATCGGCCGCAGTGATTGTGACCCCCAGAAGCAAATGCAGCCGCTTCGCGCCACTCATCCCGCATATGGTGGTAAAAATGTACCTCCAGACTGCCCTTGCAATCACCGCCTTGTGCGGCACTTCTCCTTCCCTTTGGCGCGCTTCAAAAGGCAGCCTTATCCGCAGAGCGCTCCGTGCCGCCCAATCCGTGCGCGCCGCCCCCGTCGCCCTCCCAAGTGCTTCCGAATAGCGATGAGAAGGCTGCGTGCATTGCTATTGTTGCAAGGCGCCGTGTGTTGCTTGACGGCGGCAACACTCTATTGGGCTAGCACCAGGTACATGCGGAGAAGCGACCTAGACACAAAACGATGGACGTACCGCGGCTCCCCGAAATGGCTTCTCGACGTGACGACGTACTGCGGGTTTGGTCGGGCGCTAGTGCATCGTGGATGGTGGTGGGAGAGAGGAAGAGCGCGGGTCACACCGTGACACAGGGTTCAACCACCTTTCCAAAACAAGCTGTGTCGGGTTTGTTGAAAGCCGTGTCGTATTTGCTGAAAACCCACACAAATGTGTTAGCTTTTGTGAGATATCATCTTCGTGTGTCGGATTTTCTACCGTATGTTGGATTTTCTGCCGTGTGTCGAAATTACAAGGCGTGTCGCTGTGTCGGCGTTGGTATATCCTCGTATGCAACTTGGATGCAGGGTAATGGTATGCAACTTGGATGCAGGGTAATGCCCGCCCACAGCCCGGTGTCCCCCGCAAGACACCCCTATGTGCAGGGTCCCGTGAGCCAGACGGTGGCTTACCGCCCGAAAGAACGTCAACGAAGAGTACGTAAAAAGACAGGCAGCACGAATCTGGCATGCCATAACCATCCCCGCATGAAGATTGTTGATTGAAGCCTCTTGCGAGCTCGGGGTGGAACCTAGATGAAAGACAAAAAAAGAGGAAGGTATGGTTGAGGCTCAATATTGGCTGTGAATAAGGTAAGTGCCGAAATTGGAGAAAGAAGAGGGAGAAGGATTCGTGTTGTCATTCCTCCTGCCAGGACAATTGCCGAGAAACTGAGCGTATGGAATGATTCCACACGCCGGCCCTGTGCCCCTGCCACACCGTAATTATAACGGACCTTCTCGTAAATTTAAACTTATTCTCACGAAGAAATTTCCTTTTGGAAGCCGCGCGGCAATCGCAAAGTGTTATCCACGATCTATACACCCTGTCTGGTACGCATCAAGTCACAAGTGCTCGTACCCAATGTCTTCCTCCACCATCTGCATCCTACTCCTACTCCTTCTCTGCGCTTATGTTGCTCGCTTCCTCTCCAGGCGCATATTCTCTCCCCCTGAGAAACATCCCCGGTCCCGCGCCGAAGTCCTTATCAACCGGTTCGCACGCTGTCTCCAGCACTACGTGCAGCACTCGCGGCTCATTCCGCTCGCTCAGGTAACCTCACCCAGTATCACGATCTCGATGGGTGGGAGTTCCAGCGCGAACTCGAATCAAGCTACAATGAGGTTGTGAAACTGCATGGCTGGTTCGGGGTGCGTAGGCGTTCTCGGTACCCTTGTTCCAAGAGTGCTCATCCCCGCGACAGGAGCCTCAGCTGTTTGTATTCGATCCGGCCGCGCTTCACAGTATCCTCGTCAAGGATCAGGATCTGTATGAACAGATGCCCCAATTCCTGAGGTATTTATTGTCCCTTCATCCAGACGTCTTGCCACCAAGTTGATTGTTGTTTCCAGCCTGAGCCGCCTCTGTTTTGGAAAAGGAATTTTTTCCACTATAGCCGATGAACATCGTAAATACCGAAGGATCATGATGCCCGCATTCTCCACAGCTAATCTACGAGGCATGGTTCCGTTGTTCTACGAAGTCGCGGAAAAGGTAGCTATCTGCGTACTGCTCTCCCAGATGGCACAAAAAAACAGCTAAATTGCGCAGGCCCGAGATGGTCTGATTTCCCTGCGTATTGCGGAGGGTGCACAGACGGTACGATCATCCCTTTCACTTGGATATCCTCACGCACTCACGACAATTCACAGCTCGACTTGAACTCGATATTTTGCCGCATCTCGTTGGAACTAATCGGACTCGCGGGCATGAGTATATCGTTCGATCCAATGTTTCCCACTGAGGAGCGGACACACCGGTATGCCCAGGCTTTGAAAGAAATGTTGTGAGTGTCCGCGTTGCTCCGCGCCAAATCTGCGATGAAATACTCCCGTCCGCATACCTCAGCCCAGCAGCTTTCAAACTCTCGTATTTCTTCCCCTTGCTACCGATCCTCACTAAGCTCCCCTTGCCATCCTTGCGGCGGTCGATGATCGGGTTCATCCCGTTGCCGGCGCTGCACATGTTACGAGATTTAGTTGACCTCATGGACGCGTCTGCTACCGAGATAGTCCGCAATGGCAGGGCTTTGACGAAGAACGGGCAGCTGGACGCCAAGGATAATGGACGGGATCTAATGAGCCTCTTCAGTATTCAAATTCTACTTTCACCCTTTGGCATTATTCCTGATCGGCCTCTGCAGTGAAAAACGATGCGAATGTGGACGGTGTCTTGCATCTCACGGATGAAGAGCTAGTGGCGTCAACGTCGTAATTATCCTCCGCCCAACCTCATTCCTCCAAATGCCAATTTTGGTTGGACGTGTGCAGGATGATTATCTCTGCCGCGACAGACACCACGTCGGCGGCCTTGGGCCGAATTTTCCACATCTTAGCGCTGTACCCTAGCGTGCAGGAAAGGCTCCGCGCAGAGATCGTTGCCGCCGCGGAGCAGCTAAATCATGACGCACTGGTCGCACTCCCGTACCTCGACGCTGTCCTGCGGGAAATTCTGCGACTGTATGTTCTTCACAACCTCGAGCATATTCCCTCTTCCTGACTCCCACAGGTACCCACCCGTCTCTCCAGGCATGTTCCGCGAGTATGTAATCATTTGTTCCAATTCAAATTTCGCACGGTTGGTTTAAATACCCCCTAGAGCCCGCGCGGAAACAGTTGTCCCACTCAGCAACCCCATCATCGGGGTAGACGGCAAGGTCTACCACACGCTTACCGTGCCCAAAGGAACAGGAATCTACATCGCGATCACCGCCGCCAATCACTCGACGCGTATCTGGGGAGAAGACGCTCTGGAATTCCGACCTGAACGATGGACGGGCGGGAAAGCAGATTTCACAGCGGAGAAGTTGTGTGGGATCTATGGGAACATGATGACCTTCCTCGGAGGCGGGCACAGTTGCATGTGCGTCTGAATATTGGGTTTTCGTGTGTGGTTCCCTGCGCCAGTCTCAACTTTTTACAGAGGCTTCAAGTTTGCGCAACTCGAAATCAGTACGTGCTTGCAGCTACATGCCCACCTCCTCACCTAAATTAATTGATCCGTCAAACCAAACCAGAGGTCGTGATTTGCGTCCTTTTGCGCGCATTCAGGTTCTCGCGACCCGACCCGCAGATTACATGGCGCAAGACTAACAGTATCCCTTCACCGAGCGTTAGTGGTCAGACGCAGCTTCCGATTCTTGTAGAAGCGTCGACGGCTTGATGCGTGGTTTATATGTTTTTTGTACATGTACGGATTCGACTGCCGGGCTGAGGATTATAGTACTTGTGAACTGGGGAGATCTGTATAACAACAGTTAATACAGAGATGGCAGTAAAGTAAGTAAAGCTAGATTGTAATAATAAGTGAAGATTTACCTCTCACGCAGTTCGTAGTGAAGAACCAGGGAGAGAAAATCAGAAAAGATGGGATCAGTTATCCCATCGGTATCGCGCACACGTGCGGGACGCGTCGCATGATGTACGTATCCTGGCCAGTACTCACCAAATCAATCTTTTCAAGCATGAAAGTGCGGCAAACACGGAACTGTAATTCATGCCAATACTTCGTTGATTGAGCGGGATTCCTCAACAAAACCCTTGGCAAGGAATTTCCAGCCGTCGGTCGAGATAAGTTGAACATCGGTGGTGGCACTCACATGTACATAAACCAGCATGAGATTGAA
This sequence comes from Mycena olivaceomarginata, assembly GCA_029378375.1. Taxonomy (NCBI): domain Eukaryota; kingdom Fungi; phylum Basidiomycota; class Agaricomycetes; order Agaricales; family Mycenaceae; genus Mycena; species Mycena olivaceomarginata. The sequence goes on along the minus strand of JARKIC010000230.1, from coordinate 154,422 downwards.
GTTGTCGCGAAAAACGGAAGGGAAAAGAAAGTACACATCGAAATCAGGGTGGTTGCAGACCACCCCCCACTGGGTCTTCGTCTCACTGCGTAAATTCGAGCCTCGAGTAAGAGTTTGGTTCAGACCTGACCACGAAGTTAGCTTGAAAAGAGACATAGAATGAAAAAAAAAACAAGCCCCATATAGGATGGTAAGCTTCTAAATGAGGTCAAGTGCGGAGAGGGAGGTCCGCAAACTGTAAGCAGGGAAGCTAAGGTTCAGGTCAACATGTCAGGACGAAATAAACTGCGGTTCTCGTGAGATGTGCGGTGGAGGAAAATAAAACAAATGAACCTGGATTTTGAAGCAATACCCAGCCTGGATTCGAACCATATCTTCCTGATTACAGTACACCCGCTTTGACTCCTTGACACGGCGTACGGGTGCGATACCATTCACTACCGAGTCTTATTTATTTCTCGGGAGACCTTCAAGAATTTCTTGCTTTCGCTGCACAACAACGTAAGCGCAAAAGGCGGTTGAGTGATCATGAGCAGGACATGCTATACACAACTGGTACAAAAGAATCCCGTCGATTTTACTCGACGCAACCAAGAGGTAACTTTATGGCAACAGGATGGACGACATGGCGGGAAGCATCATATAAAAGGCCAGAGAGTTTGGCCGTAAACTGGATGGCACCAGGCGGATCTTAGGCGGAATGGGTTCAGATTTGGAGGGTGGATTGGGGTGGTTAGTATGTGACTGCTTGCCCGAGATCGGGCCGGTGCGGGTCGTAGCTCCCTCCAAATTAGTGTGAGTGTTTTGAGCCCCAGGGATTCTGTAGCATGACGTCGAATGAGTAGCCAAGTCGGAAGAGTCAGAATGTACCTTGGCCAACTCCTGGTAAGGAGCTACTATCTGGGAGGGCGATCCCGGCCACCTTGGAGTTTTGGCCGGTTGGTACCCGTGTTGAAGACTTCATGCAAGCTGTATGGACCTCGTAAGACGGGCGCGCATCCCAGGAAAAGTTTGAGCCTATTTGGGGCCATTTTGGATGCATATTTGTCGCGCAATGAATTTTCTTTTGGCAGAGTTCCCAAAAGGAGAAATGGCTAGCTACCTGGCCACCTGTGCAAATTGGGGGTTTCCGACTGCTGCAGTGGTCTTTAAGTGTGTGTGATTGTACTTAAGGGTCATGAATGGTCCTTTTTGTATATAACAACCATGGATATGCCCAATAAAAATGGCAGCACAAAAAGGTTCCAATGTCGGCTGTAACCAGAGGGATGGGCCTTCCTGGACAGATGAAGCCGGCGCACCAGTCAGAGGGCTTAGTTGGCCGAGATAAGTGGCAGGAATTTTCATAGGACGTGAATGAACCACCTTGACCCTCCAAATTCACCTCTGTGTCTCGCTGCTGAGAACCCGATGTTTGAACTTTGATATGTCGAATATTTGGCAGAAATGGTGATCAGCACAGCCAGAGGGAGGTATTAGCAGGATAAAATGGTGGGATACATTCCAAATTGAAGGCTTATATGTAAAGATGGACTCTGACAATTGCTGGACTCGGATGGTCAAAGTGTCAATTGATATGGGGGGTCATCCGGTTGCTGTCCTCACACTTGAAGGGCAGTCATTTTCGCGAGTTACTGAACAATGAGGGAAGATTTAGAGCCAGAGTTATTTTCAGAGGAAAGCCTGCAGTCAGGCGAGCGGCTTGAGCCCCTGTGCCGCGATGAATTTTTGTCTCGGTCACGGGTCACAGCGCCCAGTGCCGAATGTAAAATGTGTGACATTGGGCAGTAATATGCCCGCAGGAACCGCGGTCAGTCGGCCCGCCGGCCCGCATCGGCCGACGCTGGCCGACGCTGGCCGACAGCATGAGATCAACAGTTGCCTTTCTCGGCCATTCACAGGTGCTGAATACTATTCTATGTTTTCAAAATTGCCAAGGACCGTTGGTCTTCAACAATCTGCTGTGATGTCAAAGATCGCTGGGAACCGACGGTCTCCAATGATCCTAAGTGTGCCAGTCCTCCTATCTGAACACTCAGTCACCCATGCTTGGCAAAACCACCCGAGACCGGCGGTCCTCGGCAGTCCCACCCCCTCCCAAAAACCACCGGAGACCGGCGGTCCTCGACAGTCCCACCCCCTTGCAAAAATCACCGGAGACCGGCGGTCCTCAACGGTCCTACCTCCTCGCAAAAACCGCCAGAGACCGGTGATCACCAATGGTCAAGTGCATTGAGAAAAAGTGCCGGAGACCACCGGTTCTCAACGGTCAATGCAACTCTCAAAAACCGCCAGAGACCGGTGGCCTCCGTCGGTCAAGTGAAGTCCACAAAACCGCCCAAGACCGGCGGTCCTCAGCGGTCAAGTCCATAGCTGCCGGAAACCAATTGGGTTCAACTGTACAAAAAAATGTTCTTAACCATCTAACTCCATGTCCACCGGTGTAACTAGCCCATTGACCTCGTCCCAGAATTCTTGGGTAAGTCCACGGTTCTTGGAGACCACCCTCTTCTCCACTGTCTCTCCGTAAAGCATCATCAACACATGAATGAAAAAATCGAAATTGATATCAGTCATCTGCCGCAATTGAGATTCAAACCCGTTCAGCCAAGAATTTAGCTGTTCGGCAGTCTCGGTGTTGAATGCCCTAGTCTGGTGAGCTACACCGTTATCGTCCACCTCGGAGATCACCAAATCCGGCTGTGATCCATCCGTAGGTGCAGGATTGCACCGGGTACGGCAGAGGGTGTCGGTTGTTCGGTGATTAATGTAGTGCCAAGCATCAACAATGAATTTTGTCGAGGTAAGCCAGAGATCCTGCATGTCTTGGGTGACAATATGCCTGAGTAGCTCACAGGCTTTATCGTAAACCATAAAACTTGGTCTTGATTCTGGACAGCCTTCCCAGACTTTGTTGATGAATGCGAGTACCTGTGGTGTGCTCTCCGAGCGATAGCACTTCCCCCAACCAACGGGAACACCGCAAGACCATTGTACTGTCTGGAGGCAGTAAATTGTCCTGGCTTTGAATGTGTGGACTACCTTCCCCCCCGGTGTATCTCCCAAAGCCTGGAGTTGCACCTGGAGAGTGGGCCCCCGTATTTCATGGTCATTGGTCTCAAGATCTCCCATTTGGCGCCGAATAACCCTCTGAACACCAGGAAAGGAGAGGCGATGGAACCGATCATCATATTGCTTATACCAGCCAATGTGTGCTTTGTCGTCACAGGTGAGAGAGTCTGGAGAGGCAGTCGGTCGTCCACAGGGTATGATACCACACTTGTTCTGGTAGTCCAAGTGGCCTTCACAGAATCGACCGTTTTTGAAATTGAAAAGCGGTTGCTGACAATCATCAAGTGCGCATTTCTGGGAGACCTATGTCAAGACCAGTTCCCGCAAAATGGTATACAATATATACCTTATGTTTCAGCGTCTTTCCGTCCATGACTGCCATTCTAGTATATCCAACAGGGTTTCCTGGCCCCGGTTGTGGCTGACGAGGAAGGACCTCAGGCAAATTTGCTGGAAGCTGAAGTGCATCGGGATCCATCTGAATACCGTGTTAATTTTCGCTTTGAATTATAGTTGAACACTTACAGGTCCTGCAGGTCCAGCTTCAGAACCAACAATCTCTCCGGACTGTGCCATGTTTCCCCCCTCGCCATCTCCATCCCCAAACTGTTTGATGTGGGTACAGTCTCGGCACCCATGCTTCATAGACCCCGGGACAACACCTCCGTTCTCCCCGATCATGTTCCGGACAGCCTGAGCAAGCAATTTCGTCGTTGGATGGGCCTCGCAGGAAAATGATTCCCTTTTTCCGTGAGCCACAAGCAGCCGACGCGAGAAATGTTCAGTGAAGAGTCGTTGTGATTGGCGCGTGGTGAATGTTACATTGATATCATTTGTAGTGTTGTTGACCCATTCTGCGAAATTTGACCATCCGGAATGAAAGCACTGTAGAGCTTTCTCCTGTGCGCGTGCAATATCGCGGTGCACCCACACCCCCTGTTTGGAAACCCGCAGAAACTCGGGCTCGTATTCAAGCACCTGAGTACGCTTTCGTCCACCAGCAACAGCCTTTTGCGTGATCATGTCTGGATAATAATCCGCCTTGCAAGTGGCACAGTGGCCCACCAGCAAATCTGCTGAAACCCACTTGAAGGTGGAATCCAACAGCCACACACGCTGCGCCTTCCCTTTACTCCGTCTGCGTAAAGAAGGAACCAGATTTCGGTCCATCGGCGGACAGAATTTGCAGTTCAGCCGGGGAGAACACAGTATATGACGAGCAGGTCGGAAGAGAAAAGAGGCGGGGTCGGCGGTGTCATCTGTCAGTCCGAGCATGGTATAGAGTCGGTGAAGATCTCTGGAAATGTAATCGGAATATTCGCCAGCCAGATTTATTCCGGTTGTCCAGGCTTCGACATTGTTTGCCTCCTCGTGAAATGCCCGAGTGAGAAGTGTATGAATACTCCTCATCCAGCCGGTCAGAGGTGATTGGCGGCGAGCCTCGTGCATTTGGTTAAGATGAAGCCGGGCGATGGGGTACAGTGAAATAATAACACCCAAGACATAGAGTGCTTGCTGAACAGCAAGCTCAGGTGGGAAAAATGAGTCGAGGATCCAGATTAAATGGCGCACTGTGGCTACCATTTTGTAGTTGAAAGGGGTTTCAATCAAGCAGAAGGCAGTATCAGACGCCGATACATTGCAAAATAAACATAGTACATTGAGGATATCGAAATTTTCATGCGGAAACAGTTGGGACGGAGGCTGAGCAGTAGCCGAGAAGGTCATAACAAAGGTAGAAATATATAGCCAGACGAATCATGGAAGGACATCCACTCACTTTTAAAGATCTGGCTGGGCGGCGTCTGCACGATGCTGAGCTGTGTACGCCGACGCGTAGGGCCCCAATACGGCCGAGCGGACATCACAGGTGGATCAGGCAGCTCCTGAAGCGTCCGAGACATGTTTAGTTCAAAGGAAAAGACGAAGATTTCAATGAGATCCACTTACTTTTCTTGGGGTGGTGTCGTGCTGGATGTAGCTGATGCGATCATCGACGCCGACGAGCAGGGCCTCGGTATGGCCGAGCGGACATCACAGGTGGATTGGGCGGCTCCTGAAGCGTCCGAGACATATTTAGTTCAAGGGAAAAGATGAAGATTTCAATGAGATCCACTTACTTTTCTTGGGGCGGTGTCATGCTGGATGTAGCTGATGCGATCATCGACGCCGACGAGCAGGGCCTCGGTATGGCCAAGCGGACATCACAGGTGGACTGTGCGCCTCCTGAGGATACCGAGTAACGTTTATTCCAGGCAAAAACACCAGGAACTGAGGTACATCCATGCACTTTGAGTCGGAGGTAGTGTGGCGAGAAGTCGGTACTGATACACTCAACGGTGATGATCTGTGTGGAGTTGATGCCGAGCGCAAGTGGCGGGGGCACTGGGAGGGTTCTATAGATGGGATTACTACCTGTTTCAAACGAAACGAACAATAGTTGGATGAGTTACACACATTTCTTGCCAGGGCTCCCTTTGGCAGTAAGTCGGTGATGGTACAGTCAATAGCGCTCGACCGCGACGTCGAGGCGTAAGATACCGTGAAGTGCATGCTACGGGAGGTCTAGGGAGACCCTAGCGATGGTTATGAACGTTTGTTTCAAGCAGAAATACACGGAATTGAATGAGAGCTGCTCACTTTATTTCTGGGTCCTTTTAGCTGAAACCCGGTGATGGGAGCGACGACTGTGATGCGTAGAGGGGTGGAATAGCCTAGCGCATGGTATAGTGCAGTAGCCAGGAGTCTGATGAAGATGATGAACATTTATTTCAAGCCAAAATACGCAGAATTGAGGTAGATCCACACACTTGTCTGCTAGGGCTGTTGTGGACTTGAACTTGTGTCGAATATGGAAAGGTACTGGGTGTCGTGCCTGCTCCGAGCCTCAAGGCGGCTGATGGAGAGCAATAGTAATGAGAACGAAGCAAAACCAGCAGGGACATGGAGCTGAGCAAGTGTGGGTCCATGTAGACGGCTGGACAGAGGCAAAAGAGTATTTCCTTTTGGGGACAAAACTTGCTCTCCCCCGAACTCGATTCTCGTCCGCTTCGGAGCGTTCACAAGCCGTTGGAAATCCAATCTTGGGAGGCTGAGAGATATGCTCTGAAGTCGGGGTGCTTCTGGGTGCTTCCTTTCTTTTCTGAGGCGTTTTCCAGTGGCGGCGTTGCTACCTTGAAGACTCGCATCAGGGACTCTGGTAGCGACGCCAGCGCCATGGATAGCGCCTCAGAAGCGAATGCCACTCACCTTGCTGGTGTACTAACACGTTTTTTGCTTTGTTCTTTCCGGTGGAGCAAAACGGCCGGCTCCTGCGCCGTGGATGGATATGTTCTCATCCAACGTTGAGACAAAAACGGTTATGTTTTCGAAAGACCAGGAGGCCGACGTGGGCAACTTCGGAAGGCAGGCAGTGCAGCGTGGCGAGTATGAGAACAAGGGAGAAGACGCGCACGGAAAGAAACAGAAGGCGAAGGCAGCTCGCACGGCGGGGCGCTTGGGGAGCCTGGAAAGCACGGGCGTGCAAGCGCTTTGGCGCACTCAGTACACAGTATCGAAGCGGGTGAGCAGAGCTAAAGCAATGCGAGAAATTCTGCAGCAAGTAAGAATAATCACGATAGCAGGCAGCAGTTCGCCGAACGCCCACTGCGAGGAGGACGGTGCCATAGCACTGTCAGCGTCCGATCTGTCGAGAAATCCGCGGCACAAGAGAATCGCATGCGGCATGGCACACATTCGCCGTCGTTCCTCTGACGGTAGGGAATCGCACAGCGTCGCGGCTCCTGGCGGTTAGTTCGGTGCGATACCAATGCTTCGAACGGAGCGTAAGATCAGATGGGAGATGCTGGGACCGTTGCGGGGCCGCCTTGCAATGCAACAGCTATTTCGTGCCCCTGCCTATCTCCCCGAGTGTAATAGGAAGGAGGGTTTTCCGCGCGTCGGTACTGCAGCTGCCAACATCGGATTTATTCCATTTGGTCCGCCATACAGGACGCTACTCCTAATCCAAGTCATCGGAGTCCATTTCATCGCCCTTCTTCGCCTTCAATTTGTTCAACAGCTTCTCGAGACGCTTGATCTCCTTGGTGGTAGTGTCAGTATCACGCTTCTTTTCCTTACTCTTCCGCTGCTCGTTATCTCCAGAACCATCCTCGCTGTGGGCGCGCTTGGCCTTTCCCTTTCCCTTCGCACCTTTGCTTGGCCCTGGCTTGTTATCCTGCTGTTCCTCCACCTCCCGTGTGATCAACGCCTTGAATTCCTTGTACCGCATGTCATCATACTCAGCCTCAAGGGCTTGGATCTCGGCAGCATCTTGGGCAGCGTCTGGGGCATCAGACTCGACGAGGTGCGCACGCCTCAAATATTTGGCGACATCATGCTCCAGCTTGAGGCCGTTTGACACAAGCTTGTGGACCTCGTTGGTGCTGGATTTCTTGAGACCGGCAGCAGCGATTATGTGATCTTTGGTGAAAGTCGTGTTTCGATAAATTTCCCAATTAGAATTTTTGTCTGGATGCGTTCATTGGCCGTAAAGTCTGAAGATCCGTCAAGAACGTTCAACTTCTATGAGAAAAAGAAAGCGTACCAGCGGGAATGAGATATCCCCCTTTGTTAGAGAAGTGGGCAAATTTACGGAAGAAGGTATCAAAGTCCCTAAAATTATGCAAGGCGTCGAGAGCCTCCTTGTTTTTGCGAAAGGGAAGTGCATCATCTACGCCCACACTGAGTCGCAAAAGAAGCACAAACTCTTCAGTGAGAGTGCCTTGTGTCTGCTTAGGAGTAGCAGCAGCTCTGTTTTGAGCTATTTCGAGAGGACGGTCGCTGGCTGATCCAGTGAGGCTGGTCGGCAAGGGAGGAGCAGCGGGGGATGACTGGGAGAAAGTTTTGAGTCCACAGGAGAGAGAAGCTTCGTAGAACATACCTTGCTAGGCTCGTAGTACAAAGAACAGAAAAAATCTTCATTGTCTTGCATGAGCGCCATAGTATTGAGCCGGTCAAAGTTCAGCTCCTCGGGGATTTGTCCAGTGACCAAGTCGGCAACTTTCCCGAGGGTCATCTTGCTGTTCTCTGAAGTGAAGCCCGGGCGACTGATCTTTGCGGTACGATCATCTATATTTAAATTTTTCTTTAGCAGAAAGAACATATGGCGAAAAGACGGAGGACAAACTCTTGATCGGGGAGAGGTTGAGAAGCGCGGCAGGAACCAGAGTTCTGAGGTCAATCTCGTGCTTGAGACCTCCGGTAGCGGAACAGAATTCTTGATTGCAACATTGTGAACGAAGGTCTCAGACGCGGGATAGCTCTGGTCATGGGGATTGGTGAATTTAACAATCACTAGAGCGGTATTAGATATAAAGATCTGGCACCAATTCCGTTTAAGACTTACCGGTGCCTTGGGTGGACATCCGGGCGTTGATAGCCGGGTCTTCTTCGGTACTGTCTTCATCGTCATTCGCTGCCTCTGTCTCTTTATCTTCCTCCTCCTCAGTGTTGTCGCCTTCCTCAGTAAGAGGATTAGCCGACAGTGGGGACGACCCATTTTCGGATGTAACAGCCTCCGTGTCCGCTGGCCAAGCTCAATAATTAATATGGTACTACTCACGTATAATGTAAATATCACCATTTCCCTCCGCATTAGTCTGGGAGTACAAGGGCTCAAATTGGGGCGGAGGATCTGTAGTGACCTTCTGGCTGTGGAGGGTCAAGTTTGCTCTGTTTGAAGACGTTAACGGTAGGAGTGGAATGTATAACCGGAGTGTAATACCCAGTGAGCACCTGAGCAGGCTTGGATCTCGTTGCAAGGTCATCTGCGGCTCGGTCGGCGCTATTCTTGGCCTTGCCGGTTTTTTTGGTTTTCTTGTCATCGTTCCTTTTCTGCTCCTCGTAGATCAGGGCTAATTTGGGGTTGCCTGTGAGGGAGCTGTCCGTTGAGCCGAACAGGTGGCCTTTGACCAAGGCATAAAGATCGTCTTTGAAAAGCTTCTTGCCCTCGCTGTTGTTAACATTGAGCTGGAGTTCAAGGCAGAGCTCCTGGAGTTCTTTCTTCGAATACTTCTTGAGGTCGCCAGGAAAGATGGCCGCAGGAGGGGCAGACATTGTGGAACAGAAAACGGAGTCAAGAGATAAAAAATCACACCATCTCTAAATTTCAAATGGCCACAAGAACAGGGGAGACCAGCGATGGTCAGCGAAGACCGACGAACTCGATAGGGACACCTAAAATACATACAAAGTCCAACGGAGATCACCGAAAGTCCTTATCTAATATCGGTGACCGCTGGTAGCCTCTGACCACCGCCGGCCACTGAAGGTCGCCGGCGTCCGCCAACGACCGTGATCCATGCGGGCATATAACTCACATTGGGGCCAAATCTCCCTGGAGGTACAAAATAGAATTTCCGAAATTTTTCGTTTTGAATGCCGAATTTTTGGAGGTGTCACACCAAAATTTCTTGGGTGCCAAAGTGCCGAATCGGTATTTTGGGTCACGGGTCACAACCCGTGCCGAATTGAATGAAATTGTACAGTATCATTGTTCATTTCAAATCTACAACTCTTGGGGAGTTGCCACTAAAAGTGTTGCAAAATATTGGAAAATTTAGCCAGTATGTCTTCTGGAGAAAGAGTATCTTTTTGAGAGTAACTATCAATCTAGAACAATACATAAAATCCACGCATTTGTCGAGATGCAGGAGAATAGGAGCAAATTACACAACTTCTTCCATCAAGCAGAGATGAATGCACTCCTCAAGGATTGTGAGGCTGGGCTGGCACAAGGACATGAATTCTTCCTGGTAATCCATTCAATTAGACTAAACGATAACATTTCATTGAGGAGCAATTTTTCACAAATTGAAACAGGGAGCATCACAACAGATATCAGTAGGATGCAACATGATGCTGGACAGAGACATCAGGAAGTGCTGGGGATGATCGAAGCACTCTCAGACACAGCCAGTTCAGACAGAGCATCTACGGTCCGGGGATTTTTCCTACTCGTGAAACATACTAATAATCATGCCGCAGATGAGCAGGGTTTACCCAGGATCGAGCAGGGATCGGCGGAAGAGTTCAAGATCCGTTGTCTGCGCAGAACTAGAGTATTCCTGTGAATACAACAGTTCTCGTTTATTTACCGCTAGAAGTACCTCAGAAAATCTTCCCACGATCCCGAAAACCTACCACCATAAGAGAGTAGGTGATTTTGGATTTTCCCCCGGTTATACCAACTTCTAATATCACTCCCAACCCACCACACAAACTTTTCAAAATGCAGCTACTTTGACTTCTAAATCCCCAACCCGCCCGTTCTAGAACGTCAGAAATACCTCAAAAAAGTGTTCAAATTGGAAAATTGAACTTATGAGGCGATTCCCTCTGCCCCCTGCTGTATTTGCAGAAATAATCTAAAAATATCATCAGGTGTTCCTGAGTTATACCCCTTTTTCCCAAAACCTGTGTTTCTGCCCATTTCCATGGCCCTGTTTCCCCATTCCTGCTGATTTCGCCCAAATCCGGTCTTTTCTCACCCAAAAAACTCGCAGAACCACCTGTACACCCCATAGGTTAACATTTGAGACCCCTCTGGTGCTGATATGACCCAATCTGACACCCTAGAATCTCAAATATGGACCGCCTTCCTATTCGGGACGCCGGAGGTTTGATGTTTGCAGCAGCATTGTCACATCAGTCACACTCTTTTCTTCCGATTTCGAGGTCGACTTTCACCAAAACCTCTCCCACCACTTCGAACAGCTGCCCTCTGTTAGCGGTACCGTATAATCACTTGCTAATTCTTACTTACCACATCCATTCATCCCATCATTCCTCTACTGCATAGTTTACACTACTCACTTAGAAGCCTCAGTTCCTTCTTGGTAACTGAGGCGTACGTCCGTTGATTGATGTGCTCAGAACCTATATAAGAAACACACAAATAACCCCACTTGACTCGAGAGCAGCACAGAAACAGTCCAGAGACTGTTCCAACAACCAACAAACAAATCAAATGGCAATATATGCACGTTTCCAAAGATCCCGACGAGTTACAGCCCCTAGTACAGGGCCTTGTAAAGGTTGTAGGGAGAGGTTTCGTATCTCTGGAAGAGATAATAGAGCAAACTGCGTAGAATGTGTTTCTAGACACAGTGGAAACATTATTTCCAAACAAGATAGATTTATAGCTTCGCAGCGTGTGTGTGTGTGTGTGTGTCCAAGTGACAGAGAAACAAGTTTAAAGTAGTCCCGTAGACTCAAGTAAGGCCCCTAGTTTATAGGCCAAGAACGTTCACAGAGCTTTCCCTAAAGAGGTACTTTCTGAGCAACGCCAGCAGTCACGTTTCCAAAGTTTTCCCTTGACGGTAGTTTCTGAAACCCGCTCCGCAAACAACAACAATGATGTTTCTTTCAACAGAGTCCCAGATCCAACAGATTCTCAGAGTTCAGACAGTTTCCAGGCAAAGCCCAAGTGCGTTTCCAGAATAATATATGATTCAGAAACAATTAAGATTTCAACTAATAGTGCTACTCTATAAGAGTGCGTTCGCCGAGGATCCCAGATCAACCCAATGCGCAAGCGTATAGCCTACTAGTTCGGGGGAAGATGCTGTGTCCATCGTAGAAACACCCTCGGATACTTACACAACCGCCAAGACACTGTTACAAAGCCCAAAACACAATCCCAATGAGTCAAAAGTCCGTTTATCCGTCTCCTTAACCGCGTTTCCGTCGGTTGTTCTTCCGAGCGTCGCCTCCCATTGGTTCCCAACTGTGAGCACGCCATGTTCCCTTGCCAATTACGAGGCAGGAACCCGTCAGCAGCACCCCTGTATTATTCAGAGGGTGTGTCGATCACCGATAGATCGGCACTGCATCTCGTTCGACCTGTTTCTGCTTCAACTCAAGTTTCCCCTTGGTTCCAAGTACGGAACTTGATAGTACTCCTTTGTAGGTCTCGGTAGATACCCGTTTTCTTCAGGGTTTCCCAGAAAGGGTTCTTGAGAAAGAGCCTTAGAACACCTTTAGAGTTGTGATCCGGATCCACAGGATAGTCGACCACCTGTTTCGGTGTATCCGCATCCTATGGAAACCGGCAACTCTGGCAACCGAAACACTCGTGACCGAATGCGTCTCCCCTAGCATCTCAACACAACACAACACATTGCCAACTCCCGTTCCTTAGACCCGTTTCCGTTGTTTTAAGTGAATGTTGGAAACAAGTCAAAAGAAGTCCCTTGACTTATTATCTGGCTGCACGTTTCCCTTACAGTTTTCAGGGCAAGACTAGCCAATGGACGTTCTAATTCCTTAGAACGTCCACCCGTTTCTCTGTGGTTCGCCCAACAGCTACCAGGAACCAGTACTGTTGCATAGAAACAACAGTTTCAGCAATGAGCACGATCAGAAACACGCAAAATTACGTGTATCTAACCATGGCCCAATTACTGGCTTATCACCGTTCCTTTACAATATTTTATTTCAGATCTAATCATTCCGTAGGCTACGCTAACAGGTAGATATTAATATAATGAGTTCCTTCTTGGTAACTGAGGCGCTACGCTAACAGGTCATGGGCCACGAACGGTTAAATGGCCTCAGACTTATCCTTGACCTTGATGACTGGCAAAGTCGTGACCACAGTCCCCAAATTACTGGAGGGTGGCACGAACTGGGTGTCTTACAAGGAGCACATGACTGCGCATCTGCTAGGCCAACCGGGCTTCCAAAAGCATCTAATGGGTCGGGCGAAGGAGCCCCAAGCACCCGAGAAGCTAGCTGACAACACGTCAAAAGCCAAAAAGGAAGCGTACAAAATAAAGGTGGATGCTTACGAGGACCTCATGGACGAGTGGCTGCAGAAGCAAGCCGCCATTATGAATATCCTCATCGCATCTTGGCCGGAAGAAATCCACCAGCATCTGATCGGCGTCAGACCGGCTTCCGCTTTGTGGAACACCCTGTGTGAACACTTCGAAAATCAGGGTGTACTCGCCAAGACAGACCTGCTACTGGAACTCACCAAGACGCGCTGCACCAATGAAGATCCCGAGGACGCACTGAAGACCATCGAGCACCTGATCAAAAAGCGCAACGAATATATCCTCGCCGGCGGAACACTCACCGATGACGTCTACGCCGCTATCCTCACCAAGGCCATGCCGAAGAAGCAGCGCCCTGTGGTGCAGACGGCGATTACCACGGCGACGGCGGCCGGCAAGGAGCTCAATTTCGCACTAGTCCACCGCACCCTCGAGCAATCCATCAAATTCGAGTTGGCCGATGACCGCCGCGAACGCGAGGAAGCCATGGCGATGGTGGCTAGGTACCAGCGTCAGCAGCAGTCGAAGGGAAAGGTGTCGTGCACCAACTGCGGATATAGCAATCATACCGTGGAGAAATGTTACCGTCCCGGCGGCGGTGCGGAAGGCCAAGGGCTGCTGAAGTGGAGGAAGAAGGGCGGTGGTGGAAAGAAGGGGAAGGCAGCGGCTGCGCAGGAGAACGAGGCGAAGCCCAGCTCATATGGTCAGGATAACCAGTTAACTGCCTGGCCCTGTCGACGGGCTCAATGCGTTATCTGTGGCAACTCTATATATGGAAACCCCACAGGATAACCGGTTAACTGTTCGGCTCTGCCGACGGGCGTAATGTGTTATCCTGTGGACCTTGCCGTATACAAAAAAAGGGTGCCCAATGAGTGGATTGAACTTGAGGCCTTTAGCTGTTGGGGGTAGCAGGGGCTGGCGGGGGGCATTACCTTTACACCATGAGAGCTATAATAGGGTGGTTGTCTGTCTCAACTAGGGTAAGCCTAGGCTTAGCCTACCTGGAGCTGCTTATACCTACCTCCAGGGCAGGGAAGCTGCTCTAGGTCTTTGAAAACAGTTTGTCAATATTTATTATGTATTTTGGAGTGTTTCAAAACCCTAACCCACCCTAACCCCCAACCAAAATAAATAGATATACCAAGGACCAAGGCACTAACCTCTACCCTACCCTCTAACCTGAAGATAAATAGTGACAAACTGTTTTCAAAGACTTAGGGCAGCTTCCCTGCCCTAGAGGTGGGTATAAGCAGCCCCAGGTAGGCTAAGCCTAGGCTTAACCTAGTTGAGACAGACAACTGCCCTGTTATAGCTCTTATGGTGTAAAGGTAATGCCCTCTACTGGTCCCCGCTGCCCCCACCAGCTAAAGGTCTCAAGTTCAATCCACTCCTTGGGCACCCTTTTTTTGCATACGGCAAGGTCCACAAGATAACACATTACGCCCGTCGGCAGAGCCGAACAGTTAACCGGTTATCCTGTGGGCTTTCCATATATGGAGTTGCCACAGATAACGCATTGAGCCCTTTGACAGGGCCAAGCAGTTAACCAGTTATCCTGACCATATGAGCTGCGAAGCCCCAGCAGCCGAATGCCACTGAAGACCACGCCTACCTGGCGGCAGCATCCCCGAGCTTCGCGCTCCGCACCACCTCTGGCCAGACAACTTGACTCCTCAACACCGGCGCATCCCAGCACTACGACGGCAACCTCGAAAATTTCGCTGACATCGCATCGTGCACGCCGTACGAGATCCAGACGGCCTCGGGCATCGAGTACGCAACCCAGAAAGGCACTACAAAGTTTACGTGTCAGGAGGACGGGGTAGTGAAAACATTCAGCCTCTCAAACACGTACTATCTCCCGTCGTGCTCGACCCCCCTTATCTCCCTCACTCGACTGCGCAAGCATGGCCTCATATTCAGCAACGCCGAGAACGGTCACGGCACGCTCACTGATAGCAAGACGGGGAGAGTAATCCTCCGCGTCCCCGAACGTGATGGCGTGTACCCGCTGACGACCTGGAAACCAGAGCCGGACACTGCCGCAGGCACCGCCCATGCCGCACGAAGGCCACTGACGCGCACCGAGGCCCACGAGCGCCTCGGGCACCTGGCGCACAGCACTATTGAGGTGCTGGCATGAGATAGGGCCGCGCTAAACTTCACTGTCGATCTATCCACGCCTATCATTGAGTGCAAGGCCTGTATCCAAGCTAAAATAAAGAATGTACCGATCACCAAGAAGCATAAAGACCCACGCTCCAAAGGTCCCGGCGATTTCGTATCAGGAGACCTGTGGGGGCCGGCGTCAGTAACAGCGAAAGGCGGGATACAGATATTATGGTACCTTCCTCGATGATAACACCGACGTCGCGGGGCTCTACCTCCAGAAATCCAAGGAGGAGAGCGAGACCCTGGCACACTACCAGGTGTTCGAAGCGGAGATGAAGACGCAGCACAGTGTCAACATCAAATGCTCCGGGAGCGACCGCGGGTGGGAGTACACCGGCGGCCTATTCAACAAGCACTTGGCGGCACAGGGGACGAGACGTGAGCTCAACCCCCATGACACCCCGCAGAAGAACGGAGCCGCCGAGCGCCTGAATGGCACGCTCGGGGGCCACATGCGGGCAATGCTGATCGCCAGCGGCCTCCCGAAACAATTTTGGGGGCTCGCCGTGATCTACGCCGTCTGGCTTCGAAACCGCACACCCACGAAGAAAACGGCACCAATGCCGTACGAGCGCCTGACAGGCAACAAGCCCAACCTGCGGCGCGCACGGCCATTCGGGTCCAGAGTTTGGGTGAGGATGCTTGGTGGGTCGAAGCTCGACCCGTGTGGCGTGGAGGCGATATGGGTTGGGCCGAGCGCAGAGACCCCGGAAGGCCACAAGGTCTACTGGCCGAAGAAGCATACCATCACCGTTGAGCGAAACATTCGCTTTGAAGATGGAACGGTATTCGGGGAGGAGGCGCCTGGGAAGTCCCAGTAGAGGTGCCCGCACAGCCTAATACAGGCACGGGTCAGCAGAATGCCGCGCCGAGCGATGTGCAACGCACCTCGAGCCCTTCCACCACATCTATCTCATCCAGCGCACCTCCTAGCGTGGAAACACCGCCGAAAAACACCGCCTAAAGTAGCGGAGAGTCAGTCTGGAAGTCAGACAAACCCGCCAGCTCATCGTCTCACCTTTACAGCCGAAGACATCGATGCCGACGACGTGGACGTAGCCGTCCCACAAGACGACGTCAGCGAAATGGGGGAGGAGCTCGGGCAGCGTATCCGCAAGCCGTCCGCGTACGTGCGCCGTTTGCAAGGCGGTGAGGGCGTAACAGGCGGATCGCGCCAATTTGCGCGCGGGCTGCAGGTTCCAGCTGACGAACCAGTCCAGAGGGCGGGAAAGGCGTACGCGGTGTCGATTATCCCGCGTTCGGTGCGCCAGGCGGAGAGGAGCGAGGTGTGGAATGAGTGGAAAGAGGCCATGGAGAGTGAGATCACGTCGCTTGACGACCACGAGACTTACTCTACCGTCCCCACGCTCTGATGCTAAATCTCCCATCATCCCTCTCAAGTGGGTCTTCGATAACAAGACGGACTCCGCGGGCGAAATCACACAACGCAAGGCGCGGATCGTGGCTCGAGGCGACTACCAGGACGTGTTCGGCGCATACGGGGAAACTTTTGCCCCTGTACTCAAACCCACCTCGCGCAACATTTTACTTGCCCTCGTGGCACACAACGGATGGGATGTCCGACAAACTGATTTCCGTGGCGCCTACCTCAACGGTGTCCTTCCCACACCTGTCTACGTCGAGCAACCCGAAGGTTTCGACTCACCGGAAACACCGTGCCAAACCTATATATGGAAATTGCACAAGGCACTCTACGGTTTGAAGGACGCGGGCCGGATCTGGTACGACACCCTCTGTAAGCACCTCTCCGAGCTTGGTTTCACGTGCAGCGGAACCGACCACGCCGTTTTCTACCGCATTTCGGGTACCGAGCGTATTTACCTCGGTATTCATGTTGATGACACCATATCGACTGGAAACGATACCAATGCACTAATCCAGCTCGAACGGGAACTCAACGCAAAATTTCCCCTCAAGATCATCGGCAACACGACCCATTTTCTGGGGATTTCCATCCACCAGGACTGCGACGCCGGAACGATCTCGCTTGGGCAGACATCATATATTGATGATGTTGTTGCTCTCGCTGGGCTGGAGAACACCAAACCAGCCCTCTCTCCTCTCGCTCCTGGCGCTCGTCTCGGCCGCGAGTTTTGTCCCAAGACAGAGGAGGAGATCAAGGACATGCGCGACATCCCCTACCGCGCTGTCATCGGTTCCCTCATCTGGATTGCGAATCACACGCGGGCGGATATCGCGTATGCGACAAGCCTGCTGTCACAGTTCCTGTCCAACCCCGGGCGTGTTCACTGGGAGGCAGCCAAGTGCGTCGTCCGTTACCTTAAAGGTACGCGCGACAAGCGGCTGATTTTCGGGAAGACACCGGATCGCCTTGCCGGGTACTCAGACTCCAGCTGGGGTTCTGAGGTGCTCGACTGACGTTCAATGTCGGGATACGCGTTCACCCTTTTCGGGGGAGCAATCTGCTGGAGTGCGAAAAAGCAGACCTCGGTCGCGCTTTCTACCGCCGAGGCAGAATATATTGCTCTGGCGCATGCAACGAAGGAGGTCATGTGGATCCGCACCTTCATTCGAGAGGTCTTCAAGATAACCCCGGGACCTATTGCGATCCACGTCGACAACCAGGCCGCGATTGCAATGGCGAAAAACGACTCATTCCATTCACGTACTAAGCACATTGCATTGCCGTACCACTTCGTCCGCCAAGCTGTCGCATCCCGCATCATCTCACTCACCTGGATCGCCTCCGACGCCAATGTCGCTGATATCTTCACCAAGCCACTGGACGCCGTCAAGACTTTGCGGTTTACCGAAGGTCTCGGACTAACGGTCTGAGGGGGAGTGTTAGCGGTACCGTATAATCACTTACTAATTCTTACTTACCACATCCATTCATCCCGTCATTCCTCTACTGCATAGTTTACGCTACTCGCTTAGAAGCCTCAGTTCCTTCTTGGTAACTGAGGCGTACGTCCTTTACAATATTTTATTTCAGATCTAATCATTCCGTAGGCTACACTAACAGGTAGATATTAATATAATGAGTTCCTTCTTGGTAACTGAGGCGCTACGCTAACACCCTCCACTTCTAAAACACCCCACTAGGTACTTCTAAAACCCTCTAGTCTCACTACAAACTGGGCTAACCCTTCTATATCCTTCTAAACGCAGCAGCCTGCCACGCGCCCCCACTTCTAACACCCGGCGCCGACTTCTAATACCTCGCGCCGCCCACTTCTAATACCCCGCGGCGCCTACTTCTAGCACCCCGTGCCGCCCTCCGCACCCGCCCGTGCCCGTGCCACGTCATCCGCGTCCCCGCCCATCTCCACTTCTAATACCCCGGTGCGCCCACTTCTAATACCCCGCCGCCCACTTCTAATACCCCCCGCTGCCCACTTCTAGCACCCCGCGCCGCCCTCCGCACCCGCCTGTGCCCGTGCCACGTCATCCGCGTCCCCGCCCGTCACCACTTCTAATACCCCGGTGCACCCACTTCTAATACCCCGTCCGCCACTTCTAATACGCCGCCGCCCACTTCTAATACCCCCGCCGCCCACTTCTAGCACCCCGCGCCGCCCTCCGCACCCGCCCATGCCCGTGCCACGTCATCTGCGTCCCCGCTCGTCTCCACTTCTAATTCCCTGCGCGCCCACTTCTAATACCTCCCCCGCCCACTTCTAAAACCCCTAACGCTCACTCCGCACCCGCCCGTTCCCGTGTCACGTCATCCGCGTCCCCGCCCGTCCCGCCCACGCCCCCACCACCTAGGCCGTGCGCTGCCACGCCCGCCCCATGCCGCCCTAACATTGCGTCTCCTGCTCTTGCCCTCCCACGCCCGCTCCGTTCCTCCCCGCCGCTACGCCGCCTCCGTGCGCCCGTCGCCGGCCTTGACGCCGCCACCGCGCCGCGTCCGCGCCCATGCCGCCGCGGGGCCCCCATCCTCCCCCGTGCTCGCGGCCCTTCGACATCCCTTCGGCGTGCCACCAGGCTGCGCCTCATGGCCCAGCCTCCTCTTTCCGCCTCCGCGCATGCACGTCCTGCCCCGCGTCCCATCGCAGCCGTGCCACCTCCTGCGCACCTCCTACCCCGACCCTCCTTGTCCCGCACGAACCTCGCCGCTGCGCCCTCTCTGTCCCGCCCCACGTCCACACCGCTGTCGCGCCCTCCCGTGCGCTGCCACGCCCATTCCGTCCCGCCTCCACCCGTGCCCACCTCCGCACCCCTGCCCACGTGTCAGCACGCCCGCCCCTCCCCCCATCCATACCACGGTCGCGTCCCTCTCCTGCGCCTGTACTCGCGCTCACCTCCGCCTCGGCACGCTAGTCTGCTTCACAACTACGCCGCAGTACATCCACTTGTGTCCCGTCCCCACCTCGCCACCGCACCGTCCACCTCCACCATCCCGTTTCCCGCACGCGTCTCCCTGCACCCGCTTACGCTTCGCGTTCACACGTCCGCTACGTCCCCTGCGCGTCCCCGCTGCCGCTTCCGCACCCCGGTCGCTCCTCCCTCCCCACCGCGCTACGTTCGCGCCCGCACACGTCCGCGCCCAGATGTCCCCGCTGCTTTCCACCAGCAGCCGCGCCCACACCTCAGTGTCCCCGTAGCAGCTCCCGTCCGCTGCGTCCGATACCGCCCTTGTGCAGGCGCCTCCTCACTCACCCGTCTGCATCTCTCGCGCCTCGTGCTTGACCGTATCCGCCGCACCTCTTCGCGCTACCGTCGCCCCCTCTACGCCGAACACTACCCTCGCCGCCCCCCTTGCTGCGCGCATCCCGGCGCACGACTCCACCTCCCACCGCTACTACTGTCCACTGGATCTCCACCCTGCTCGTCCGCTCCTGCCTCCGCCCCTGCCTCCGCCCCCACTACTGCCAGTTTCTCAGCCACACATCCAGCTGCTCATACGCCCACCTTCGTCTCGTCCCCACCACCCTCATCGTTTTCATCCTCCACCCCGTCCGGCTCCCACCACGCCGCTACTTCATTTTCCACGGGCCTTTTCTCGATATCCTCTCCCTCTACATCTCCTCGCCCTGCGTAATTGCGTCGCGTCGCATCCGCCTCGTCCCTACCAGTGTAATTTTTTACCATGTTAGTCAGTACACACCGCAATATTACACACAATATTTTGGCTTACATTGGCGTGAAACAACCTTAAGAACCTTGCGTGTCTCGATTCAATTCCTTTGATATCGCATTCACATCTGTCTGCACATTTCTTCTTCCCTCGCGGCTCAACTTTCCAAGTAGTTCCTCTGTTTCGCGTCACCACCCACATCCACCTTTCTCCAAATCAGATCCCTCGCGCTCATTTCCATCGCAAAGGCGTTTTTAGGCCTCATTTCTCTGCCATGGTTTCATCTCCTTTATTCATCCCACTTCCCCTCGTTGCACCCGCCGTCACATTACACTAATTCCTGATTTCGACAGAATATCGATCCCACCTCGCCGAGCAAGTTAATTGGATTGGCGCGTTTTGTTCAGCTTCAAAGATCTGATTCAATCTCGCCCACACCTCAACAATAAGACTTTATTGTAATACCTTCGTTCAAACGCCGCCGACAGAAATGCAGGTTACATTACAGTTCCTCCTGGATTTGTGCGTGTACTGCACATTAAACCGTTTTGTTTGATTGACTGAGACCTCTCGCAGAATATCTGTAGGCTCCCCGACTCGACCTCCTTGATTGCTTTAATCTGCAGAGTGTCTTGTTTTTTGATGCGTCAGGCGCGTGAGGTTACAACGTCGCATCAGAATTTCTTGGATCCCTTGAATGTTGAAGTTTCCGGCTCGGCCCACGATTCAAATAATCATACCGCATCGCTTCCCAAGGCAAGCATTTATTTTCTCACTAATCTTTGCCTCAGAAGGAAGTCGACCTTTGTCTTGTCCGCTAAGTCCTCTCTTCTCGACTTGATGTGCATTTCAATTTCTAGTCAAGACAATTAGGGGTGGAATTAGGACACCTCTTCAGGCGGTCAGCGACGCGTTGGGTGCTTGCATTCTGTTCCCCCTCGATGCAAGCCCGACTGACTTGCTCGCATGGATTCTCGATTGCTGACCTCCCCACTCCAGAACCGAGGTGCGTTGATTATCTCTCGCTCATTCTACATCCCGAAGAATTTTGTGGACACGAGCTTCCGATCCATGTTCTCAGGCGTGTAACTGCTTGGGGTGCCGATATCAAATCTGACCCATTGCCCCAACCTGCTCTACGCGGCCGCATCGCATGCACATCCCTTGAATTCAACTACTGACTGTGTTCGACACCTTATGTCGACTTCAGACCAGCTGTCCCTGCTTGCGCTGTTCCCCCTTGTTTTCCAAGCTGCTCGCACCGTCCATCGCGTCCCGCGTTTTTCTTTTCCTTTTTCTAATGCTACTCTCTGTAATATATCGCCCCATACGGACAACGCCCATCATTAACGTCCCTCCTAGATTGGCCCCACCGTCCTCCGTCATGATCAGCCAGCAGAGGGACTATCCCTGCGCGCCGGTTCATCCTCCGCCCTGGGAACGTCTTCATACCAGGTCCGCGAGCTCAACCACAGCTGACTGAGCACTCACCAATTGACAGATTTCTTTCTCGCTGGAAGCTTCGAATACATGTGACTTTCAGCTTTTATATCTTGCGCGTGTCAGCTCTTCCTCCACTGAACCAAAAGTTACCTCGCATCTCAACTCCAAAAGTTCAACCAATTTCAACGGTCAAGTCCAATAGTTCAACAGTTCAACTCCGAACTCGCTCCCACCCCAGTGTTCTTCCTTTCCCCGTGCGCGGACATACGCCCCGCGGTGAGGAGCTTGGCACCATGGTATGGCGGTGGATTTTGCATATGGGCGTACCGCACGGTAGTGGGTGGCCCGAAGGTGCTTCTCGTCTCCGTCCCCGCTTTTATTGCATAATGTATGGGCAAGTCTCATCTGATCTGCGTCCCTGCACATCCCTCACATTCCTGCCGCGCTATAATTACTGAATGGCAGGCACGAATTTGTGCTGGCCTCTCCGTCCTTCCTCCCCGTCATGTTCCTACTATTTCCCATTTGTTCCCACTCGTCCCTCCCTCCCTCCCCTTCCTTCTTCCTTCCTCCCCTCGCGACGTCTCTCCTCCTCTGCTCTCCACCTCGTTGATCTTCTTTCTATATTATTTTAGTCATCCTTCAGGCGCCCGTAATATATATATATGCTTCTCCCTTCTCATTTAACCTCAGGTCGGAGTCCATCTTCTTATGGGGTGAAATGGATTTCTTTGATGTGACTGCACCTTTTGAGTGTTCTGTTTCACATGATCCCTCGGATTCCGGGTCCGTGGCCGAGATGAATGCACTCATTCGGTTGAATTTTCTATGTGGCATGGTGATTTGTTTGTTCTCGGCCGATCGATGTGAATCGATCGTTAGCGCAGATTGTATTGCATTCCACCCAGACCTTGTCATGGTGGAATTTTCATCGTTTGACAATTGACTCACTTGATTACAGGGTTCCATGTAAAATCTGGCTAGGGTTGGGAACCATGTTTGAACCAACGGGATTGAAGGAACACATTTTCGTCCTGTTCAACGCATTCCGCATCTGAGTTCTAAATCGTCGGGCTTCCGCGCTTGCTCACATGCGGACGGATCAGCCGATCATAACGGCATGATACTGCGACCGATGCTCCTTGTCCTCGTCCATGATTCATCCGCTCGCGTTCTCCACATTCTGACTTCTGGCAGCATTCTCCGTGTGGTATTCGCAGCCAGCTTAAACCTCCCTCCGCATACACGCTACCCTCTGTCAGAAACCGGTATCATCCCCCCCCGCACTGACTTGGATGTCGTTATAGTACTGGTTGGGTCCCAAGCTATATCTGCGTCTCGGGCTCGTGCCGATAATCCTGGAAAGCAAACATAATCTTTTACCATAATATTTTCTCCCGCTCGGAGCGTTCATCCCATGCTCAGCGGATACAGTCCAGCACAGAACAATATCGGCGCTCTACCCTTTGCTTATGGCTTTGATCCCAGTTTACTGCGCGCATTTTCTACGGGTTGAACTCAATTTTACTCGTGGCTCGTGGAAACAACGGCCAAACATAGCAGATGCGCTTCTCCGGTGGACTCGACACTGTGTTCTTTGCCTTAGGTATGCATGGTATGCCTCGATCGCTTGTGAATTGCTTCTATTCTTCGTTGTCCAATCACTCCTTGATTGAAGCTTGCATGCGCAGTTCGCAAACCACTCTGCGTGTCATTATGGTGCGTCACAAATTCTGGCGAGCTAACAGAGCTCCGTGCATTTGTTTCATTTGCGCTGGTTCACTCTTCAATTATCTTCATTGACATCTCTGCTCCATGTGCGTATGATTACAGATCTTTCTCTAACTGATTTCTTCAGTTCATTCTTCTTTCGACTGGTTCAAGATCCTACTGTGATGGCGGGCCTGCGGCACGGTAAATCCATTATTATTCAAATCTTCCCCATTTAGTTTCCTGACATTTCATCTCGTGGGCACTGACTGATGTGCTGGGGCACTTGTTCTGGAAGGGTGGACTGTTTAAAGTCTGTCCATATTACACACTTTTTCTCTCAATTGAACAGACGCGTTATACAGTATCTATGCTGCAAGAAACTGCTTGCCGCACTTCTGCATGAGATCCCTCTCATAGTCCGCCTTTTGGTCGCCACAAGGCCCAAGACCAATACGAGCCTGAGAGCAAGCAAACACCCGAAATTATCCGAGTGCGTGCCATTCAAAAATCATTGATTGCTCTAATGACACGGGCAGGGTACCCGATGACGCCTTCCCACGCCTCAGTCTTCCAGCAGAAGTGTTGGCTAGTCTTTCTTTACCGGGATCTTTCGACCTCGTCTCCCGCCTACTGGAGACTTTGCATAACGCTGTTCAGTCCACCACGTCAACGGATGTCGACATCAGCTACATCGAGCAGCCGATTATGTCGGCTGTGGAGCATTCCGCCGAGAAGATTACTGTACGTGTTTTCGTAGCGTCGGATAAACAAACGATTGAAAAGTTTCCTAGGGGGCTCTAAATCTTGCTTCCAGTGCGATCTGCTTGGATATCCTCGTGGGTTTTATTCGTGGTGGGTTGAGCCTCTTCAAATTCTTCAGCTGTTATTGATCCGAATGTAGTTGCCGATAATCCTCAAACATTCAACCAAGGGCTCTTGTTGATGGCCACGTTGGCGCGGCTCGCACCCGACTGAGTCCTCCACAACGTCATGCCAGTCTTCACTCATGGGATCCAATGTTTTCCATCGCGACGATTCTTAGTTTCAACGTCGTTCAAAGGTACATCATTCTTATCTGATGGAATACGGAAGCTCATGAGTGTACAAAGACCATCGATAGCATACTTCCTGTTATGGTTTCTTCCCTCAAAAGCGCTCATTCAGCGCGTTTGGATCTTTACCTTGCATCCAGAGACTTCCTTCGTGTCTTCACGGATGCTTCGAATCACATACCGGTCACCGTCGCACAAGGTTTGTCTCCCGCGATCCCGTTATCAATGTATATCCTCAACTCAGCTTTTTCGGCCATCTGGTCGAGGTATTCGGCCCTGTGGGCTTTCTCTTCCCCATTTTTTATGCTTCTGGTCGAAAAAATGGCAATCGCGTCGTCCATCAAAACCCAGAGGAACAAAACTCGCTTGCCTTACCCATCTCTGTGCTTCACCGCCACCCTCCTGCTCTCCAAATTTTCATGAGCTCCAGCTCTTCTGAACTCTAACGACTTGAAGTGAATGCCGGTCCTAGATTCTAACCCTCTCCCCTCAGCTACGCTTTTTTGCCCTCAGCGCTTCAACCCTACCATTACAGCTGCATGGCCCATCAAAGTAAGCCAGAATTTTTCCTTCACTCCTCTCTCTCTTCCTTTCTCTCGACTACACATTTAGCTTTACGACTTGTTGGATCACCTTTCCAATATTCCTTGCTGTCTTCTTTTCTATTCTTTCTTCCACTCCCTCCTCGCCCATTTGCCCTTCCCGGCGTCACAGGCAACACCTGCGCCGCACTGTGTCTGCTGATGAAGTGTCAGGTCACAACGAACCCTTTCGACACTTATAGACTCACACCTGGGACTTCTTGGTGAGCGGGCACTGTTGGTTTGATATCCTCGTCGTGTCGGGACGGACATTTGTCTTCTTCGAGCATCTCGTGGCTGTCTTTCTCGGTGGCATCAGTCTGGAGCGCGCCTGGAGGAGGGGGGTAAACGCTTGCATGAATCCAAGATGAGGGTGCGTTCCTCCGTGATATCCATCTATCCTCCTCTCCTCCCTGATGCGCGTGGTGCAGCCCCGCGTCGGTCGGAAGCGGCTACGGTCACAGGAGGATTCGTCTTCCTATTTCTTTCTATTAGCAGCGGCATTTCGTCCGAGGACCGTTCTCTAAAAGGGGCAATTCGTGGAATTACTGCGGTGACATAAACACGTTTTGAAGATTTTAAGCGAGGCGTGTTCTCGTACCACCACCATCTTCGCCACCTTGATACGGTACGTGCCCATCCTATTTCATGTACGCTCAGAGCGTACATCTCTCAACCATCATTGTACCTACTCGCTGCGGTGGCAAGATGCTGAGCGTGCATGCGCCACTCACGCGTCGCCATGTGCCACTCACGCGTCGTCGCGTGCCACTGTGTGGCAGACGCGTCAGAATGCGAGGCGGGGGAAGCATGCCCGACCTTGGGATCCTTACTCCTGCCTCACAAACTGTAGTGTCTGTCAGAAAGCACGGGCTTCGAGGTGGAGCTTCTGTCGTACGTGAGGAGAACGTCGAAACGCGGAAGCGGGGCCCACACGCCCGACCCTGGGATCTGCTCTCCGTTTCCGCGTTCCGATGCTTTCCTCAGGATGGTATAGCGATGCCCTGCCTGCACAGTTGATGGAGCGGGGATGCCTGTTTCATCAACATTAGTGTGTCTTTCGCTGTTCCGAGCGAGCTAACGGCCCAGCTTGCAGGGAAATGAACCAGCTTCAACGGATGGTCAGGAGTGTCTCGACCGCCATCAAAGTCTAGAACGTTCGCCTGGACGATATACTCACCAAGCATGCGTGAGCTGGAGGTAGACGATCCCCCGCTGGAGCCGCGCCCGGCAACGGACCTTGGTCATCGCGCGTTCGCCATCTTTATGTTCTTCGTCCTCCATCCAACACTCACGCCCTAGTACATTCGTCTTCATACTTCATCTTCCCTCCAATCCACGTTCTCTTGCCATCCCGCTCTTCCTCACAATGTCTTGTGCCGTGCGCTGATCTTCCGCAGGCACGGACCCTCCTGTCACACCGAGAACACCCACGGCCTCAACTTCCATGGCCCATGACCTGCGAAATTCGGAAGACTTGGTAGACGTGGTATGAGCCTTGAGGTGAGCCGCACGTTCGTCGTCGTTCTGTATGTGCACAACCTTCCCACACTTGCTCTGGCGATGGCATTGTGGCATGAGAATGGGCCGGAGCGTTTGTCCATTCGCTCTCTCCCGTTGCCTCACGACTCCCCTCCCCTCGTTACTTTTCTCTATCTTCGTTTTCGTATTTTGTGTCAGGATTGCCAACTCACACCCACCCTCCCTCATCTGGATGCACTCCTACATTCAGATTAACGAAGCCGGAGGAGGAGACGGAATGGACACGATGCGTACGCTACATCCCCACAAATTTTCTTCCTTTTCTATTTCTCTCTGCTTGATGTTGTTGGTGTGGGGCGAAAGCGGACACCGCCATCAGCCGGATTGGGGGACGCATGGTTTGACGGGCGCAGGCGGGGGTGTGGTGCGGAGGCATCGTCGGGAGCACCCACGCCACACTTGCGCATCCGCTCGGCGGGGAGCGACGGACCGCCGCCATGCGTGTTGCAGGAGCGAGACCGACAGCGCGCGCGCTGTGCATGTTCGCCGTGATTCAGAGTGGAGATACTCGACCCCGAGCGCATCCATGGACGGGATGCATGTGTGTCGTGTGGGGAGCCTGTATACGCGTCGGGGATGTGATCTCGACAGATTGAGGCGAGGCGGCCGTCGTGTACATACTGGAGATACATCCGGAACCGGGGGTGAGATGTCAATCGCTGCGTATGTAATCGTACAGGCAGTATACACCGGCGGATGGAGGGCACATGGATGGAATGCGCATCTGTGCATGCGCAAATCCGAGTTTATGCCAGCAGAGCCCGCCGTTCGGGAGCCATCGTATGCGCGCCCCCTTTTGCGTGAAGGCCACTGGGGGCAAGCGCGTGGAGCTCGACTCCCCGCGTTCGAGTGGAAAACTCTAGTCCTCGCTCTCTTTTTTCCGTTATTTCTGGTCACGTTCTTCTCGCGTTCGGCTTTGTGCTCAATATTCTCCCACATATTTTTTGGTAACGTCGGGTCACGGTTTTGTCTTGGTGTTTAACCCTTGTATGTATGAAACGTTCGGCGCTTTGAAGATGTCTTTGGGTCCGACTCTGCGTTTGAATATACAGTACTAAACCGGGAAGCGCCAACGATCAGAATGTTTCATAGATCTCTGAGCCAAATCTAAAGCCAATTACTCAGTCCAAGTTGTATTCTGGATCGGATTGATATCTAGTCCATGGCACAATTTATTTTGGGGGCAACATTTGGTAGCTCTCAAGAACGAGGCAAATCTTTTATGGAGCCTAAATATGTCCAAATAACATAGAAGCGCAACACTTCGACGTGATCAATTGTAGTTCTGGGGTTATAGCGCCTGCTTCGTGTCTACAAGAAGCTGCGACTTTTTGATCATATAAATTAACAGTGTAACAGCTCTCGACGAGCATTCGGAGCCAAAGGGCCTGACAATGTCGGCGGCATTGGCGTATATGCTGCAGC
Source organism: Mycena olivaceomarginata (assembly GCA_029378375.1). Classification (NCBI taxonomy): domain Eukaryota; kingdom Fungi; phylum Basidiomycota; class Agaricomycetes; order Agaricales; family Mycenaceae; genus Mycena; species Mycena olivaceomarginata. The sequence continues at coordinate 126,536 of JARKIC010000230.1, read as the reverse complement.
TCCGATTGCTCTTCGCAGTTCTCGTCAAGACGTGGTCTTCATACTTGACACTGCCCGGTGCTGCCGCTGGAGGAAAAGGCTTGACAGAGTGGTGGCTCCGCGTCGGCGTCAGCATATTTGTGGTCATGTGCGGCCTAACCCTATTCGCCGCCACCGTTCCCCGCGTTTAAGTTCACTACGTCTGAGGAAGAAATAATATTTTCGCTTACCTAGAAAGAGTGAATCGGAGAGGGCAAAAATGAAAATTGAGATAAAAGACCTAGCAGTGTCGGAAGAGGACATCCAGACACCGGTTCAGTCAAGTCGGAGCTGATTTCAAGGCTGATATCATCGGTCATGATTGGGCAGCATCGAACAGGCGCGTTTCGACGGCAAGCGCCTCGGGAACATTTTAAGTGCCGAGAGGACATCCCCCAGCTAAGATACGCCGCTTGCTTTAGTTAAATCCAAGCAAGCTTCAGGGAGAAATAGACATACCTTGTTGGCACTGGTGATGCTGCACCCTCGCGCGCGGGCGTTTGGCAAACGAAAACCAGGGCGACACTGTAGACGTTCAGAGGGGTTGCGAACGATGCCCTACATCGCTTGGTTCAGCCAGATCGGCGGGGAAGTGACTGAGATAGTAGCGTACCTCTGTGGAGGGTGGTTTGGCAGCACATGAGGTCACATCCGAGCGCGCGGGCGTTTCGCAAGCGAACACCAAGATGACACTATATCTGTCTAAAGGAGTGCCTAAAGATGTTCTACATCACTTGGTTCAATCGAATCGGAGCTGTATTGGTGAAGAAACTGACGTACCTTTGTGGACCGGATCACACATCACATCTCATGATGGTGCACCCTCGCGCAGACGCGTTTCAAAAAGCGAGGGGCCTGAGGATTTATGGGCGTCTAGGAGATATGAAGAGTATGCCGCAGGGTTCGATCAAATCGGAGGTGGATTGGCCAAAAAACTTTGTAGAGGTAATCACCCATCACACCCCTTGATGGTGCACTCTCGCGCGGACGCATTTCGAAGGCGAGCGGCCTATGGACCTTTCAGGCGCGTAAGGAGGATCTTAAAGATGAGCTCCATCGCTGAATTCAGTCAAATCGGAGTAGAATCGGTGGAGAAACTAAAGTACCTTTGAGGATCAGCTCATGCATCACATCTCCTCGATGGCGCACCCTCGCGCGGATGCGTTTCCCAGGCGAGCAGCCTGCAGAATTTACAGACGTCTTGAGGACCTCTAAAGGATGCCCTACGTCGCTGAGTTCAGCCAAATCAGAGCAGGATTGGCGGAGAAACTAACGTATCTTTGTACAGCTGCATCGCGCAGCCTATCTTTCTAATCGGAGAATGTGGTTCCATGTTCTGGGATTAGAGAGATGGGAGCATATTGGCCCGCAAAGCTGAGTTTGACGTAAAACTTCACCTTCCGAGTGGAAGTTCGACTTCGGACATCCATCTTCAGCTTCAGCAATTTTCGGCTTTAAGGTTGAACATGCTCCGAAAGTTCGAGTTGCGCTCTCAACCGTCATAGAATTTACATTTTCAAGGTTCCTGGCCATAAAACTAAAATATTCAATGAAAATAAGTTCATAATCGTGTTCAGTTTGGTCGAACCACTTCCTGAACCGGACATTGCCGAGTTGATTGCCGAGACAAAGGCGAACGGGTTCGCACGAGTCAAGTTTTCACTGAGCCACTGACCACAACCACGTCGTACATCTTTGCGACGTCACTCTGCCAGCTCTCCCATCGACAACTTTGGAGAGTCATTCTGATCTTTCTCCCACTCTTATTTCCGTAGCCCTCCCTCAAAAGATACCCGTGTACCTTGGCACATTCACGACTGGAAACTATGGATCAGTGGAGAGTCGCCATCCTGGGTGATGGTGGGGTAGGAAAAACCGTGTTGGCCGTCCAGGTAAGCTGCGCATCCCCATCTCTTGTTGCCCCCCACTGAGGCCCCTCAGTTTACATTGAGTCGTTTCGTCGGGGAGCTCCCATCTGTGCTAAAACTGCTGATGGCCTATTCAACTTCCCCACCCTTGCAGAGGTACTGCCGTCCAATCGGCCATTGTCACAATATATGAGTCACTGAACAGACACTGTACAGACTTATGATCCAACGATAGAAGATGCTTACCGCAAGCAGTTTGTAGTCGATGACCGTATGTGTTTTGTGGAGGTGATTGATACTGCCGGTCAGGGTACATCCGCGCATCCTTCTTCGGCATTCCGAGATTCAATGTCAAGGCCGCTACGTAGAGGAGTACGCAACACTCCGGGATCAATGGGTCCTAGTTCCTGCTGTCCCGGGGATTTCATGCATCCTGCAAATAATCCCCCTGACCTCAGTTTTTCTTGGTTCAACTTGGTTTTTTTACACCTCCTAGGTATAACTGTATACTACTGCCCTAGGACATACAGGGTATCCCCTTCCCCTAAGAAATCCCTCCACAATTTCATCCCTGGACCCTGAAATCCCTTGTCAGTCCAACCAAATATTCTGCAAAGGCTGCCAACCTTTTTTCAAAAAAAAACCATTTTCCACCTGCTTGCCTTGCATTTTGAACATACCAATATGGTTGTCAGGTTTGGGAAATCATACTCACCCATTTTCAGCCCTCTATGACACCTCTCTGCTGAGATGCATGCCCTGGAACCGGTAGCTGGGTGAAATTTTTATTTTTTGGCTGTTCCTCATATCACAACCCCGACAGGAGGATTTTGGTACATGTATTTTGGTAGGAAATACTCCCCTCGTCGATAACTACCTGCCCATACCAAAATTATATTTTATGAGGACGAATTGCCCCTGCAATGAATATAATTACGCCGAAACTATTCATGCGAGAATGCGCTTTGACCGGTTCCCACGCTTTCCCCACAAGTTGCCCCATGATTGCATCAAAACTTGGCTTTCGGCCCCCTTCCGCCCCAGTTTCCCACACTTCCCCCAGCCAATAAATCCCGCCCGAATGAGCCGCCCCAGATCCCCGCCCCATCATCCCCGCCCGGAAACAGCCGCCCCGCGGCTAATCCCTGGAATTCCCACCCCAACATCCCCTAAGCCCGCGCCCCTATTTCTGGTCAACGCGATCATCCCCATGCCGCCCCGCCTGCATGTGAATGCCGCCCCAGCCTGCCCCAGCCCTCCCTGTATCCATCCCCATCGGATCATCCCGCCCCCATTCATCTATCCCCGGTCCTCTCCCTTCCTCTTTCTCCGAGTGGCCCTGCAAGCCCAATTCCCCATATTTTCGGCCATTTGCGCCTCATCTTCTTCCTCCTACGGAATCCTTCCTTGCTTCCAGCACCAAAACCCGCTTCCATTCAACTCCCGTGCGTGGATCAAGGGCTGTGCACCATCAGCCTCCTTGTCCGCTACGCCCACCAGCGCCTGCTCCGACCCTAGTTTCCCATCCCGCATCCACCTAGCCCCCGTGCCCTTCCCGCACGTCCGTTCAATCCTAATCCACACTGCTGCTGTGTCTTCCTCCCGTGTGCTGCCCCGCCGTCCCGTCCCGTCGCGCCACTGCGTCTTCTCCTCTTGCCTGTCCCGCCCTACGTCCTCCTCCCCTCTGCTGCCACGCCAGTGTCGTCCCCCTCTTCCTGTGTCTCCGTGCGCGTGCATCTACATTGCGACACGCTGGTCCCGCTCTGTGTCTACGTCACCAAGTCCCTCACACCGGCAGTGTGAGTCTGGTCCTGCACTCCACTCCATCGCCAGTGAAGTTGCAGCTGGATGCTGAAAGGGTCGACAGAGATGATCAGCTCCCCTCCGTCGTATTCACGGTGCAGCACCCATCATCAATCCTCTTATCCTCCTGATCCCCACCATGCCCATGTGTTCGTCCACATCGATTCCCATTGCAGCTTCATTTTGCCCTCGGGCAGCGGCGTCCCTTTGGCTGTTGACCAACTCGAGTGCCCCAGCCGCACCTGTTCTGCGCAGATGCGAATACGCATCTGGTCGTGGGTGCGACTTGGAGCCCGGGCTGCGCCTCCATCGCAAGTATCATGTATGTGTGGTGCCTTCGAACTCGCCGTCAGCGGGATACCGGTGTGTTTATCCACTCTCTCCTTCCTTATTCTCCCTGTGACCGAGTCCATCTCCCGTACCACTACTCGCGCCAACCATCGCGTTGGCACGGCTCCAGTGCTGCGCTTCAGGAGCACAGCGGAGCCGCACGTCCCCCTTCCGTGACGACACGCTCATCGAGCCCCGTCTCCACTTCTGCGCTGTCTGTCCGCACCCGCCGCCGCGTCGCCTGCACTACCTCGCCTCCGCGTCGCCTCGCCTCTATCCCGTCCCCGCCACATCTGATGAACATCCACGCACGCCCGTTCCCTGCACACCGAGTCCCCTTGACGCTTGCTCCCGGCGCGCCTCCGGATTGCATCCATCGCTCTGTCCGGTCTCCCCCCTCCACTGCGCTGTAGTTGCCGCGCATCACCCTCCCCATTCCGCGTGCAGCCCGCACTCGAATCCACTACGGCATTGCCCTGGTCAATGTTAGCTACCCCGCTGGTGTTCTCACTACCGGATTCTCGCCCACGCATCTCTCCATTCCTGCCCTGTGCAGACCCCCTACCTTGCCCTCGTGTCATCATCCATCCTGTGATGGATACTTGCCTGACTGGCCCTAGTGAGTCTTCTCGCACCCGAATGAGTCTTCTCGCTCCCGAATGACTCAAGAATATTTCCATAAAAGGAAGATCAACGAAGATTCTCTCATCTTCGTTAACGTTCCACTACCTTCTATTGTAGCCAAGTAGATATAAAAGGGAGTCGTCCCCTCATGTGACAACAGCTCATTCTTACCTCCTACAATCTACTTAGATTTTATCCTTAAATCTTGTGTGAACCTAAGTCAAGCCTCGCGCTGCCGAAGCCAATGTCCTCATACTCTAGGTCTCCTCGTCGTATTCCTGGAGGCCCTCGGCGAATATTCGGTGGGACCTTGCTGGAGATTGACTTGGAGTGCTCCAAATTGGTGAGACCCTCACCCAAGACATGGAAGCGAGCGTTCCCCGATGAGGACTGGGGGTGGAGGGTATTGCCTGATGACACCTTTTTGGCGGTGGCTTCACTGTGCCTGTTCGGAGCTGCACGACATCGCTTGGTTAGCTGCGCTGTGGAAGTGCCAATCAGCACACTCGTTACATTTACCTCCTAAGGAATTGTACTTGGTGTGAGGCCGATGCTTCGCACGGCGGGACTCGTACTTTTTTTTTTTTTTTTACGTGATACTGATTGATTCGAACGGCGCTCCGCGCAAACCTGGGACCGTGTGATCCATAAGTTGTACAATACCGTATATTTTTCTTAGCAATCAAGTAAACTGTGGGAGAAGCAGGACGAAATAACTCGACGAGTAAGGGGCTGGGTCAGCAGCTACAAATTGGCAATCCACAATGGAGAAACAAATTTTACAGTAATATTCTGGCTCGGCAATTACCGGATTGATAATCCACAATCGAGAAACGCTCTTTTTAATGTTCTGGTGAATCTAGAGAGGGCCGAAACTCGGCATTGCCGGATTGGTAATCCACGATCGAGAAACACCTTTTCACAAACAGTACGTTAGTACTGTTGTGCACTAGACAACCAAGAATGCCGTCAAAAGCGTGACGAGATTTGAAAATCAAGCTGACGTGGTATCATTGATGGTACTCGGCAACGCTGCCAAAATTCGGTGATGGAACTCCATCGTCGTGCCGCCTATCGGAAAATGTTGGCAGTATGAAATGTGTGATAAATGATTGCGAAAAATCTTGTTTTGGCGAATTGGGAATAGAAGCTCTGCATCAAGTCATTCTAAGTCTGAAATATTCATTTTAGGCGGGACAAGACAGTCATTGCAGATCTGCCAAAACAGCACTATTAGTATATCTAGGGATTATGCCAGCATATTTCTCCATACAAAGCCGTCTTCAAAGTGCCTGTAGCAAGAGTTCTGTTGAGTCGCCACTTTGTGTGCCATCATCGGATTTTGAAATCTGCGGTGCATTGCCGAGTACCAGACTATCAAAGCCTGTGGTCAGAGGCAATTACGACCGCCGCGAGGAGTCGACCGAAGGTCGACGACGAGCAGCGTCTTCTGGACCACTCTGCTCTTTGTAATTTACCAAATGTGTCTATGAACTTTTCAACTGTTTGTGCCCCGCCGCTTGCCGGCCTCTTACCATCATTAATGTTCTGGAGAGGGTAGGGGGACGGCTGATGCCGGAGTCAGGTGACTGTCCATATATGGTCAACCATTTGTTTAATTTTTTTCCGGAGACCTAGAACCTAAGTCGGTCCCAGGAACTAGGCCTATTTTTCCTCATGACAATCACCGGTGCCTGCTGCCAACCACCACTCAATTGGAGCATTCTGAGATCTACGGGACTTTCAAGAACAATTGAAGAGAGAAATAACATCAGAGAGGGATATGGTAGGGAGACTGGAGAACGAAACAGGAAAATGAAAGGAACCCACCTTTGCTATTTTAAAAAAAAATCAATGGAGCAGCATTGTTGCACAGCTGGTGGATCAACCAAATATTTGTTTTAGAAAAAGAGGTGGGGAGTCGCAGGGACTCTCAAAAAGTTCCATAAAACTGTGGAGCCGTTTGTCGCAACCGAAACTGTTGCCATGATACTCCGGCATCTCCACAGCATCTCCAAACAAACAGACACGCATGAACATTTTACGAATGAATGAATCTGAGTGTTTGATTTTTTACATCTCTAGTCTACATCTTTGGAAAATGCGTAATTGCGCCCGGGAGAGGTCCGACTCGTCAGCCGATGATGCGAGCGTAGAGTACCAGCGTGTATAGTGGAGGCGCAAGTACCGGACAGAGTACGGGATGACAATTGTCAAAATGGCCACACCAACCAGGTTCAGTGTCGTTAGCGCGTAACCAGTCTACAAAGCAAGTCTCAGATTTCATTCGTAGCCAGATAGTAGAAACCCTCACCTCTTGAGGCGTGTGTCGTTGCAAAGTAGTGAGGTAAATAATCAAGGCCGTAGCCCATTTCCGCCGCCAAATTCCGCGAGTGAACCGTGGATGGTACGAGCCGCCAGTTTCGCATTCCTGTTTGTGAATTGCGAATGGGCTCGATGATGTTGGCAGCGTCTTTGACTCCAACGGATTACTGAGGCAGATCATGCTGATAGTTAGTGCCAGCACACCCGTCAGTGCATAAAAAAATATGTGCACGCACCCGGATCGTGTCGTCAGTCACACCGGTGAGCTCCCGCTCTGGGGGTGTAAGCTGGCTCTGAACAGTGATGAAGGGAGTGATGACCAGGGTCTTGGCATCGCCTAACAGTGAACATGAATGAGTCATGTTTTTCGAAGAGGTTTTAAACCACAAGAGCGAAACACACCGAGGTTTGCGAGGCGCGACGCCAGCTCGAGGTTGTTGATGACCTTTTTCACCTGCTCAAAGCCGCCCTCAACGTGGAACGTCAGCATGCCGCCGAATGCGTCCTTGCGCAGCGTCTTGAGCGCAAGTTGGTGCAATGGAAGCCGAGGTACTAACCTTGAGGTGTGCCTCGAGGTATCTACGACACACAGTCAGAATTTGAATTAGTATAACCAAGTGCAATGAAGAGTCGTACTTACTATAGCAACGGCGAGCGCATTGTCGCAGTGGCGCTGCACTCGCAAACTCAGGGGTTTGACGCCCTGGAGCGCCTGTCAGCTAAGGTGTGGGCCGAGATCGAGATCCTGCTGTACGCTGTCAATTACAGAATAAGTGAAATAAAGGCGCCGGCATTTAACCAGACCTGAAGGGCAAACCCATGGGGAAGAAGATCTCTGTTAGGGGCGGGTCGCCGTAGTACGCAGCAGAGGGGCTGGTTATCATAGGAGTGGATCGACTCAGAGACCACTTAGATCGAGCCCGGAAACTTGAGATTAATATTCTTGCACCATGTGGAAGTCAGCGGCAGCTCAGACATGTTCTTCCAGTTTTCGCACGGCATACTTGCGTAGAATTTGACGGAGAGCAGACGGGAGCGGAGCAGAAGACGTGCCGAGACACCAGCTGTTGCCAATCATGATGATCGGAGCCAAACTGGCTACAGCGGGTTGATCGGATCCGCCGATCTCTTCTCCCTTGCTTCACTCTCATCCTCTGTTCGTTCTCCTCAAATTCTGTCGCCGCTGCCGGACAAATGATCCCAGTAGCTTTCCCCCTTGTTTTTGAACCCTTGTATCTCGCCTTGAGCACAATTGTCCAAAACTCCAATCCAGCATTCGCGATCTGGCATTTTCCGCGAGCTCGTGTTACAGTGTACTACCAGCACGCTACCGCGGGGCTGCACCGCATGCGACCTGTCTCTACGGTCTGGTGTTTATTTCAGCTTAATTCCCCTTGAGTTTTTCTCGTCTGCGAGTTGCAATGCTGGAATTTGGTGGTGTAATTATAGAACCAACCGCCAATGCCGATCTCCCGGCCCATCTTCCCAGCTCTTCTCTCTGGCGGACGAAAATTGGGGATCACACTCGTAACCCTACACCGAGGAGCTGGAACTCGGCGGTCCGATATTCCTTTGAAGTCAAGGAACCCATCCTTCCACCCACTATGCAAATTCAATATCACGACTTCCTAGGCCGCACCACATTCAATTATCTGAGCGCACACGGTGCGTGGGTTGTTAAATCCTGCAGACAGACTCCATTCCTTCCATCCACCCTATCTTCGATCCACAGATCCCTCTTCCTCTTCCTCACTCTTCCCGTGTGTGTTTCTTTCCTCATTCCACCACCTCTCTATTTTGTCCCGCAACCCCACTCCAGGCTGTTCCGATTCCCACCCGCGCCTCGCCGTGTATCCCCGCGCATCCAAAATCCCTTGTGCTAACACATTCAAGGCATGTTTCAATTCGATTTTATTTATTTGGCACGCAATGGCGCGGCGTCCCCCCTTTCCCTCTATACCATCGTTCGCAGTGCGGCCGAGATCAATGTCCTCACGCTCACGGGTCTCCTGCTGTGAATCCCTCTCCGACGGCGTTGGCGACAGCATGCTCACAATCCAGTGTGAATTCGAGGTGCGTGCACTCCTCCCTCCCTTCCAAACCATGCTACCCTGAATCGCTCACTCATCCGACAGGTCAATGCAACCGGGTCCTCCACAGCCTTCTACTTTCTCATCTACTCCGACGTGCACGACATCCTTAACTGTGATTTGTGGAGCACGCCGAGCGAGGTGGATCGGGAGGCGAGAATCGGTGCGTGTTTGGTCCTCTGGGTTTGAGTGTGGGAAGGAGAGGGAGGGCGACTCGAGGCAGAGTGTTTCATGTGACGACGGAGCAAGCGCAAGTGCTGTTACGCCAGATGCGAAAAGCGCATTTCCAGTGCATCCTCGACACTACGTGCGCTTTCCTCCCCCACACTGCGGTCACATGCTCTGCAGCTGAGCATCGCATTTTTCGCTGGCCAGCGCCTACTAGTAGCCTTGCGTTTCGGCTGAGCGGCCATAGCGCGACGAAGGAATTCAGACCCACATGTCATTTTACCCTCTGGTGAACCATCGGGCTTCGGTCTCATCTCTCGGGAATGACAGCTTGCTGATCGATCTTTTCCTTCCTGTACCCGCTAACGCTTGAACACAGCTCGCCTCGTACAAACACAGGTCCCCGTTCGAGACCAAGCTATACACGTAATTTTTGGAGCAGAGTGAAGAGTATCGGGCGGTGCGTCGCATTGTTTTGTCCTTCCTTCCCATGCTCTCGAATTTCGTTCCCTGAATTATTTTTCGTTGAAGCCGTTCAACCTTTCATTCTACCCATTCCATTCATTGTATCGTGCTTGCTTAGTATGGTGAGTGTCATTTCTACCGCTCTTTTAACCGCTCTTGCTAAATTGCTCACCAATATTATTAAGGTACGGCCGCCGAAAGAGGGCGCACCCTCGTACGCTCTCTGGAATGCTGAGACGGATGAAATCCGCAAGATGCTGTCCACACAGTCAGAGAACATCGCGCAAGACTCGAGTGAGTTGGCTGGAATGAGCCGACACAGCTGCCACTCATTGCTCATGAACTTTTATTGGTGACAGGTGGCGCGGACTCGGACAGAGTGCTACACATCTCACAAGAGACCCTAGGTATACACCCCCGACTAGGCCAGATATTTTGTGTAAATAATAAGGTACCGGCAGATGAGGTTATGGTACAGGTATGATGTAGCTGCGACTAGCTGAGTAGTGTGTAAGAAAGACAAGCGGCAATAAGTTAGCGTGCGAGAAGATATCGACATGAAAGTGTGATGGACAGACAGACCAACACACAGCTTCGGATCCATCCTAGCCCCACCCCGCGCCGCTGCCGCACGGGGTGGCTGAGTCTGGAGCATATGCTCCGCTGGCGGCAAAGGACACGACTGTGCGGTGGGCGCAGAGTGAGACAGGGGTGCCAACCGGGGTGTGCGGGGCGGCGCAGGTGGATGCGGGACGAAACGGCGTAGCCAGCGCCGCACTCGCGCGGATGACACGGGGTGGAGCGGGCGCAGGTGGTGGCTGCATGGAACGGGCGTGGCAGCACACAGGAGGAGGCCGCAGTAGCGGAGCTGACGCGGGGTGGGACGGGCACGGGGAGAGGATACAGCATCGAGGGGGGGACAGGACAGGCACACTTGTACATCAGGAAAAACATCCTTTCCGAAGTTACCCCTAATTTGCCCCAATTTGGTTCCCCAATTCCAAAAAGGGCCAAGATGGTCCAAGATGGTCCAATTCCCTCCAAATTCCGGCAATCCTTGCAAATTCTCTTGTCATTTGAGGTTTACTGACAATTGAGAACAACATTCTCTCGGGATTAAACAGAACAGGCATACAAGCCATTTTATTTAAAGGAAGTTGAGAGGTGAGTTGAGGCAATGCAAAGAAACAAAATTCTGATAAGTCAAATCCAGCCGGCCCTAATCTCCACGTGATACGTACCATGACTCCGATCGGCCGATGGTGACAAGATGGCGATGAAACATGAAAACGCGACCCGTGATATGTCAAGGTGGTTGGTTTTGATCCCACCTTTCTTCCTTCCCTCCATCTTCCATCGCACATCCTGTCATGGTCAATTGGCCATCCTCCCTTCCTGAGCCATCGAACTTAGTCCACCGTCTGTATATGGACTCCTTACACTGTTCACGTGTGTTATATCTCTTTCCGTGGCGAAATTCACTGAGCTTGATGCCTTTCAGATCTGGCATAGGCACCTGCGAGAGCGCTGACATCCTTATATCCTTTGTATGGTGTGCCCACAACTCCCTGGCTACTGGACTCTGATCAGCCAGTGCCTTTGATATAGACTGGCCTCCCCCTACCTAGTACCCACATACTCCCCCAGCCTATCAAGATACTTCCAACGAGGTGAATGACATAACGGCCAACTGCTCCGGTAAGCAATCTTCTCTGCAATATCAAGTTCAGACTGTTGTGAGTTGTCAGCCATCAATGTGTGTGCCCGATATCCTTCAATATTGACTTTCTTGGATCGTCGGTGCGAGTGTTCACGGCGGTCGCCAGGTGCGCAATGTACGTTCATCACGTCCTTCCGTAATTGCGTGCCACTTACTGTTGTTCTCTTGGTTACTAGTTACAACATCGTTCAGGCCCTCGGCACGACCGCACAGCATTGCCGCTGTCTTCTTTGACATCTGCACATGGGTTGACACGCACTGCGCCACTTCGGCCTTGACTTGTCCCTTAGGTAGGGATCAGCCGCGCAGGTCTTTCTCCCATTAACTGGTTGGCAGTAGTCTTTCATGACACCTTCATCGCAGCTGTCGTTCGTCCACTCTCCTGTGTACTGTCCGGCTGACTCACATCACTTTAGATCTGAATATAGCCCTTGACATTGTATGGATGCTCGCCTTCGCACAATATAGATAAATGGCTCGGGTCATCACTAGTGTCGTATAATTCAACTACCCCGACGTATACACATTTGCATTAGTTTGCGATGTCCTCTGCAATGTCCTCTGTACCTTAGACACATTTTAGTTCAATGTTTTACTTGTAATTGAATATGCGAGCGGGGAAAACCAAGAGTATTTGGACGGGAATGTGTGGAAGATTTCTCGAAAAGCGGTCCAAATTGCCAGCAAGTTGGAGGTAATTTGGCGGGGGGATCCAAAGCGAGGCAATCAAGGCAATCAAGGCAATTTGGTCCAAAAAAGGCCAAGTTGGGGGAAATTCGCGCCAATATCACCAAATTGCCAGGGGGGGCATTTTCCTGATGACTAGTGGGTGGTGTGGAGATGGCACCGTGGTGATATGGCAAGTACGGAGGGGCAGCGTGTGGGACGAGTGTGCATGGCGCCATGAGAGGGCGGTTGTGGAGTAGGCGGGCGGGCGCACACGAGGAGCACAGGGGGAGGGGCAGCCAGAGAGCGGTCGCAGGACAGGCATGCCGGTGAAGGGCCGGAGGTGGACCTGCGTGAAACATGCATAGCGTAATGCGTGGGAGGAGCGGCCAGCGAGATGGCCGCGGAATGGGACAAGTAGGGCAACATGATGCGGAAGCGTGCATGGTGAGCCTTGGGGGCGGGCGGGACATGCATGGCAGCGGGATGTGCGCCAGGCGGCGCAATGGTGACCACGGGCAGGAGCGGTGAGACGACTAGATATACATGGGGCCTTTCCGTGCGTTCCAGGCCGATGCCGTCCAAATCCAAGCCAGGAGCAGCCCCAAGATCCCGAAAAACAGCAGTCTCCAAAACAAGAAACTGGGGGCGATCCTGCTTGCTGGCCACTGAGTCCCAGGTTAGATTCTTTAAGTGGCCGAAATCAAGATTGAAAAAGGACGTACGTGTGAGTATACTCGCACTGGAGCAATCCTGCTTGCTGGCCACTGAGTCCCAGGTTAGATTCTTTGAGTGGCCGAAAATTTGGATCTTGGCCGGCTAAAGTCGTCGCCAACTGAGCTATATACGCGTTTCGAAATAAAACAAAAGAAGAATGACACAACAAATTCGAACCGGCAGCGCCTTTGCGGATTATATAATCACTAAATTCATTAGATCGACCTCTTAAAAAGCCTTCAAAAATCTAATGGGAACAGCCACTATTTTCGTTCCACGGATAGACGCACTGACTTACTTTCAGGTCGCCAAAAATCCGGTGTCGATTGATCAAAGGAATGATTACATAAAGTACTCGTAACGCGGGTTCCTCCTCGGGCGTTAACGACCAATCTCTATTTACTCTATCACTCTATTATGAACGACTCACCATCTCTTCCACTCCATCACATTTTTCTTAGAATCCTCGCTCCCATCCGGAATACCACGCGACGCGCTCAAAGCTCACGCGCTCTAGACGATCACGTGTTCGAGACATCAAGTAGTCTCCACGTTCATAACTCGTGTTTCTTCAAGATTGGAAGGACGGATGGCGCGTCTCTCTCTATCTCTATCTCTCTCTCTCCTCTCCATACACGTTCCCCATCTTTTTCTTCTTCTCTTCGTACCTCTCGTGATGTACAACCTCTGGTTGTGACGTCGACTCGAACGGCTCGGCCTTCTCGGATTGCACTTGGGATCGATATGCCCGGAGACCTAGTCCACCTCCCGCACACGCTGAGGCGGCAGCGTGATCTCCCTATTCGTCTTTGTGCATCTCCCGGTCGGTTCGAGCTTGACAAGACGATTATCAACTGGTATGGTTATATCTTATTTATTCATGGACTCTTATATTAGCATCTCGTTTGTATATTGTTTCCAGGGGCTCTGGTGACGCACGAGCACGCGTTACAGCCATCCCCGATCGCAGTATATAATCCCTTGTAAATTGAAACAGGGGGTCATCTCCCTCTTGCTTCCCCCCACATCTCTGTCCGAAATCTGAGCTTCTCTTGTCAATCTTACCGAACACAAGTGGCCTAGAGACGGGTCAGGGAGTCACCGAGTTATCATCCAGAGCTGAGTCCTATTTTCGTTGCCTATTATACATATACCATCTCAAGTCTGCAGCCTAGGGTATATACACGACCCTCATCACTCAGGTCTACCCCCCGGACCAACCTATCTTCTACAGCGCGTTCTCGTCCTCGTCGTCCTGCCTTGCGCGCAACGAGGACGAGTCATTCGAGAGGTTATGAATCATGTGCTTAACCATTTACACACTCTAATTGGCCTTTTCGTAAATCCAGCATGATCATCTACGGATGGCCCGCTTTCGACGCCACCGCGCGTCCCTGAACAGATCCATCCTCGAGATGATGTTTGTTTTATTATTTCGCGCACAACATGTTGATTATCACGCAACTTGGCTAGTCTCAAATCAAAACCGTCCACACGTGGATGGTCTTGTATTAACACCGGTGTTTTTGGTGGCGAATGTAAAGCTTTTTAGAATATACCAGAATCATCTTGAGATGTCCTCCAAACCTTTTTTGCTGCAGCGGATAAATAGACGCTATAACAATTTTTTCACTCTTACCTCATGTTGGAAATATTGGGTTGTGCTCCTCAACCACTACGCTACTGATATCTGATACATGCAAACATCATGTACTACATCTGCAATCTTAGCGTTCCTCATATATTTTCCTGCCCGAAACAAAAAAAGTGGTGAAAAAAAGCTCAGTTTTCTTTCCGCATAGCGACCACCATCCGTTATGTGTGGTGGCAGTTGCCCAGAATTCGATTACACCATGACCGAGAATCGGCCTACTGTACCATCCTTTATGCTAAATCTCACGCTTGGATCCCCTATCTTTATCTACTTGGCACCGCACGGTACGACCTTTTTTAGTCCGGAAGCAATTTCTTCTCGATTTATGAGATTTTTTGGTCCCAGAAAATGCAGGGGAACATGTGGACCATGTATCATTCGTAGCCGCGTTGATAGGTACCCCTTTATGTAGCCGCTGTAGCCGCGCGCCAAGCTTCTGTAGTGACATGTGGCAGCTTGTGGCCGTGCAGCGAGACCATGTAGCATCCTGTAGCCAGTCGGGTTAACGTGTACTCCGATGTATCGCAAAGTCTGTGGCCTCCGTAGCACCCCATTGACTTTATAGTTCACATATTTCACACCAAAAGAGAAAGAATAAAGTAATAGATTGCACGCCGATAGTCCAGTACATCTGAATCTCGTACTAGAAATCATCGAAGATCCGTCGGCACCCCGGGCTTCTTACCCCATCCTCGTTTACTCCCTCCTTCAGCTATCGACGCCCCAAGTTGCAGCAGACTGGTGAAAGCTTCACAATGTGGGGAGAGGTGGGAAGAGCAAGGAGAATAGACGGGGAGATAGTTAGCAAGAGGTACATAGAAAGAGACAAGAGGACGCACATGTAATAACAAGCACATAAAAAAAACCGCTCCGCGATCATCAAGCATCTGGTGTTATCGACACGAGCCCATTCAGGTGGAAACTTGCGGGAACGTCTCTGAGGCACCAACAGGATGGGTAGTTGAGGGCAGCAGGCGTTAGCGACAGGGTGTGAGGGGAGGCCAGGCATTGGAATCCAAGTTGCGGAGCTTGTGAGGGTTCTTGAGGTACCTTGAAAATTTCTTGAGGGAACAAATGAGGGGTCTGCATAAGCTTGAGAAGTGGTAGCTTTGATTCTTGAGGCAGTCAAGGTGTTGGAGGTCGGCACAACATTTGAAGACTAGAAAGACATGGAAAATACATTGATCTGGATCCAGATATGAAGTGTGAGGCGCAAAGGGAAGGAGGGCGGGCAGAGCAGGCGGGCGCTGTACGAGGAGATGGAGGGAGAGAGCAACGAACCATTTGATCCCATCGCACGCCAAATCACGCCTCCTTTCAATGTTGTGTATCTCCTTCTCGGTGTGTATTCTGTCTGGGTTCTCAATAACCCTTTCCCGCCGAAGATGCCAAATTAAATTCCATGCCGCTAATTCAGCTGGGGATGAGCCAGGTTTTTGCTGGGTAAAAAAATTCGCTCAGGAGGAAATGCACCATTTCGTACTTGCACGTGACTTTTTAATTTTCCGACAAATTTCCAAATTCCGCTAAAATCGAGAAATAATTGTTGCGTGGGTTTCCAAAAATCGGCCAAACAGCATGTTGATGGCTCGATTGTTGCCGGTACCCAGTTTCTGGTTCCTCGCCTCTGGTTTCAGTCACGCTCATAAAAATGTTTCACCCTTACAAGTTATGGTATTCCCACCACTCATATACGGGACAACCACAAGCAGGCTGTTGGCGCGGCTTCCGGGCGTCATTTTGGATACCTTTCGGGATGAGGCACATCCAGGACACTTGCCTCTCTCGCCGTACTGACTGGCTGTGTTCCATTAGTCATTCACACTGAATTTCAGGGCGCGTAACCAGCAATTGTTTCTCGACACCTGTTGGGTTGATTTAGACGACCTCAAATCATGGCTCCATACAAAACATCTATCTTCCTATCTTTACCAAACCTGATGTAGAATCACGGCAAGTGCGAAACGTTCTGTCTGCATAGCTCTTCTTGAATCCCAAAAATGAGAGATCTGCATGGACTGGAATCGCGCAATGCCGAAGTCTTTCAACTCTCAATTTTATATCATGCCATATCTTTGGCGGCTCCAGAGTAGGCCATCTCACAACTGTGTGTAGTTTCAATTGTCTCAATCTTTTTCTGTCTCTGGGAAAGTCGTTGTTAGTTCGGAGTTTCGATTTTCCATCCAATTCTACAGGAGACCCGTACTCAATCAGACGCTATGTGTCTTGGATCACGCAATCGCCGATCCTAACAGGGAACGTGAAAACTATGATGCTTGGGGGCTGGCGAAACTCCTGAATTTCAGTATCAAAAATTTCAACTTGGTCCGGATGCAGGATATCACAATTGTATTTCCTTCACTAGTCTAAAGTGGCCTATCGCCTGAGTCGCATCAAGTACACTGCGCCACAATTCACCCCAAAAGGCAACTCTCTCAGGCCTTCATATAAATGATTTGGCTTGGCAGCGTGGTTCACTCATCTCGTGGTAGGCGCCAGAATGTGTATGCTTACTGCCAGTTCTCAGGAGCACATGCAGTATACCATAAGTCCCCAGTGATAAATCTCCAGGAGCTGTGATTAATCTATTGGCCCATAGACCGGAATCCGGGATTTGGATTAATCACCAACCAACTGCAGGCAATGGGTTGCGAACCAAGGGAAGCATTCCTGACATTGTTTAAACAGGGTCAAAGGTGTTGGCTTGATCTGGGTACTCTTCCTGTTTAATCACCGTGGGTTAAGCAGGTTTAAACTTTGGTTTAAACAGGTTTACGCATGGCAATCATCCAAAAACAAGGTGACAACAGGATTCGAACCTGTGAGCCTCAGCAACCGATTAGAAGGTAGGCGAACATAACCGCTCCACCACGGAGACCACATCAGGAACATCTTCATGACATTCCTTAGTGGGTGGGGATGGCATTCCCAAATTATTTACCGGAATCTCGAGTCAATCTCTGTGCATTCCCTGGTCTGGTGCAAGTGTGACACCCAAGTCAGTCTTGGGTTCGATATTACAGTACACATCTGCTGTTCATTGCAACACAATCAATCCCACATTGTTCGCAGTTCCTAGGTCTGACTGATGACATTGATCCTTCGAGCCACTCTCTCTTTGCGGCGCACCAAGCAGGTTTAATCGAGTTCAAGCCAGTTCAACATAGATTAAACTTAGTTCTGATTAAGCTGATTACAGCAGCTCGGTTTAATGGCAATTGTTGAACACAGACCAATTGCAATGGATGCTCATTCAGTTCAAACCCTCTCATTCAGGTGTTCACCTCAACCATGTGCCTGGATCAATTGAAAAGGTGCTTCCAGACTAATCCAGTGTGTTCTTTATGTTCGACTTTCGAAATGTGTGGTTGCTGCAGATTAATTCGCGGATTGTTCCGTTCTGTTTAATCGCGGAAATGAGTAATTGACCCATTGAGCGATTGACCTGCTGTTTAAACTCAGAACTGGATACTACCAATCGGTAACAAATCCCTCAGAACAAGGTAATATTTTTTGCATACAACATAGTTCTAGGCAGGTTCACCATCTGAGTCAACGACATTCCCATTATCATCGACATAGGCATGGCTGAAGAATTTGAGTTCTCTCAGGTGAAAAAGAGAAACCTACAAAAGACGTACAATTTTTTCTTCTTCTTGCGCTTGGGCTCAGAGGCGTTCACTGCCTCGGTGTTAGAAGCATTAGCCTTGTTGATCTTGCGCCGACTAGAAGTTCGAGCAGCAGAGATGCCTGCTTTTGATCCCGAACTATGAAAGAAATCAGATTAGGAATGTTGCAGGGGAGGAAAAACATACACCGTCTGCCCATGACCCTTCCGGCCCCTTCCATTGTTTTGAGGATATAGGACAGCCGACACAGCGACACATCTTTGAAATCCGACACATGTCAGAAGCTGTCAGAAGCTGCGACACAATTTTGAGAATATCTGACACACTCAGAAAGAGCAGCACAATTCTGAGAATATCCAACACATTGATGTGTCATTCAGAAAACCCGACACATGGTCACGGATCTGGCTGAACCCGGTCATGACTCGTCACTCACTTCCTCCCACCATGTCGATGTTCATGTATTCCTACTATGAATGAGCTCGAGAGGCTGTTGGTGCGGCTTCCGGGCATCCTTTTGGATATCTTTCGCGACGAGGCACGTCCAGGACACTTGCCTCTCTCACCGTATTGACTGACCGCCTTCCATTAGTCATTCACACGGAATTTCAGGGCGCGTAAACAGGAATTGTTTTTCAACAACCGTTGGGTTAATTTGGACAACCTCAAATCATAGCTCCATGCGAATCAGCTATCTCCCTATCTTTTGGGGGACGAGAGCTCCGAAAATATCGGCGTGTGCGTAACGTGTGGTATTCTTGCATGCTTTATTATTGACTGTCGTTCTTCGGGTCCTCCAGCGGGCCACCATTCCTCGACCAATCGCCTTATGATATCCATATCTGTTCTTTTTTCCAGGATACCACCGTCCACGACCTTCCTATTGATTCCTCTTTATATCGTACCATATCTCTGTATTTTGTATCTTTGGCGGCTCCAGAGTAGGCCATCTCACAACTGTGTGTAGTTTCAATCGGCTCAATCTTTTTCTGTCTCTGGGAAAGTCGATGTTAGTTCGGAGTATCAATTTTCCATCCCCGCTCCAAAGGAGACCAGTACTTGCAATACATCAATTAGACGCTGCGTGTCCTGGGTCACGCAATCGCCGATTCCAACAGGAAACATGAAAACCATGATCCTTGGGGGCTGGCGAAACTCCTGAATTTCAGTGTCAGAATTTCGACTCGGTCCAGATGTAGGATACTTATCACAATTGTATTTCCGTCATACTCTGAAGTGGCCCGTGGCCTGAGTCGCATTAAGTACACGGCACCACAATTCACCCCAAAAGGCAACTCTCTCAGGCCTTCATATAAATGATCCGGCTTGGCAACGTGGTTCAATACCATTCATCTCGTGGTAGGCGCCAGAATGTGTATGCTTACTGCCAGTTCTCAGTAGCACATGCAGTGTAACGTACGTCCCCAGTGCCGTACAGCGTTTCGGGTCTGTTCGGAGTCCGGTGTGTCGGAAGTTCTGTAGGATGTCATCGTACATGGAACTAGTGTCGGGTGGCATGAAATATTGAATGGTGTGTCGCTTCTTCTGACGTGTGTCGGATTTCAAAGATGTGTCGCTGTGTCGGGTTTCAGGGAGCCTCATTGTTTTTGGGGGGTGAGGGAGGATCGATCGCGCCTTCTTCTGTCGTCTTCTCCGGTGGAGGAGGCGGTGGCGGTGGTAGGGGAGGATGAGTTGCGGGCACCGGAACAACCGGGATCACAGGAACAGCGTTCAAGGTGAGCGGATCTTGAGCATCAGGATTGACCACAAAAATGAACGGTGTTGTCGAAGAACTGGCTGAAACCTTCCCAAGAAACTCAGCAATTAAAAGGACGCGGATGTTGCTGAGCTCATCTGGTGAACGTAACGGAATTGGGAAACAAAAGATGCTTGTCTGATAAAAGCGGTACGGAGCGGAAACAATGTCGGCCCAAGGGATAGTGATAGTCAATCCTGTTGTCTGGACTGGTATGTGATTCAGAAAGTGCATTCTCTGAACTAGGAAAGAAATTTACTCCACACCGCTTTGAAAAATTCCGACAGCAGATGTCGAACATCAATTGTGGCTACTGTCTCCATATCGATGGCCGGAAAGATAGGGATTCCATCGCCATTCGTGGGAATAGCAAAATTGACGGTCATGACTGCGGGATCACCTGTGGCACCGCATCGGTAAAGAAATACCCGCTGGATAAAACCAAAACTTACGAGGAATGACATGTTCCGCAAACGTGTACCAGGAGCGGCCGTACTCCCGTAGGAGCTCGCCGTCTGTCCCACCAAAATTCTGGGTGTTGTGTGTGGAGTGCCCATGGAGACTGAAGCCCGAGTCAGCAGCAAGACGAGACTGCGAGTAAATGAACAAACGTTCCAGGCACGATATCCCCTTGGGCATCGCGCCAGGCATAAAACAGCAATATTTCTGCGTCCCCGAGGAGGCCACCTTGACAGAGATCCACCAGAGCACTACGCATTCCATGCTTAAAGTCGGTCCGATTCCTGGGATTTATGTCCATCAGCAAGACAAGAAACACTGATCGATCCAAACTGACTCCTCAACATTGCCAGCGAATTCATCCGCTTTCGACTGCCATTCATCCTGCAATTGAACGTCCAACGCGTCCCATCGTTCCTTCAAGACTGTTTGGTAGATTGCGCCCAACGTTCCAACCCCACCAGCAGATGCCAAGCGAGCGCTTGCCTCGGAATGTATACTGGCCTCGTTCTCTCTCGCGAAAAACTGTCGTGCTGTCAATAGCGAGGAGAAATGCAGAAGAGGTACACCCTTGTGTTACGATGTGCGACCGGTGCCCGGCTTTGCCTTCAGGTAGACTTGTGTACGATAGTTGGTAAACTTTCGGACAACCATCTAGAACAGCGAGGGTCAAAGTACTGGAAACCGAAATGAATTAGAGGATGCACATCAAACCACACCTTCCTGTTATGAACGGACAAATCCAGCTTGTCGACAAAAGGCGCGGACGCAAGGATGGCGTTGGCAGTATCCTGCTTCCACTTTGTGAGAGTCGCTCCCTCAACACCAGCATCGAGTTGTGCGCAAAAGGCGTCCATGTAGGACTCAATATGAGCTTTCTGTGGAGGGGAAAACTGCCCCTGTCGTCCAGGACCGTTCGAGTTCGACATATGCAAGGAATGGCGGCAATGAACAAAGCGGAAACAACATTTGACCTTGTTCACATACTTTAAGCCATACTTTCCGCGTGCGCCACACAGCAAAGCCCAAGCGATATCGCGTCAGCATTCCGGTGGATTATCTTGATTCCGCCCGGCATCTAGCGGCACATTTGATGATTGGTGATGCCGCAACTGATGCAGTCGTAGCGGAGTTTCAATTCCAGGTTCCACGGTTCAATCCGTCCTCTACAGCTCATTGCGATTACGATTCAGCCCGCCTCTTTCGTCGAAGATCAGGCTTGGCATTCGTCAGCCATGCGCAATGAGCCGCTGTGCAACGCACATTTTCGACCAACCATCAATCCAAGCATGTGTTGACCATGCCCTCTATCCCAAGTGGGTCAGCTTTGAGAAAATATTGCATGATTTCGCTGATTAAAACACGTTAATAATTCCCCGAAGCTTCCGTATTACTCACCTCAAAGGGCCACATTATGCAAAGAAAATGTTGTCAGCCCGGTAGTTTGCCATCCGGTAAAATCCAGCCATGCATGGACCACGGAAATTGCGGGAACTAGATGATACATAGGCACCGATTTCGTGATTTTGCTGACCGTAAATGGGCCCGGGTGGCCCGCATTATGCGGGAATCTTGCAGTAAGTACTGAAATTCCATCGCACATTGTCTGAATTTGCTCACGAAACAATCGCTCGGGAGGCCGAATTATTCAGAATGATGTGGTCAGCAGGCCATCTTCAGTCCGCAACACCGCCTGGGGCCCTTGTTCTCTCAAGTGTTTATAAACACAACACTAGTAAAGGTCAGACGGTTACATCGCGTCCGAGCGTAAATCTTACCGGTTGCAGTTCCCTCGCAGGTCGTCATATATCAGCACATGCTTGCCCAGGATGAGCCGTTTGAGGGCAGTGGGGTACCGAGGAATAGGGTCGCCCGATTCCTGAATGAAGCGTTGATGATTCAGGAAGATCAGTATGTGACGAATCTTCCCTTTGGATGGATCTGACCAGCCTAATTCTTAGGCGAAAAATTATCCGAGCCCTGGACGGGGCACGCGAGCAGGGTCTTCAGTCGCTTGGGTCTGAAATAGTGAAGCGTCGGGAAAAACTAGAGGCCCGGCTCGCCCCGTGGCGACGCGAACAGCGTGAGATAATGCCAACAATCGGCGACAGAGTTGCATCGCAGAGCGCAACATCTCCACCGTGCCTGGTGGAGAACGAAAAGCTCTTTCTTCCATCCGATCTAACCGCTCTCGAGCGCCGTGAGCTTGGACTGACAAGTTTAGGCATTGAAGAAGCGAGGTGGCGGGAGGGTCAGGCCTTCGACGCCTTGCGTGGAATAAGGACCGTTGTAAAGGCAATTAGGGCGCTTCGGGACCGCAAAGAGAAAAACGAAAGGCAACAGAAACAGAACTCGCGAGCGGGGGACCACATTAACGACGCTGTCCGCCGGCGAGAATTCCGCATGGCAACTTACGATGCCGCGCGACAGGCGATGATTTCGCTGGACTCGATGTCCCAGGGCCCAGATTCCGCCTTCCCGCCGCTGTCCGTTGATGATACATTCATGAAATCGGTTGTTAAAAAGCGCCAGCTTGGTGATTCCCGCTTCACGGATGGACAGCTCTTCACAGTTGGATCTGGCGCGACCCAGCCCAGCATTCAGCCCATCGGAGTGTCGCCTGCACTTGAGACAGGAGGTCCAAGCACGGATGCAGGTCCCAGTACGCAGATGTCCAAGCGCAAATCGGGTAAGCCTATTTTGCATTCATATTAAGCCCAGCTGACGTAGCTCTGAAGGCGCAACTCGACGAAAGCATATCTCATCCCAAAGCGCCCAAGAAACGGCTAAAAAAGCGAAAGAACGGAAAGAGGGGTGGTTATGGCGGGACCTTGGAAGACTGGGCAAGCTAACGAACCAGGAAATGGAGGAATGGTTGCAAGAATGTAAGTTCGTTCGTCAACCCAATGGACAGGTTCTGAACTTCTCATTACCTAACAGCCGATCGTGTTCAGTGGTTCCGCGCCGAAGCAGAAGTTCAACGCTGGCAAGAACACGTAGAAATGCGCCTCGCAGAGCTTCTAAGGACCATCCGCAGCTTCCACAAGTGGAACAAGGTTTGGATGCAGCTCGCTAACACCCCGAAATTTGGATATAGCGCGTATGCCAATCAAAAGGCCCACATGTATCGGGTCCGTGGGGAGCAGTGCGAGAAGTTAATCAGAGACTCAGGATACGGTACACTCTTGGAGCCTGGGACAAACTTGGTCGAGTTTGTTGTTGCGGAGCGGGAGAGGGAGCCACTGTATTAGACAGTTTCCAGGAGAATTTTCGTGACGTGACAGAAAGCCTCACAAAAAGGTTCGACGCGGAAATTGTCTCGTAAAATAGAGTTTCTGATGCTGATGAGGCTGGAGTCATGTTAGAACCCGTTATAATGGCGAAGTTTTTCAGCTTGGCCGACTCTCTAGCATCCTGTAACCCACGTACCCACCGTGTGATTCGTTGGCATATGGGCCTATTTGCTGTCGAGTTCAGCATCAGCGATCGATCCGTGTGCTCGTATGGTCAGTAATTGGTTGAATTGTCTAGTTCAATCCGGTTTAATTGGTGGGATTAATTGTCGTGATTTAACTGCTCAGCTTTGAAAATTGGTTGGTGCCTATTCTTTAACGTGTATGTAGGGCACGTTTTGACAGATTCGATGTCGTCTCCGTGGGCGAGTGGTTGTATCTCATCGATTTCACCTTTGGCCTTTATGGTGGCCTGTGTTCGATTCCTTCTCAAGGTACATTTTTGCTGAATTTCAACAACCCGTTCAAACTGATTAAACTAGTCTTGATTAAACGCCAAGTCGGCATAATGTTCAAATCAATGAACTCTGTGTTTAAACCTAGTCGTGTTTAAACCAGATTATTCCCACCCCCTGAATACTGCTACTTAACATTCACTCAAGTACGATTAATCCAAATCCCGGATTCCGGTCTATGGGTCAATAGATTAATCACAGCTCCTGGGGTTACTGCCCAGTGCCATACAGTGTGTCGGGTTTGTTCGGAGTCCAGTGTGTCGGAAGTTCTGTAGGACTTCGTCATACACGGAACTGTGTCGGATGGCATGAAATATTGAATGGTGTGTCACTTCTTCGGACGTGTGTCGGATTCGAAAGATGTGTCGCTGTGTCGGGTTTCAGGGAGCCTCAGGGTGTGTTGAATATTTCAAACCTATGTTCTCCCTTCCACCTCGTCTAACACATATTTGAGAAAATGTATGTATCTTCTATTTTGAGGCAGTTTAGGGACGAATAGTTTGAGATACAAGGGACTGGTCGGCTGCTTCCCGGCCTCCCATCCCCTTTCGTTCCATTTACTCATTCAAATCTATGGTGCACTTGGTTGAATTGAGCTGAGTTCAATTTTTTCTCGCCCCACACACGGTGCAAATAATTGTGAATGTGCATTGGGTGAGAAACAATTGAAGACCGGAGAGTAAAATAAATTATCTGAAGTTGGCCATACAACATAGAAGCGTCATTTACCTTCACTTTACCTCTGGGTGCCATATTTTTCTGTTTTTTTATTTGTCAAATGAGAAATTCCCACCCGCACCTCAGTTGTAGTAAGTGAGGTGCTGTTTAAGCTATTTGGAGTCTGTGGACAAAAACATTGCTTGTGGGTTCTGTTCATTGGAAAGATAACGTTTTATAATTAGGTGGTACATCAGAGTTTTGCTGGATCACTGCAGCCTGAATTTATACTACCGCAACTGCACTCAATAAGTTCCTGAGCAGATGGTAATTCCTCATCACAAAGGGCCAGCTTGAACATTTCTTTTTCCATCCCTTTGTGCCCCGCCGCTAGTGCCTGTCAAATAGAGGTTGTTGGAATGGTGACGGCAAGCTGCTGTGACCGGGGACCGGGGAAGCTTTAACGGTGAGAAAAGCGGAGTTTGGCCTTGTGTACATTTTTATAGGCGCTCACGCGCTTAAAGTTGACCATGGGGCCAAAAGCCCCGAGGAAGCGCCGTTTATTGAGTGTTTCCAAAGGTCTGGACAGAGCGCTTCCAAAAGCGGAGTTTAAAGATTAACCGTTCTTTAAGCAAATGGCTCCTCGGCTGTGCTATTTCCCCATATATCCATGCTCCTTTTGTTCTTCCTCTGCTCTTCGTCTGTTTAACCCCTTCCATCTTTGATTTTCCGGGCTTTACCGGCACTGCCTCTTCATTTCAGTTGCTAGCTGACCCACGCACAGTCCTTTCTTGACACGTCGCAGGTCCGCGCAGTTGCTACTGCCTCCGGCGCGGCCTGATTCCTGTCCTCGCCGGCTCGACTCTTCCGCACACCTTTCCGTCCTCAAATCTGCCTCCACATCTCAAAATGTCTCAAATAATTATTTCTATGTCTAATGCTTCAACACTTCTGCAAAATGCAGCCAGAGACCCTCAAGTTCCGCAACTTCATTTAACAGTGCTACAATTTATCGGTTTTTTATGCTGTCATCGGTTATTAACCGTTCTTCAAGTTTAATGATTACCTCGGCGATTTATTATATCTCTTTGGGCACATTCCCGTCTAATCTATCCCTTTTCTTTTGGCTCTCTCCTCGTCCTCCCTTCTCAAGTTCTTGCCAAATCCACTCTGCGCAGTTTAATTTCATACCCTATATGGCTCAACAGCTGATCAAAGCGCAGCCTTTCTTGACAGAATGCTGTTCTTCGCAGCAGCTCTCGCCTACAGGGCAGCTCAAAGATTGTAATCAAGCCGGCAGGCCACGTAGTCTCCCCGCGAGATATAAGGAGGCAGAATTTCCTGTCCGTTAGTAATGTTTCACCCACTTCTCTCGTGCCCTGGCGCTCAATCTACTACCTCAAATCAAGACCACAACTACAATCATTCTTTCTGGGATTAATATTCGAAGCTCCTGTGTTCAAGTTCTGGTGCTCTCCATTCTCATGACTGCACTGTTGATTCCGTCGTAATCTGCATCGTCTCTTAATCCTCGATAAATTTATCTCCTGGTCAAAGATTCTCGCCTCGCCTTGATGCTGTTATGACTTCTCTGGGGGCTGGCGAGGATCAATTGCATTTCGCCCTTCAAATTTCCTTGGTCTGGTTTACTTCTTCGATGGCTGAAGTCTTCAACGGTCGGAATTATCAATTACCAGTCAAGTTCTTCGATATGAATGTCCCTCGATATATTTGTCGTTTAATTTATTGGTCTCAAATGTAGGGCACCGTTTCTCTTGGTTCTTGATCGACCGGAATCTCGATGTTTTTCGTTCAGGTCTGCTTACCCTCTGTTTCTTCAGGTGTTCCTCGGCAGCGGCTTAATTATACAATTCGCTGAACACCGGAAAAATTCCGCGTAAGTTTATTCCCTTTGGTACATCACCCAACCCTTGATTGTTTACGCATGAACTGTTTATTTGCTCAACATGTACTACTGTGTTGTAATTGTTATGAAGCAATTCCTCTGTCATCTACCGCACTTTCCGGAGCGAAGCGGAGGCACATCTTGTAATTTTATAAAGAGGGAGAAGCACACAAAAGGAGTGATTCTGTGAAATTCTGCCAGAATTTCTGGCGCACCCGATCAGGGCCTTAGTAAGTTATTAGATGCACTAACCAAATAGCCACGTCTCAGTTCTGACCCGAACTGAGACGTAAGTCGTACTTATATACCAGCTGACATGTAGATAGTTGATTCGTTCTAGGTACATATCAATACTAAAAGAGTTCTGACCCGAACTGAGACTTGATTCGTTCTAGCTGAGTTCTTGCAGTGCCGAATCTTCACAGGTCATGGCCCCTCGCGAAATGACCGACGAGTATAAAAAGAAGCGCACCCTGCCTCTCCGATCTAACTCATCCGCCGCGGCCAATTTACGCTTCTTTCATCTTATCATCCTCTTTTAAATCTGATCTATCACAAGATATGCCTGCGCTCCGCTCCGGCTCAGGGAAAATGGCGGAGTGAGCGGGAGCAGAAAGATAATTTTGCGAAATCATTCAAGGATTAATATAAAGATGTCGGCACATCGACGCGCGGCCGGCAATAACTTGAACAGCTTATCGCAGTCCGCAGAATACTGTGCACAGCAATGACTCCAAGATCTTCTCGCAGTCTGCAGGCACTGCTTCGCCGTTTGTGAGTTGTGGGGCGAGAGGAGGCAAAATGGGGATATACTAAAGGAGATAGTACAAACACATAGCCACAAAACCTCGTCGTTTCGTTAAAGAAACGGTAGATCTGGTTGCTTTTGTGGGGCCGTGCACACGTGTCCTAGGCACACAGCAAAAGCGTCTTTCTGTTCCTCGCTGACGATGCACAGCATAACTCAGCGTCGCCAGGCTCAACCTCGACGATAGAGTTGGCGGTGCATTGCTGGCAAGAATGTGAGACGGGAAAGAGGGTAAGGCCGGCGACGTACCGTTGCATCGGCGGTGCATGCTTATATATCCACGTTTGGCAGGTCGTGGCAAAAGCTGATAGAGAAGTGTGACCTAACCGACGTTGCTTCTACACATGAAACACCAACCGCTAAAACGTGCGGGCGAGACAACAATTTAGGAGGGAGGCACTGGAGCGAGGGAAACACTGGAGGGCGACACAACACAGCGCTACAGGTGGGCCCGAATGAGTTCAGTGGTATGAAATGAGCAATGGCCCAAATATGTAAATAGGCGCCTACCGTGCAATAATTAGACCTTCGATCAGAACGTGTCCTGGACGTACGTTAAGAAGCAGGAATATCGACCGCTTATCTCCCCCCAACCACCATGCAGCTCAGGTCGTTGTATCTCCCGCTCCTAGCACTTACTTTCGTCCTCTGCTTCGCAAACCTACCTCCCGTCACCGCCCTCGATTTCCTCGCCCTTCTCGGCGAAGGACTCCCCGGGTTGCCGGTCCCCGGATTTCCCCAGGCATATGTACCATCAGAGAACGCAATATTGCACACGTTGGAAGAAGCGGCGGCGCGCTCGAAGGACGTGCGCGAGACGATCGGGGAGCTGAAGGAGCACATGAATACGGTTGTGGATGGCGCGAAGGCGTTGCTCGACGAGCTCCACGAGGTGACGGTCAAGCGGCGCGCGAGCGATGAGAGGGGCGATTCTGAGGAAGACATCGCGAAGGATCTCGAGCGAGCATTCGAAGGGGTGCTCGAAGAGCTGAAGGTCATGTTCCCTGCACCCGAGGAGGCGCTGGGGCACGAGGAGCGGCAGCGGGTGGTTACAGTAGCACTGGATAAGGTTGGGTCGGCGCTCATCACAGTATGCGTCAAGTACAAGATGGACGAGGAGCGAGCGAGATCCTTCTGGGAGACAATTCGGGCAGCTCTCGAAAAGCTGATCATGCTCCTTGGTGAGCGCCTCGCTGGATGGAATTCAGTGGTTTACATTTTTTACAGGCGACTTTGCTGAGGAACATCCCTTCCTACTCTGGCTCCTGTGGCTCCTGTTCATTGTGCTTATGATGCTCATACCCATCTCGGTATCTTGGTTGCTACATCCCCTGCTGCGCCTCTTCGGGTTTGGACCAATAGGGCCCGTGGCAGGTGGGGAAGCAAGAATTCGTTGAACGATCCCTCCTTGACCTATTGACAGGAACGGCCGCCTCGTGGGCGCAAAGTGTGTTCTACGGCCCAGCCGTGAGCAAGGGGAGCTGGTTCGCTATTTTGCAAAAGATGGCGATGGGTTGAAGGGGCTGGGGTGGTTCGGAGGTCTCTTTGCTGACATTGGTTTGCATGGGAGCGCTTTGCGAGTAGCGGGGTTGCAGATGCGTGCGCGAATTGAACTTTTGTCGGTGGGCTGCTAGTTTATGTAGCATCAACGTCAGTCGCTTGAAATTGGATCCATAAATTGGACCGTGTATTCATTTCTTGCGGGGCGTTTTACCTCGAGTGAACGCGGAACACATACATGAGTGGGGAAGAGAGGAAAGAGAATTGATGCCATCAATTCCAGCTTGAACTCGCGATCTTTGAGCTCTTGAGCTCGACTGGGTAAGCAACTTGGTCGAACTCGCTTGTTCTGTTTTATAGTGTCGTTCTGAAAGAAAGTACTCCCCTGCTTGTCCATCAATGCTAATTAACTGGAGATGCAGATATGGAGTCGAACCAATCTCTGCGGGTTCGTTTGGCCGTTATCGACACGCAGATGCGTCTTCTCAAAGCGGAGCGAAGGATCATAAAGAAAAAGCTCCAGTCCCTCACCTATCCAGTTCTCAGCTTGCCCTCCGAGATGACCTCTGAAATATTCGTCCACTATCTTACCGACATCCAGGACACTGATCCGGTTCTCACCTTCTCCCGCCACAACCCTCCGATGCCACTCCTTCTGTCGTGGATCTGCAGAGCCTGGAGGCATGTTGCGTTCAAAACACCAAATATCTGGAAGGTATTTCGCATTTCTGTGGAAGATTGGCCCACGAATCACATATTGGCTTCTCGTCGACTGGCAGAGTGGGTCGAGAGAGCAGGTCATTGCCATCATCCTTTGTCCTGGGCCAGGAAGACCGGTGTGGGCGGCCATATAACGCCTTAAAACCTATGCTACTTCTCCAAATCGTTGCCCTCTTGATGCGAACGCGGCATGCAGACCTGCATCTCTCGCATGAGGATTTGAGGTCGATATTATTTCAGTCGACTGTGCGCGAGAGGCTCCCTTCCTTGGAAACCCTCCGGATAAAAGGGGACCGTAGCAAGCCGACAACTCCAGTGATTGCTTTCGAGCTGGCGCGATGTAGCCCAGAGCGCGTGTCACCAGCGTTGATCCTGCTGCCCTGGGCGCAGCTCACTCATTTCAGAGGACATGATTTTGTCTGGACGGACCGCTTACATGTCATGCGATCCGCCATCTGTCATCGAGTGTAAATTTGCGGGATATGTTATGCATCTGTGTTGGGGCTATGGGTCCTGATTGTTTAAGGGTATAATATTAAAAGTGTCTTGTAGTAGTCTATATACCTCATGTATTAAGCAGATCCCTCGTATCAGTATACGGTCCTGATTGCTATAAGACTAATTCCGATCTGCCTTCGAGTTTTTCTAGAATATTCTTGTCTATTCCGACCCCAACTACTTTATTAGCTCAACTTAAGTTCGGACCGAATGTATCCCCCGTCACACTCATCAGTTCCGTTGAACTTAAGTTCGGTTACCGTACTGTATACCTGCTGCTGTACCTATATCCTACCTGCATAAAATTCAAGACTTAAGTGCTTGCATCTGGTCTAAAGTTCGAGCAGAACTTAAGTTTCGATAGAACTCAAGTTTCGATAGAACTTAAGATGGTATAGGAACATATAAAAAAAACATAATCAAGTACTTAAGTCACCGCCAACGAGCACTCAAGTCCCACAGAACTTAAGTTCGCCACCAACCTGAGGAAATCCCCTGCGACTCCAGTCCGGTCCAATCTTAAGTCCTACGGCGGACTTCAGTTTGCGCTGAACTTCAGTTCGTGTATTTTTTGCGCACGACTTCAGTTCCTTCTGCTGCTAGACCGAACTTCAGTTCTACATATCAAGTGCTTAACGTCAATTTCGTACCGTTTTGCCCCTTTGGGTTTCTCCGGACTCTTGGCAGCGGCAACGTATTCATAGTTGAAAGGTGTTACTTAGCGTCGTTGACGTGTAAACGAAGAGCATTTACCGGTCTGTAGCTCGCCGTTTGACAGTTTTCGCTGCTGCTGCCTTCTCTTCACATTCTGCTTGAGCCTCCTGTAAATGAAATAGCAGTTAGTCGTGCAAATCAGATGTCGATGCCGCGGCTTACCGCAGGTGTCTTGCGCTTTCTCGTAGGGCGGCCAGACTCTGCATCCTCCTCTGGCACGAGTTGATCAGTGGCCTTGCGTTTCTTCCCACGTGGTTTTTTGGCGTCCCCAGTCTTCCCGCCAGGAGGCGGTGGTGGCGGCAGCAGCGAGGGAGTGCGGGCAGGCGGCGGCGGCAGGGCCGACCATGGAGGCGGCGAGGGGGTGCAGGCAGGCGGCGGAGGTGCGGGTGGCGAGGCAGGTCCTGCAGGCGGCGGCAGGGGCGAGGGAGAGCGTCGAGGCGGGGGCGGGGGTGAGGCAGACCCTGCAGGTGGTGGCGGCGGGGGCGAGGGAGAGCATCGAGGCGGGGGCAGGGGTGAGGCAGACCCTGCAGGAGGCGGCGGGGGCAAGGGAGAGCGTCGAGGCGGCGGAGGTGGGGGGGGGAGGTAGGATGGATCCTTTGGCAGCAGGGGCCTTACAGAAGAAACCGGAGGTCCCAGCGCCCGCGACCGACGCCAGTGTGTTCCCCAGGTCATACAACTGGGTCCGCGTCAGCCCAGCAAGCCCGGTCGAAGCGAACCCGAACCCGAGGGGGTAATGAATCGCCCAGAAAGAATTCTAAGGAGACAGCTCGAACTGAAATTTTGCTGGCTATCACGCCAGGAATACCCGGTCAAAACCCGACTTGAAATGGCTCAACAAGGTGGTTCGCTTGGAAATCTCGGCATGCCCGGCCTGCGTTCAATTGCAGCTGTTTGAATTGGTGGATTTGTCCAAATCAGTCTTGCTCTCTATGCATTGCAGCACCTTGGTTGCCTCTGATCCTGGCAGTGAATCTGGATCATGCGAGCCTTGTGGGAAAACATTGAACTCTTGGAAGGCATTCAACCAAATTAGGCACGACAGATCACGAGTGGTGGCCTCGCTGTTCAATGGCAAACCCGCTTGTAGCTTGTGCCGCATATGCATATAAGTGGCCCAAGAGCCAACATGGGACTTGACCCATCCAGTTCCAGGCTGGATGTAGTGGAGAATATAGAGCAGGAAGTAGATAAACCTTTTCGTGTTATTTATCCAACCCACAGGTCTGAGCCTGCGGGCATGCGTAACCTCTCTATCCTCGAATTCCGCGACTTCGAACCTGCGGGGGACAACGACCCAGAGGTTGAGGCAGGTCAAGAAATGATTGATCGCGAAATCGTCGAGTTGTGGGGTGACGCATGCCCACCTCTCTTCAGGGTTGTCGTCCGTGAGCGCAATCTCCTGCGCTCTTCATTTTTGTCTTATCAGCTTCACAGATGGAAAGCAATGGGAATATCAAGCCACGGGGTAGGAAATCGACAACACAATAAAAGAGCTGGCTTTCTGAGATGACTGGGCGCTGTATTTCGGGTAAGAACAATGAATTTGAAGGGTAAAATGTGGTTTCAACTGCATCTGAAGTTGAAAAGGACTATTATACAGAGATATGAACAGCGCGGCACCGCCGCGTCATGTTTTGACATGGTTCAATTTTTTCTTCATACCTTTGCAATGACTGGTCAGGAACAATTAAATCTAGAATCCAAATGATCAGACTCAATTTTCACCCAGGAATTGGTCGGATGGCGGGGAGGATACGTAGATACACCCGAATTCGGGCGGTTGAAACAACTGCTCATGAGCTGCATCGGATTCGCTGTGAATTCTGTTAATCATTGAAGGCCTTCATTCTGAATTCATTGGTGGGCAAATAATGCCAATGGGTTGGTAGATAAAGTTGAGACACCTGCTGCAGTAAAATACAGGCATCGGATCCATTGATTCCCAGGGCAATGAGTGGATGGTAAACATTCTTGAAATGCTGATACTCCCAATATAATTGTCTCAGAACAATCTAGATGGGATTGGCCTTCATCCCAGGCTAATAATAACGGTCTAGTCAAATTTCAGTCAAACTTTGGGATGGTTTTATGACATCTACTGCAAAGTATTTCTGAGGGTTCAACTGGTCAGGATAATGAGCACCCGATTATTTTCTGCATTACAAATGACATCTTTCCCTGGTTCCACCCAATAGATTACACGGATATCACCGAGTGGGTGACCACCAGCATAGCGACGAAGATCAAGCCGGACAGCACATTGTATCTGCGCCTCCCAGAGGTTGTTACTTGTGTGGGACTGCGCCCCGTCCCTCGTAAACGCATCTTGTCAACGCCCACCAAACATTCTCCCTTCCCGTCACCCAAGTACTCTGACCGTTGTTTTTTCTCCGATCCTTTCAAGTCCTGGAAGCACCCCGTCAGGCTATTCTCCTGCCAAGAGACCCTCCTGTTCCGTCAATCAATTTCCCGTTTGATTTCTCTTAGATCTCACTCGCATTTTTAGTTGTCTTGACCTCACTCTCAATGCCAACACGTGGACCCACGCTTCCCCAGCCGGTCCTAGCACAAGCACCAGGTATCTTTGTTTCACATCTTCGTCGCAAATCTGCCACTAATTCTCTACTGCTCTTCTTCTTCGTTTGCGAGGACAGATGATGCCAGAACTCCTGGCAGACATGCTTCCTTTGCCGTTGCATTTGCCTGTGACATGGACGCTCAGTTTAAAAAGGTCAAGTTGCTTCCAAAGAGTTACACAGCATCACAGCAGTTCGATGGTGTCTTCAGTTTTCTTGGCTGCACTTTCAGCTCCAGCACTATCCTTGTCTGTGCGTCCGGGGAACTGAGGTGGTCGTAACGACAGAATGGCCCGCAGCCGCCTCGATCAATTTGGCAAGCCAACCTGCGTCTCGGGCACCATGGAGAGGCGCAGATTCATGGGAAATCATGGTACGACCCGCAAACGTCCATGCAGGATAGGCGACAAAGATCCCACTAGCTGTGATCCAGTTGAAAGTGCAGGTGAACTTCTGCCTGAATAAAGTGATCCGTGGCACCTCAGCGCACCAATGAATCGCAATGGTCGGAGCCGACTCAGGAAGAAGCCCCCTGCGCATGAACACTGTTTTCTCAATGTAGTGAGATGGGTTCTCCTTCACGCTATCCTGCGAGACGAGCATCAGTATCCGGGCCGCAATGAGGAGGGTATTCTCGCCTGCTTATAATCTGACGAAACCACGAAGTACTTCGCAGCCGCTGTGGCCTTAGGTCCTGCCCACACAAAGAGGTCTATACTCTGCCCATCAAGGCGACTGTCGAGACGTTGGGACGGAAAAAGAAGATGATACGCAAACCAGCCAGAAAAAAATGCCTTCTGTGTGCCTGAGCATGAATCGAACACTGTTCCAGTCCAAGCCAATGGCGCGGAAGACACGGCATAGATGCAGGTAGATGAGCCGATGATATTCCTCCCGATAGAAGGTGCATGTAGCCGCAAATGCGCGCAAGTCGGGGAGATCCAAGTAGGGCAAGATTTCAACGCACAGTTCAGCGGGCCAAGACGCCAAGATAGAGCCCGCGATGGGAAGAATCGTTCCTGAGGCGTAACATTAGCCAATCCCGATTGAAGGCCAGTGTAACACCATATCGCACACGAGCTCCACCAAACACACGGCCCCGTGTAATAACAGTCACTGCCACTTTCCATACCTCCTTGTCTTCTATCCCAATCGTGAAAAGCTCCGAGTCTTCGCATGACTCCAACAAGTATTCAAGTTTCTCCTCATTCTTTAGTTGTGGCAGAGATCGTTGCAAAATTGCGGAGCACAGACCGTCCATTACTGTTGACAAATCGTCCATCGCTGCAAGTTGCGCCCTGAGTAGACAATACGTAGTACAATTCATTGCACTCACCAACCAGCTCATATACTCAGGATAATGCAAAATATCCTGGGGTAGCCCCGCCGCTTTAATGTGTAATCTTCAGGGAGTCTCCACACAGCCTCCCTACAGCCACAATGCTTACACATTACAGTGTTCGGCCGTCCTGACAGCCTTCGGCATCGTTCATTTTGATGCCTGATGGTGTTTCTTCTGCCGTCGGAGCTTGAATTCCATTCGTGCAGGCACGTGATCGTGTGCGGTAATTACCTGGGCAAAAAAAAACGGTTTTTGCGCCCTTTTTGGGGCGTTTTCCCGCCCGTTTTTGGTGCTCCTGGCTACCGTAAATACTGTGCTTACTACCTATAGTGATCCGTGTGCCTGGCGCCCCGTGTATAGCTGCCGTCGTAGCCCCCATTCCCGGCGCTTTTTCCTCCATTGCGCGCCCCCCCCTGTTCCTACTCGTCCATCTCCGCGTCGGGATCATCTTCCATCTCGTTCAGTTCCTCCTGTGTGAGCCCTTCGACCCCGGCAGGTGTTACGGGTTCCCTGCACGCGAAATCGCTCCCGGCGGGAATTTCCGAATTGGGGCCCGCCCCGCGCGCTGTTGGCCGCGTTTCGCCCACTTGCCGGTGT
The DNA here is from genome assembly GCA_029378375.1 of Mycena olivaceomarginata. Lineage (NCBI taxonomy): Eukaryota > Fungi > Basidiomycota > Agaricomycetes > Agaricales > Mycenaceae > Mycena > Mycena olivaceomarginata. The sequence goes on along the minus strand of JARKIC010000230.1, from coordinate 91,178 downwards.
GTCTGGGCCAGTAATACGTTGCTTGCATAGCTACTTGCCGCGCCTGGGCCGCTTTGGCCTGCTGTATCATTTTCTTGCTGAATCCCGTTCTGCACGGCTGGGGCCGTTCTCACGGTGGCGGCGGCATCGGCGAGCGCGGGGGGTGTGGTGGATGCATTGGGGGACTCCCTGTGTTGAATTTGAGCACGATTCACCCAGTAGGTAGCGAGAAACGAAAGAAAGAATGATAACTGACCTGATCATTTCCTGCAGCACCCAGGTTACGTCACCGACTCCCTCTTCCCAATCCGGCGACGTGTCCTCCATCACGTCGCGCTACCACTTCAGCACCATCAAGACATTAAGGAACCCATTTTGTCCCTTAAAGTCCATGTATGCCCACGACTGGCCCTCCTCGCGAGCCATCGGGCGGCTCGTCCCGCGCCAGGCTGAGTTTATATCCACCCACCACACCCAGAATCCTTCGCCGAATTCGTCTGCATCCTTGATTTCCGGGGTGTAATTGCGAGCGCGTCCGACCCAGTCTCCCACCGCCTTGGGCCGTTTCTTCGCGCGATGGGTTTGCTTCTATGTTCTCACATCATTAGCAGAGACAAGACGGCGTTTGTGTTTTGTACTCACGGTGCCAGCGAATCCAGCAGCTTCTTCTCGCGTCCACCACAACTCCACCAGCTTTTGCCAGAGCTCTCCGTACGGCTTGCCCTCGAGGAATTTACGAGCTTTATCTGCCCATGCGCTCGACGCCTCGCTCGGCGCCTCGCCCGACTTCTTCGCTTTCCTTCCACCCGCACGTTTCTTCTTGGGCGCCTCCGTTTCCTCGCCCTCGCCCTCCTCACGGTCGCTTTCGCTGTTGGCCTCGCTCTCCTCCGCCTCCACTTGCTTCTTGGCTTTCTTTTTCGTCCCCCCCCTTCAATTGGACCGCTTTACGTTTCTGAGGCACGACTGCCCCGCCCCACAATGTCTCCTTCTCGGCGTCGTCGAGCCCAAGGGAATGCAGCAGGAAGTGATTGCGCGCTCCGTTGTTCGCGTGCTCCAGGTCCGTTGTGTCCATCTTCTTCAATTCATCTATCCTCGCCGTTCTAATGTCCGGTGCCATCCATTCCAGCTGCAGTAGCAAGTCGGCTTTCAGTGGTCCCGCAAATCCACCTCCATACGGCTCTTCCACTGGATCGTCCGCCGGCAGCAGTGCGATTCCGAGCCCGGGCGATATGATCTCTATGGATGCGCCTGCCCCGAGAAGGTTGTCAGGGAAGTCGAATTCATTTAAGCCCGGAATAACACTGAAGTCGAACCCAGGTCCCACCATGGCTTGAATCTCGGCATCACTAAATGTATCTGTTCCCACCATGGTGCGGATCTCTGCGTCACTAAACATATCGGTGAACAGGGCGGGGGCGACGACGCCAGTGCCAGGCGCGGTGGGTACACAGGGTATCGACGCGGCGGTGGCTCCTGGGATGGCACTCGCAGATGCGCCAGCCGCGTGCTCTAGAGGCGGTGCGGGGATCTGTGTGATGGGCTGTGGGCTCGGCGTCGGGATTTCCTGGCCATTTGCGCTTGCGACAGCGTCCTGTGGGCCCCTACCCTCCCGGTATTCGTCTACAAGCACCAAATCATTACAACGGTCTCCCATTTTGAATAAAAGAGCAAGACTTACGAGCGCCCCAAACGAATCTACTGAGCTTTCTCATCACCTCCGTATACCATGCTGCATCGGCTCGGGAGAAGTCTAGCATCACCGGTGTTTCTGGTGTGAGCCCCGCGTGCAGACTAAAGAGGTGTCAGCCATGATTGCGAAGCCACCATCCCGTACACACCTCAAAACCTCAATATCGAGCTTGCTCTTGTCCAATCTCGGCCGCCCCGCGAGCAACGACAACTCGTAGCCAGTGTAGGCAGCGAGCCCGTCAAGCAAAGGCGCTACAAGCTCTGAGAATCGCGTGCGCGCCCTGTTGGCCTCGTCAGTCGATGGTGCAGAGGTAACCTGTCGCTCCACTTACTCGGCCATGGCCTCCTCATCTAGGGACAGCAGGCCCTCCCAGGCGTCTTCGTGTTTGTCGAGTAGCGCCATGTGTTCAGCCGTAGCCTCCTCCTTCATCCACGTACGAACTTCTTGAGGTTCGGTGGCGAAAAGCTCCCTCGCGATCGTCGCACGCAAGTTGAGGTGCTCTCTTGCTGGCACTCCCTCCCCCCACGCGCCGAACTCGTCTGCGATCTTCTCTTTGAATTCCTCGTGCTGCATATAATGCTGATAATCTGCGAGCCTCTTAGGAGCGGGGGCCAGTCGGGGTGCGGAACCTCTTCACGAACTCGCCCCACACGTTCCCCTTGATACCAGTTGCTTTGGCTTTGCGACCCAAATAGCGCTTGATTTGCTGTGACCACTGTGAGTCTTCAGTATGTCTGTAAAAAAATGACGCGACCCACACCCTCAGTGTCGTGCACTATCTTCGCCTTCAAGGCCGCCTCCTCCGGGCTTTCCGGCCTCAATGCGTAGTCCATCAACTCATCTGGGTTGGGGTCCTGCGTCAACGGCAGCCGCCACGGAAATAACCCCCAGTACTTCAGGAACGGCGCATCCCAGATATTACGCGTCTTTCCGTGTTTCAATGCGTCTGCGTATATGGGATAATACTCCTGGAGGAATTTTGCACGTTCGCCTTGGAACGCGCTTGGTTTGCCTGGTTTTTTCTTGTCGGCCATCCGTATCTGCTGCAAGGGATTTGCGGAACAAACAACGACATACCCCTCACCCCTACCTCCAAGGCACATCCGCCTTTCGCCCACCCCGAGTTTCCCTTGACGTCGACGATGACGAGATCTCGCCCGTGTTCATTCCCAAACCCTCCCTCCACCGTAATCTATATATCTTGTTGAATACATTTTTTCCCCCTCATCTCGATCGCATGATTATGACGACAAGCAAAATAATATTTGTTATAAGTATTACAGGCACGGCAAGCATCTCAATCAGGCCTTGAGATCCCCCCCGCTCGCGCACATACGGCCGTTGCCCAACAAAAGCTTCAAGTCGCCTGTGGTTACGGGTCTCCATCAAACGCACGGGCGATAAGTGTTCAACGTAAATATAGTCAATAATGTCGTACCTGGGACAGGAAGTCAGCTCCACCTGAAGAATTAAGAATTGAGGTAGCAAAAGTTGCCTGTCCTCAAAGAGGACCTGATGCCCTTCAATCCCCCAGAGAGTATCACCTTCCCTCCATTGCCCTCCATTGCGCGTCGACTCCATCACCGGGATTGAGATTGTTCCCGAGGAAGTCGAGGCCTTGGGCACCGTAGATGGCGAGGCCAGAGGCACCAACGACTGAGACACGTGCGCCAATTTGGAAGGTGACAGCGATGGGGAGCGATAGGCTGTGGGGGCAACTGGCGGCACAATGATGGCCCGATGTGTGCTCGCCGGTGGACGGGAAATTGGCGACGGCGGGAGTGACGAGTGTCGTGCAGCAGCTGAAGGGCACACAGGCGACGGAGACAATGGCGGAGATGGCGGGGGCGTTTCCGCAACGGAATCTTGATCGTTGATAAGCCGTGAAACGGACCATGGGTGAAATAGCAAGGAATTTGCCAATTTCTACCTTAATCACATAGCGCGCTGCTCCAAAGGATTAGCATAAGTCCAATATGGCTAATCAGGGCTTGATCCTGCATGAGGACCTTAATCAAGTCCGCCTGGGATGCATCAACTGGAAAGTTCATACTGGTTGACATCCATGATTAAGGGTTTAATTGCCAAGATTAAGCATCGCTGCTTAATCAAGGCATCGCGGGGCCTACAAACAACATGGGCAATATTAATCATCCTCTCTGATGATCTGGGGCACCACTGTGGGGTCTTGATTAAGTGTTCAAGTGCTTTGTTGTGCTTGATTTACAGAGGGAGCCTTGCGCGACGGGTCAGGTGATTCGGGTTTAACAGTAACCGGTTACCCCAGCTATGGTTGAGCCTCGCTTATCAACTATCCGATCATTGTTGCCATCCTGATTTGGTTACTTGAACCAGGCCAGGACAGTAACTCGCATATCTCCACAACCACTTGGCGGTTTGGGCTGATTAAGGTACTGGCTCAAAGCCAGTACCTACGTCTACCTAAAACTGAAGGTCCTGAACGGGGAACAAGAGGATAGAAGATGGGACTGTCTACACGATCGGACAAGGAGCAGTCACACCGGACACACTCAAGCATTAAGGGGTCGACACATGAGGATCCTATATATTTACCCACACGTGATTAACTACGGACACCTTACTCATATACCAGCCAGTAGACTAATCATTGTATTGTAAGCGTAATTGTACAGTATATAAGGAGGAGGTTTTGGCATGGATAGGCACTGAACTTTCTGTCACCAAGAGCATTAGCCTTTACCGGGTATTGTTTGATAAACGACGGAGATTCGGGACTTGTCACCCAGGACTGACTTCGTTAAGAAGTTTTGTTTCGTCTGCACGAGTAACTCAATATCAATTGTTGGATTGGGATTTTGGGATTGGAAATGGTTAAGAAGCTAGAGAGAGCTTATTAGGATTGAGAACACGGCACCGCACTACAGTAGCCTTGGAAGGCTTATTATTTGGGATTTGGAGAACATGGCACCTTGTTAGGATTGGGATTGTTGGCTCAAGCTTCTAAAGCTTTTAAACTCGATTTGTTGGCTTAGGCACTCGTTTGGCATTGCTCAAAGAGGTCTAATACTCTAAATCAACCTTGCACTTCAGACTAGACCTCTTAAAACAGGCTTGTTCCTCGCAACCTCTGTTGGATTACCTGTGCTCCTTGAACCTTCTTAAAGCGTTCAAAAGACCCGTACTCAGCGGCACAGTCTAAACCATTCAAGGGGAAAGTAGTTAGGATTTGGTTAGTAGTTGCGTTTTTGCCTTAATCAAGCATCTCGCATTCTGCTCGTTGGGTCTTGATTAAACTAGTACTGCTGTTGTAGACACCGAGCAAGCATTTCATTGTGGTCGTGGTATTGGGCGCACATCACGTTCCAGATCCGGATGGCTTCATCGTACGTGGCGGCCTTCTTCCACTGCCCGTTGGAGTAGCGAGTAAGCTGCTGCCTAGCGGTATACCTCGAAGAAAAAGGACAAGAAAATTTAAAGCAAATATCGAGGGAAGTCGACTCCTACTCACTCGTCTGTGTAGATGCCTCGCATGAACCCAAGACCCACAGGGTAGAAATAGCTGTTTGCTTTGGCTGAATGCCTGCGGTGATCTTCGTCGCTGAGGCCCGGGCGGTACGGGGTGGGGCAGGCTTGATACTCTGACATTGGTGCGAGAGGCCTGAGCGGAAGAGAGCGTAGGCCTCCGTCGATTAAATTGTAGTAGCACAGCCACATACAATCTAATCGGGTGCTAGGGTATTGGCACAGCCCTCCAGTTCTTCTTCCGTGTACTCGACATCGAGACCAGCATTAGCACCCGGTCCTCGATGTCTACCTTTCCAGAGTCGTCCAACAACTCCTTTGCTGTGATTAGGCAGGACGCCCGGGAGCAAGGCCTGGCCGTAATCTACCAGCTTTCTCACCTCACCCGAGTTCCTCGTGGTATCAGACATCGGATCCATTTCGACCTGCAGCGGGGAGAGCGTATTGCCTGGATTATCTCGAATGTCCCCCTGTATGCTCATCAGCGGTCGTGTCAGTTTTCCTACGACTACGCCTGCCCCCTTCTTCTCCATGGTGAAGGAGTGGAGCGTGTTTGGGGGGGAGGGTTTGTGAAGAAAGTGGGGGTCCTTGAAGGCGGAGCACAGCTCCCAGACACGTGTGAGTGGACTCTGCTGGTTGCCTACGTACTTTTTGATACGTCCTGGCTTTATAAACTGTCAGCTAATTTGGGTTTGACAGGCCAAACTCTGACCAGTGACAGGCATGTTCGCTCGTACTGTTTCGTACTGCAATCAGAACCCTCTCCTCATCGGCTTCTTCGCTACCGCCCCTTTCATACCGTATAACTGTAGATGCTTATGCATGTTCCTTGTCTGTGTCAACGAAAATATTATTTGGACCTGAATAGCCAGTCCACTCCTCTTCACGATGTGCTGCAACTTGAGGGGGAACATGTATTGGGCCTAGAGGAATGCCTCTAAATATTTGGGAGCGCAACAGATTTTTGTTTGGAATCCACTCTTCAATTTGAGTGAGTCCCCGCGACTGATCGCAAACTCGTTACGGGTCAGTCGCGAACTCGTTACGGCCACATCCCTGGACGGCAACTTTTATCTCTGGTGCTACTTCTCGTTTTCACAAAAAACTAAGAGACAGTTCTCTGCTAGACATGTCTGTGTATGCTCTGGAAAATATTTGGATTTTAGGGAGGTATGTACAGATTCTGCAATTGAACACGGTTTGGGGCCGAGATCATACTGTGATTCATTCCACATTTCTGTCTTCGACCACAACTATGAAAACTCAAACCTCGCTGATCGACCCAAAAACTTCACAGAAGACTAGGTAAACCTCAATACTCTCACTTCCCACCAACCCTGACCTCACACGTTCTTTGGTTAGCTCTAAAAAGCCCAAATCGTCTCTAAGCTGCCTGAAGTCTGTGGCAGCCACCAAGGTCGCTCGGTGCGAAGCGAACTGCACGTATCGCTAGAAGTTGGTGTCCTGACCTACCCCCAATGTACTCTGGCTCTAATCATGCCAGGAATGAGGAGGAGTTGAGGGAGAAGGCCAGAGTTCGCATGGCCGCGTATGTCTTTCGTTTTATTGCACACACTGATCTGACTAGCGTGCTCAGGCATTGTCAGGCCATCAAGGAGACCGGTGTCAGGCGTATAAAATGTTATATACGAGGTCCTCCAGAAATGACTTTATTCGGGAGTTTCTCATAAGTTCGGGAAATGGGTAGTGAAATGAAAAGTTGTTGGATTCTCCTTAAAATAGGGAGAAGTGATAAAAGGGGAAAGCGTGGGAAATAGTGGAAACAGAGGTGAGTGGGGAGGCTGATGCAGAATAATTAAACAGAATAGCTCCAAGTTAAGCGGACTGTTCAATTATGGAATGTGGTGGTACAAGCACAAAGGTTTCTCGGTCCTAAGCTACCTGCAGATTTGAGAGGTTAGATATAGACACAAGGGTTTTCGGTCCCAGGCTACTTGCTAAAGGCAGATTCGGTTGACTAGATACAGATACAAGGGTTTTCGGTCCCAAGCTATCTATACAACAAGCACAAGGGTTTTCGGTCCCAGGCTACTTGCTAAAGGGCGGATTTGGATGACTAGATATAGATACAGGGGTTTTCGGTCCCAAGCTATCTATACAAACAAGCACAAGGGTTTTCGATCCCAGGCTACTTGCTAAAGGCGAATTCGGAAAAATGAAGTGCTGATACAAGGGTTTTCACTCCCAGGCTATCAGTACAAATTACTAGAAATACGAGTATAAGGGTTTTCACTCCCAGGCTACTTGTATTTTGATCGAGGCTAACGAGGTGGGTTTAACAGAATAGCTTTGAGGAAGCGGACTGTCAATCAAGAGTTAAAGAGTGCGGGTTTGAACAGAATAGCTTCAAGGAAGCGGACTGTTTCACTTACGGTGAGTCTGAGGAGGGTTGTGGAAGGGAGGATGACGAGAGAGAAGAGAGATTGTTACTGGGGAAGTAGTTCGTTCGTTATTCTATCTACCGAATTATGTAGAGTATTTATATACAGAGTGTTTGGCATACTTTGTTCTATCCTGAGCTGGATGCTACGTAGGTCAATGGCTTCTGCTGTCAATCTGCCGTTTTACTTTACCGTTTTGTACAGCCTCATGTCAACATGCTATGTAAAACACCGGTTACCTTTGCCAATCTGTCATCTTGTGTAGGGCCTGTACAGCCTTGGATTGACATATTGTGTCAAGCATAGATTGTGGGCGCAGGTTCAGTCATGACGTCAATTGTCGGGTGCCATGTCATGGGTTGCCAGTGTTTTGTCTGTCTGCATGTCATGTTTGAAGGGTGGTTGCCAGTGCCACTCTGTCAATGTAATGTGCTGTGTCCTGTGTGTCATGTTTGAATACTGGTCGCCGGTACCGCTATATTGATGTAACATGCTGTGCACACTATGTCCTGCATCCTCTGTAGTTGCTGTCTCTTCTATCGGTTCCCGTAATATTAGGTCATGGTGTCACAATGCATCGCTATTTGCCCCTATTGGTGTCAATTCATTGTTGTCCTTGTGCTTCTTGTGGTAGCTCAAAATGGTAAATCGTTCCCAGGATAAGTTAGTGACAGTGAGCTGGGGGTTAGGCGGGCTTGTCTGGTAATTTCGGTGATTGCTGAATCTTATCCAAACATGGCTCTAATCCTTTTCATCTCCAAACACTTTTGGGGGATGACACCGGCTGCGTATCTGAGGAGAAAGCTGCCCAAATCAACCAGGCCCATGCAAAGTATCGAGAGAAGTAGATGCTATATTCATTTCGAGCCGCTGTACTACACTAACGCGACTGGGATCCTAGAAAGTGCGAGTACTTGGTGTTCCAGGCGCGACTGAGGCGCCAAGAGTAGGTGTCTAGCACTTACTTCTCCTGAACTCACGGTTGCTCCAGGGCCTTCATTGCGAAGCACGGCGTGGAGGCACACCGGGAGATGCTGGCGAAGATCACGGCCCGGGAGAATGCCGCTTGGGCGGCCAAGTTGGCAGAGGAAGAGCAAGCGCGATGAGAAGCGTGACGGGCTGCCCAGGCCGCACGCATGCCAGCAGCCCGCATCGAGCCACACGCAGGTGTAGATGAGGTGTAGAGGTCTGTCTACATTGGTTATGTGGCGCGCTGCTCAGTTATTTCACCCGCTGTCTTCTATGTAGCGTCAACAGGAGATCCATGTGCTGCTTTTTGCTACCGGGTTTGAACTGAAGTCGACCGAGGGAATACACCGTCCTGTCCAATTTCATCGCCTGGAGTAGCAGACGTGTTTGTACCGGATCAGTGCCATTTTGGGCTGGTCACATACATTCGCCTCTTGCTCTTATTTATTCAATCTCATTTTCTCGTTATTTATTCTCTCCATGACACGCAACTGCAACAAGTCGCGAGCTGCTACCCAGTCTGTTGCGCCAACAGTGGGACCTCCCACCCTATCTTTTGCGGTAGCCGACTTGGTGACACCAGCAGAGTCGGTATCAGCACCGATTGAAAGTTATGTCGACTGCGTCTCAACGACCAGGCGCGGCATCGTGCAAGAGGCTATTTCCCTGGACCCCCCTTCTCCGCTGAAGCGCAGGCGTGTTGAGAAGGCTATGCCTACCGTGCAAAATGATTTGACGATCTCTGCTCCCTCAAACGGTAACGACATGGACACAGATCGTTATGCGATGGACCAGGAGGACTACTCCAATGACCCGCCACTTGCTCCTCTACCTCACCTACCGAATCCGAAACATTTTGAGCCATCGGTGCGTGCCATGGCTTGATTTTATCTGGCGCAATGGCTGATATGCAATAGGACAAGGCTCTTAACAGATGGATGCAGCTCTTGCGCGACATCTACCTTTTGCAGCTGTTGCGTCGCGATGGCTGTGGGGATGCCAGTATGGATCTATGCCCGAGATGCAAGAAGTCAGACAGGACACCGCTATACCGATGCCAGGAGTGTGCCGGTGGCCTCCTTCTTTGCAAGGGATGTTGTCTGGCAAAGCATGCGGACAATCCGCTTCATGTCATATACGTGAGTGCCTTCTCGTGCAGGTCGTTTTGGTGATGGGACACTAACGACAATCCAGGAGTGGACCAGAGTCTTTTTCGGGAAAACGACGCTGAAAAAGATGGGGCAGTGCATCCAATTTGGCCACCCCCCGGGAGAAGGGTGCGACAATCCTCACCCGGGGTACCACGACTTTGTCGTGCTGCACGACAATGGCATCCATGTTGTCGACATCGATTTCTGTGCCTGCGACTCAGAGAATCGGGTGGAGCACTATATACAGCTCCTGCGTGCGTGCGGGGTGGTTTCCAGCGAGCGACGAGCGGCCTCAGACCGTGGCAACGTTTTTGGTGCTCAAAAAGTTCCACTTGCACACACTCCAGGCCAAGACCACAGTGTACGACTTCTACACTGTGCTGGAGCGACTAACTGACAACACAGGCATCAAACCACCCGATCGCTACCAAGTTTTTCTCCGGATAGCATGGGAATACCGCCACTTACTGCTGCTCAAGTGCGGAGGGCAGGGTCACAATGCTTTGGGAGTGATGGGGACGGCGGCGGGAGAGTTAGCGGTGGAATGTCCAGTGTGCCCAGACCCCAAAGTCAATTTGCCGGAGGGGTGGGAGAACGCTCCACCCGAGGATCAGTGAGTTTTCGGTGTCGTCGCGACAGACGCAGGTGCTTATCATAATTCACAGGTTTCTTGTATGTAAGAGGGAGGATATCCGTTGCATGCAGGACGCGGAGGAGCTGTCATGGAAGGCGGAGAAGTGGCGGAAGGCGGAGGAACGATGTTTGCGGAAGGAGGCCGAGGCGAGAGAGTTGGGGGACATGTGGGCAGCGCCCGAGGAGGGTGATGATGATGACGACGCTATAACTCGGGGTGAGAATTTACGGTGGCTGGGACGGCGGGGACGGACGAGGAGCTTGAGGACGGTGCATATCCCCGCGTTCTTACAATTTATTTATTATCTGATCCTGAACATGTTTACAGTGCTGCGTATAGAGTGGTCGAAAGCATGGGCACGGAGCTGGCGGTGGACGGAGGAGGTACGGCTCCTCGAGGAAGAGTGGAGGCGTCTGCCCGTCAGCTACGCACACCGCGAGCAGGTGTGGCGGAAGCGCGCTGCTGCCGTCCCAACCGGGCGCATTCCATTTGCGGAGGCACAAGGGAAGGTCGCGTATGCTGCAAAGCAAGCACAGATGTATCGGGATTTGGCTGTGGGCGGAAAGGATGCGCACGGAGCCGAAGCTGGCCAAGGGGAAAAGGCGCCAGGTTTTTGCACCGACCTGGGATGCCATCATTCCCGCCGACAACGACGAGCTCAGCGATGCAGGCAACGACGAGGGTGCGGGCGACGACGACGGAGATGACGATGATGAGCGGGGGGACGTGGATAGCGATGAGGAGCTGCTTATGGGCGGAGAGGTGGACGAGGATTGAGCGCGGTGGGGATTTTATATTCTAGATTCATACCGGTCCGGTTTTTCTAGGTTTAATGCATTTAATACTTTCCACAGCACGCGTTCGGGTTCGCTATATTATGATAAAGTTTAAGGGAGGCCACCGGCCAAGGTGCAAGCCGATTTTGAGGCGGGAGGGGGCAGGGAGAGGGGGGGACCGCGAAATAGGGGCTGTTTTCATGGCGGCGTATTTTCACGCTTTCAACAGCACACATTCGGGTTTTCCTTGCGATGCGAAGTGCTGAAGCTTGAGGGAGGTCATTGGCCAAGGTACGAGCCGATTTTGAGGTGGGAGGGGGCAGGGAGAGGCGGGACCACGAAATAGGGGCTGTTTGATGGCAGCGTATTTTCATGCTTTCCACAGCCCGCATTTGAGTTTCCCTTGCGATGGAGAGTACCGAAACTTGAGGGAGGCCATCGACGAAGGTATGATCCGATTTTGAGGCGGGAGCGGGTGTGGAGAGCGGGACCATCTACGGCGGCTTTTCTGTCCGCATTGGGATTGACAGCAGCCCGGGGAAATCCGAAATAGGGGCTGATTGATCTCTTTGGGGCTTTTTATTCGATTTTCCTGCTTTTTTTGTTCGGGCGTGCTGATGCCGAGTGTGTAGCGATGATGCCGAGGCTTGAGGAGATGCCGGGGGAGCAGCAGGGGTGTACACGAGAACCCGCTGGGTCCCGGGGGAACCCGCGCTGTTCTGGGACTTCCATATATGGTCTCCCCAAAGATTACGTGTTTGATGTGCGGTATTTCCCCAGGACTTAATGTGTTATCTTGAGCCTATGTGGTGCACCAACAAGATTTGTTTAACCAATGTTGATAACAGTGAGAGATCACAGAGTCGTACAAGCCGTTGTCGTGAGGTCGGAATAGTTAAAAGGGGTGTTTGAGGCTACACATATATCGGTGCGCTCAGGGGCGGATTTGCTCCAACCAAATCACCCACGTTATCCTTCGCTTCGATGTATTGTGCTTTGGTCCTTGGAACCTGTACCGTATTGCTCATCTTCTACCTAGGGAAAAGCATGGGCTGCTAGCATGGCCGTGTGAGGATGGCTCGTAGTCGGAGACAATATGCAAAGGCGTCGGTTCGCTAGAGCCGATGCTCTCCGATTGCGTGGACAAACCAAGATCCGGTCCGTCAGGAGCAAATCTGTCCAACTTGATCATTTGCCCTCACCCTGATCAGCATTCGGGGACACAGCAGATAGAACTTCCTCCATGGAACATCTCGAGTCATTTCACACCTTTAAAAAACTAATTCGTGGAGGAGTGTAATAATGCAACACAAAGTGGAGTCAAAAAAGACAATGGCCATGCTTACAGTGAAATTCGAAGACTACACGTTCGTGATCACAACTGGCTAGACCCCTAAAGTGATCAGCATTTTACCGCACAGCAGATAGGACCCCTTTCATAGTAACTCCTTTTATCTTCGGGAAAATATTGTCCAGAGATCGGCTCTCAACACGTAATTTAATCAGCAATATATGAAAATCGGGTTCAAATAACAACAGTTCATTCACAGGGTGCGCATTCCGACAAATCCAAAGACGCAGACCAGTTCCATTTTCCCATTTGACCCCCAGCGTCGTCTTCATTTAATGTTTGCCTTAACTATAGTGGTGACTGCCCACCTTCAAAAGCACGTACGTGATAGCACATGGACTGTCCATTCCGATGATTTAACCATTGAATGTTTTCAAGGAACCCGAGCGAAGCGCCGCGGCATCAGTCTTTTGACAATCTAGTTGTCGTGTTGTGCAACACGTGAAAACGCCAAAAAACAGCCGAAAACACCCGGAAACGCGACAACACGCTGCGCAAACAACATTTTTACAAATCTTGACAACACCATGACAACGCGGGCCCAAATCCCCCCACGGCGCCGACACATCAAAATTTACCAAAGTTGAGATGAAACCACTATCTAACACCAAATACCTGCCCTCTCCATAATTCTTTGACCCCACCAGTGGGTTCCAGTGCCTGCGCAAAATTGAAGACTTTTGATCACAACACGGAAACACGAAAAAACACGTGAAACACGACAATCAAAATGTCAATTGGCTGATGGGCTGGGACATCAGAATAATGATGTTGTCTCATCTTCCTCCTAGATCTTCAGACTGGACGCAATTGTTCAACCAAATGGACATCTACTACCTCTTCTATGTGTTCATGAGAAACGGGGTGATCTGCTCAGCGGTCGCGGAGTATGTGTCTGGGAATGGACCGCACATTCAGCTCGAAAGTATGTCTTGATTCCAAAATTGTGCGTACAGAAAACTGAAAGTTTCTCAGCGTATTCAGATCAGACTCCCGACCTTTCGATCGCTTCAACCGTTGAGATCCAGGAGGCCATACTCCAGTGGCTCCCTCTGACAGGGTGAGGTTCGGGTGTACCTCCAAAGCGAACAAATCTCTCTGTGCAGTCGTTTTTTGGCGATGCATAGTTGATTTACTTTGCCCTTACAACCTGTCGTACAACCTCGTGCGCTTTCTGCAAATTGTGACTAGAGTCGCATTGTCGGGGTCCGCTGTTGCCTGGATGGCAACGTACATTCGCAACACAGGCAGCTCGTGGGCTCCTAACGACTTAGATTTCTATGTGCCTCCGAGATCCTGGCGCTTCCTCCTCCGTTTCTTTGTAATGGGGACCCGATTCTCTCACTTCCTTCGGTCGACTGCAGCTTACGGCAGCATACCATCCATCCTATATCTTGGGGTGGAATCAGAGCTCAGACTCCCGGATGTAGCTGTGCTCTAGTGTCATCCGAACCAGTGGCTGCACTTTGAACCCTTCTGAGATGAAAAAAGTCCACAATAAATGGTGAAAAATTCTAGAGGGTGGACATGATGTTATGATGTTTGAGGGCACAAAGCACAGCCACTGGTTCAGAAGACGCTAGAGCACAGCCACATGCGGGAGTCTGAGCTCTGATTCCACCCAAAGAAATATTAGGCTCTATCCATTTCTTTGAGTTAGTTCAGGGTTCGTAACTACGCGATACGTTCCAAATTATAACCGGATGTATTCTTGAAATTCCTTGAGCGACCAGTTTTGTTGTTCAGTCCCGGCAAAATCATTTCTGAAAAGAGGATTAGCGCATGCACGCAGATGCTGCTACACACCGTATTTCTCAAGAGGATGGAGACTCACCGTGATCTACAGATAGCCGGCCTCACCCCTGACCCCAACCCAACCTTGCCCGCTGTGCAGGCCAAGCCCACGCCCGCTGCGGAGCCGATGCCGTATCGCCCTCCAGGTCCACTGAAGGGCATCGGGCTGCATCCGTATAGTGTGTTTGTCTCTCTTCTCCTTCCCTTCTGCTTCTCTTCCCCACTCTTCTCTTTCTTTCGTCTACTCTCATTTTCTTGCCTTCTGGACCTGGTTCTGACGTCCCTGCAGCATTCACCCTTTACTGCCACACTCTCGGAGGACATCCCTGAACATGACACCACCCCCGCAGGGCGACGGCACTGCGATGCGGTTAAATTTCGGGAGCGGAACGGGCTAGAACTCGTCGGCATGGGATGGCATTTGGTAAGGAGCGAGGAGTGAAACAGTTTTGGAGGCAGGGGAGCAGGAGGGTAGAAGGGGAAAAAGGGAGGGGAGGAAGAGAAGAAGAAGAGAAGAGAAGAACCCCACTGTGTGTGTAACAATATTTGACTACGTCATTCCAAAACACATCTGACAGATCTAGTTTCAGAAGGTCGAGCACCACGCCGCACGCCCGTTATCGAGCTCTCCTCCACACACACCACGACGCTATCGGCTCGTTAGCAGGTGGATCATGCTTGCTTCGCGTCTATATAGCGAGATAAACTGAGCATATGCAGGACACCTGTTTGACTCGGGGTCGGGCCATGGTCCTCAAAGATGCTTTTTCATTCTTATTTCCTCCCTTTCCTCCGCTCTCGGCGTGTCGCCTCCCCGTGTCCTCTAATTTTGAGTAATCGTTTCAGGTCTCGTTTAACGTTCTTCAGGCTTGAGTTCTGGGTCTTTACTGTCTCTCGAGTCGAGGGCTGGATCACTCAATCTTATGCAATTAAAGCAGGGAGGCAAGTATCAGCTCAATAGCGGCTGGACCGCCCCTGCTTCACATAGGACTGCCGCCCGTTACCATAACGGCAACGGCCGTCGATTTGGCGGCCGTTTTTCTAGTTTCCACAGCTCCAACGGGACGGGACGGGTGACGGGACGGCCGTTACGACCGTAACGACAGGTGGTTGATTCATTTCGCTATTTCCCCTCAATTTCATCGATACACCCGCGAGTTTCGACTCGGATTCCCTTTATCTCATCGTTTACCACCCATTTCAGCATCCCTTCATCGTTTGCTGGGAAACAACCACCTCAAACTTGTAGTTGAACTTCGGCAATCAACCTCGGAGTTTGCTGGGCAGCGCAACCAAAAAAATCTATTGCCTGTTTCTAACCAACAGCACTTCAATGCAAACAAGAGAGGTATCAAATGGGTGAGCCTGGTAGATATACACATCTGTGCGCAGAAAAAATGCTAAAATGGGGTGGTTTCAAAGCACCTTTGCAAGACCCGTTTCAACGGCCGTCACGGCCGCCGTTCAATGGGCCGTTGGAAGGTAGGAAAATTGCCAACGGGACGGGCACGGCACCCATTCGACGGCTGCCGTTGAACTGTTGCGACGGTCACGGGCGGCAGCCCAAGCTTCACATGGGGCAAGTCGCAAACCCGAGCGAGCATATATGCAGGATGCCCGTTTGACTTGATGTCGGGCCATGCTTTGGTATGTGTTTGTTTCTTCTCACCATCAGGCTTCGGTTCAAGTTCACATCGGTCTCTAATTTCAGGCACTCCATTTTTCAGGTATTTTTACAACTTTGCTCCCGGGAGGTGTAGGTGGGTTTGTGGGTGCCATTTCTCCAGTCGAGTGATCAATTATTGAATCAAGCAAGGACACAGGGAGTTGGGTATCAGCTCGATAGCGGATGGACCGCGCTTGCTTCACCTGACCATATGCACATAGCGTGTTTGACTCTGGTCGGGCCTTTGCTTGTACAAACATATCTTTTTCTTTTTGCACTTCGGTTCAAGCTCACGTTGTTCTCAAATTTTATATCAGGTGTCATTTGACTTTGATTGCGCTCGTGAGTCGGTTCAATCTCTCGACTGTCGATCCACTCGTCCGCAGACATAGACCAAGGTAGGCGGATATTGGCTCGATAGCGGGTGGACCGCACTTGCTTCCCATAGAAAGAAAGAGATACAATATACAGGACACCCATTCGACTTGGGGTCGGGCCTTAGTCGGGATTATTCTCTTCCCTTCTTGCCCTCAGGTTTGGTTCAAGTTCACGTCGTTCTCCAATCTGTGCAATCCATTTCAGGTCTCGCTTACCTTGGTTCGCACTTGTGAGTAGGGTTGTGTCTGCTCTCTCCTCGAGTGTGGATTAAAACTTTAAAGGTATCGGCTTGATGGCGGGTGGACGGTGCTTGCTTCACATCAGTTAAAAGAAGGAGTATATATAGGATATCCGTTCGATTTGGGGGTCGGGCTGTCGTCGTTGGAATGACATGTTTTTTTTTCAGCGTTGTTCAGGCGACTAGCTTTGAGCTGTAATTCACGTCGGCGGGGAACATCCTGCAAGATCTCGCAAGGCACATTATTGGGAAGCATTGGTTACAGCCATTTGCAGAACATAAGGCACGGGCTGTTTTTTTTTGGTTTTGCGATATTTTACTTAGAACACTTGCTATGAGCTCAATTCTGGCCTCATTCTCTGAGGAGTAGGTGCGTTCGACTTGTACTACAGATCTGCAAGGGATGGTCCCCTACTATTTTTGATGGGATCAGATACTAAACTTTTTTGCCATTTTCATCATGTTTCCGCATAGGACAGCGCAATATCACACACACAGACCACTTCCCCGGTAACATCTCCTCGATAAGCATTGATAGGTGTTTGTTCCGTTCAAAAACCACTGGCTCACATCGACAGTCGGGATTCTCAATGCTGTTTTTGCCTCGCTAAATAAGCGGTTTCAACACGTCGGTATTGGTTGCGACAGCCACCACATGAAGCGGAGCCCTAAATGGACCTAATGCGATCAATGTGGTTCGATTCAACCAACATGTTGTTAATCCCATCTAAAATACATTTTAATACACAGTCTGTATTGTGATTTCAGGCTATTGGAGGCGAGAAAGCAGCAGCAACAAGGCACGTCGGCATACAATAGCTGAAAAATATGGACAGCTGTAAAGTTCGGAACTCACCACTTACAATGATTTGATTATCCTGCGAAAAGCCCAGAAATGGATTGAGGTGGAACTCACCAGGAAAGTAGAAAAACATAAACGAAAATCGCGAGAATAAGGAGGGCATTTAGACGTGTAGGATATTCTCTGGGCTCCTGAGACTCAGGTTCGAAAACCAATTTCTGCCGGTGGTTATTCAGCTGGGCCGTGTTTTGGGGTTTTCTATAGAATCATGGTCAATCGTGATGGCCTCCTACAAAGTGATACAGTATGAATTGCATTGTGGGTGTCGGACAAATTGAAGAACATTCAGTATGATGGGGAGGACACTGAGGGCAAGAAACAAAGCGGATGAATAAGTCGTTGCACCGTCATAGATTATGATATCATTATACGCAAACTGATGGGACACGAATCACTCGAGTTATCAGAGACAGGTGCCTTATTCTGGCTCATGTTCAATGGTTGACCGGCGATCAAGCCGAACATCAAATCCTTGGCATTATCCGAAGTCTTGTGTATGCAGGACAAGCACAGCCACAACGTAAGAAGCGGGCTAACCGTGATCCCCGAGAACAAAAAAAAAACTAAAGTACGAGTTATGCCGTGCACAGCATCGGCCTCCCCCCAAGTCAATTTAGCGCGGAAGGCGCCAAAAGACCTAAATTTGGGGCGGGAACTCCGAAATCACTGATATATACAAGACCGGCCTCCGCTTCGCTCCGGTATTCTAGGTGATTGGAGAGATGTTTCATTCAGTGGGGAATGCCTCCACCACAAAACAAACGGCTGGGAGAAGCATGTCTGAAAATAAACCGTTTAGGGTAACAAACAACAAAGCCAATTGAAAACGGTGCGGTCTTCGGCCCGAAATTCCTTCTCCAAGATTGAAAGATGTGTATGTGTGTGAGTCCCGACATAGTCTCTCGCAGCCAGACTTCAATATTACTGAACTCGTACCTCGTTATATTGAAGTCTGTTATTAACCGCGGGGGTCCGATCAGGGTAAGATCTTGTTATATAATCTGCACAGCCACATCGGCGCTTTTCGATGTTTCGTGCATACAGAATCAATATTCTGATTGATTTTTTGCACAAATACATTCATGACAGTACTGAAAATCTCTCTATGTGCTTGGGATTTTTAATGCGCTCTGGAATCAGGTGGTGGAAGTACCCAAGTACCCACGTGACTGTGTGCCGTGTTCAAGGCACCGAGCGTTAAGTTGCGCCCTAAAATATTGAATAAATTTTAGAAGGTTTGAATCGCCAATGTAAGTCTGTCTGAGTAGTTTAAATGGGTGGCAACAGCCCATTGTTCTGCCGTGGTTAGAGGTTCGATACTGCGTGGCTGTGCTAATTATATAACAAGTGTTTACCCCAATCGGGACCCCGCGCTTAACAACAGACTAGTCCCGACAGCCCTGGGACGGATCGCGGCACTGATCAGGCAAAGAGATGGCTGCCAAAAGCGCACAAAACAAATAGGAAACTAATGAATGAATTCCAACACCGAGGGGGAACAGAGTTGAACAACGTAGGGCAAGGACGAAACTTGCAATGAAAGGCGGGCAGACCAAGAATACAAAGCCTGTTGACCAAACCCTTCAGCAACCTGATACATTGAAGGAGCACGGTGGCCCATAATTCCCAGGGCAGTTTCGAAAACAAAAGTGTAGAAGAACGTCCCCAGGGGGAAGGTTCAAGTGCCGATTCAACCAAGCAGTGATCCAAGAAGAGGACGATTGACTCCAGGAAATCTAAGGGTACTGTATGGCGAAAACAGTAGGAAATTTGTCTGAAGAGAGCCCAATCTTTGTCCTTATGTCGGATCTTTCGCACCGTCGTCCCGGTTCGAACCTATCAAAGAAATGGAGAAAAGCAATTAGCTCCGAATCCAAACAGCCGAATGAGAACATACTTGCCAAAGCTTCTTATTGCATGGAAGAGTGGAGAGGTAACAGGGAAAAGCAATGGAGGTATATTTGATTTGCAGACAGTGTCAAACCCAAAGTCTTGTTTGAACGAGATGCCTGATCGAGGAATCTGAAGGCTGTGCGAAGTAACTGAGGACTAAAACCAGGGACGCACGTCTTGAGCAAAGATAACCTGAACCTGCCTGGCGATGAACCAAGAGAGGGAGAGCAGAACTGAATGCCAAACTGCGCTCGCCGCCATCATACAGCTCCAAAGGATCGGACTCTGGGTTTCCAGCTGCAACCGATTTTGTACGGCGGAAGAAATGGATTATCGGTGGGAAATTTGTGCAAAGAATATCTCGCTGGAGTATACAGAATTGAGGCAGAGGTATAAGGCTTATTTCAAATATAACATACCGGTCGTATGAGTGTGAAAAATAAAAACGGCAACTTGAAGTCGCGGCAGCGCGGAGGTCTGCAGTATTGCTATCTAGATGTGAGTGCTCAAAGGTAGGATCGAGGAAGAATGTACACACCGATCAAGCAAGGTATGGGTTGAGCGACAATTGCCAGAGAAATGGTGGAGGGAAGGAGGAAGAAATGATCTACTTGGCCCTTCCTCCGAGAGATATAAAAGCCAAGACATGGGCGATGTTGCAGCTCAAAAGCCAACAGACCCGAAAATGGGCAGCTCAGATATCTAAAGGCGCAGCTCGTCGCAGTCCGTAGCAGAGCATGAGGACACTGCGCAAGACTAAAAACAGGTCAATTAAGCCATATGGAGGACAAATGCAACATGTGCAAAGTGATGGGCACCGCCGAACGAGCAAAATCTTAAAGAACGGTTAATGGGCGGGAATTAATGTGCACTTAGACCGCCATAATTCCATGGGTTTTTATCACGTGAAAGAGGGAGTTGCGGGTCGCGTCGTATTATTTACCGTTGGTTCTCAGTGATCTGAGACAAACTCCGCTTGATGTCGGTCAGCTATCAAGACCGGCGGAAATTGCACGGTCCTGATCCCGGTCCTTGATCCCGGTCTTTCCATTTCCCAAATGGACTCACAACTTCGGTCCACCCATATACAATGGAAACCACCGGTTTTTTGGGAGGGATTTCCACGGTAAAACGGGAATTTTTTTCGATCTTGAGGCCTAGTAGATCGTTTCTAATGGCCTACACCGCCAATCGAGTCCCTTGTTTGTGAAATGTTCACATCTGATGTTGTGAAAATGTTTCTCAGAACATGTGAAATATGTCATTTACAACATTCTCCGAACATTTACAACCAAAACCTTTGAGATGCGCCGCGCGAAATGTTTACACCATCAAGTTGAACCAAGTAAAGCATCAATTCATATGGATTGAAGACTTGAAAGGCAACGAGTCCACAGCGCAGAAAAACTAAGCTGTAAGGCTGTCTCCACCAATCCCGATAGCCACTTGCAGCTGCCGGGCAACCATTAGAATAAACCACCTCGAAACCACCTGGCACGGAATGTCAAAAAAAGATGGAGGATTGTCAGTGTGAATGTCCGACATAATGAGCAGAAGTGTATACTAAAGTCTTGAAGTCGAGCACCAGGAAGAGTTGTGCTGAAAGCAAGTCACTTGGTCCGTGCGCATCAAACCAAACAAGGACAATGTTGGTGGGGGCACAATATCTCTTTCTCTCTTCCCCCCATCGCCTGCCCGCAAGTTGCGAATGAATCTGGTTTCCAGACAACCCCGCTGCATGAAGACCATTCTCTCCCATTGGGCTTGGCCTCGGAAGCCCTTGCAATCGGGCCCATCCATCAAGTCTCATCAGTGCGATTTGGTCGCAAGTCGGGAGACGATCTTCAAACCCAGAGGCAGAGCAGGATCGGCTCTCCTCATCCGGGACCCATTCTTGATGGGACTGGTCACTGAGCGTGTGTAAGCCCTGTCGCTCAGAATGTCGCCATCGTTAGGGTGGCCGCTCGAGTCAGCCACCTTCAAGCACCCTCAAGCCCTTGGTCAAAGACAAATCTCCAATGCTCTAGTCCCCTCAACCACCTCAACCAAGTCGATTCTGCAATCTCTCGAGGATATAAACGTCAAATTTCTCTTTGCCAGTGCTGACTTGCGGTCGTGACGTGGTTTCCATTCAACGGTAAACAGTATTGTTTCGTGCAGAGGCTCCTCAAGACAACTTCGAGCTGTAGATTCTTTCCTCGCCCTCTCTGCATGGCTCAGTCTGCTGCACATCCCTCTCTGTTCATGTCAAAAGCCCGGCGCGGTGACTGCTTAAGACGGCAGAAGCACGGTTTGATACCGTACTTATACATACATACTTGTTGCAATGCGTATTTGCGAGAATGAATCCATTATTTTGAAGAAAATAAAATTCAAGTTTTTATTAGTCCTTTATGCAATACTTCAGCAAAGGTTCGAGAAATGTTCGCCAAGAACGTTGGTGAAATCCGACATTGTAGAAGCCTCGTGGGATTCGATTATTTTTAGGCTGTGGTGTCATATGTGGAACCGAAGTCAGACCCAATTAGGAAATCCAGATCCGATTGGGAAATCCAGATCCGATTAGGAAATCCAGACCGGATTTGGCCAGTCAGACCCAATTTGGTCTGGCAGTCCGATCAGCTGCCGATCAGGCCTGTCAAATGTCTGCGCGGCACCAAAACTTGACAGAGATTGAATAGATAAGGCTAGATTGGATAGATAAGGCTAGATTGAATAGATAAAGCTGTAGTTATATAGAGATTGTCTTTCCTGCTTCCCTGCTGTGCATCCCACAATGTCCCGACCAATTGGAAGGCCCAAAGGCAGTAAAAACCAGGTTGGTCATGCAGCTGGAGGTGCTAGGATGAATTCTGGCCCAAAGCGGAGGGAATCTCGCAATACCAGTGAAGTAGATGATTCAGACTCAGAGGATGTACCAAGTAAACCTCAACTTCACGGGCAACTACTGGTAAATTTGCAAGAGTTTATATGTTTCCAGCAACCTGAATTGAGTGCAATTCAGAGACAATTGGCAAAATTATGAAGGGCAATGGCATCACAAACCTAGCTCCCATGTTTAGTGCGTAAATACCAATCACCTGAATTTTTGACTGACAATGCAACAGGGCCAAAACTGATGTATGTTTCAATAGCTAGAGCAAATTCTTGACCATTTATCCAACCTCCCAGTCAAACCCAAACTTCTCATGCTACCGGGTCCAATACAGACACAGTGATCCCCGAAGGTAAGAGTATTATTTACTTTCTGTGCACAAAGTCTGACTTGAGCTGCAGTAAATGCTTCCAACGGTAAGATGACTGCTTTCTTGCAGTATCCATGCTAAGAGGGTTTTTATCCCAAATAAAGTCCCTTTTCCATTTCTGCCTCCAGAAACTGAAGATAGGGACAATGATGATGACTCTGAATCAGATTCAGACTTCGAGGAACTTTTAAATGAACCAACTCCTTCAAAATCCACGCTGGACGAGGCTAATGTTGATGCATCTGGTGCTACAGCCCTTTATCTTACAGGCCTCAAGTCGCAACTGAAGGCAGATCTGGCCAAGGGCCAGTTGCCTCAGTGTTATAAAGACAATTCATTCTGGGTTCACCCCCCTGCCCCTTGGTTTGCTTTGCAGATGGCTGTCAACCCCATAGGTCTTTACAGCCCATCAGTTTTTGTCTGGTTTCCGCACTTGTTCAAGCTGGGAACAACCATCACTTGTTGCAACAGGGATTGCCCACATTTTGACAACAGCCAGCAGCCACTCGAGATCAAAGGATTTAATGACAAGCCAATTGCTCGGCGTGTCATAGGGCTTGACAGAGTGTATTACATCCTCACAATGTGTATACAGTGCAAAGTGGAACACAACACTGGTTGTGGAAAATCTTGGAATCTGTATGACCCTTTGATTTTGGACCAGCTAGATCGTGGATTGGCAGAGTGTTTTCCCGCATTTCTTACTGCTCGGAGTGGAATTGACAAAACTCTCATGACCTTAATCAGAGCAGGCATTGCTCATCGTGTCAGTGCAAGCAGTTGGTCAAAAATTCTGCGTGAGCTCCATGTCCGAGAGCATGATCTCTGGGAGTTGCAATATTTGTATGCTATCCACAGAGACAAAAAAATAGCCAAAAACTTGAACATTGCTGAAAAATGCTATGAGCCATTCTCTGTGTTTGATGACAAGACCAAGTATGCTGGATTTTATCCCTCTTGCTGGTATATCAACAATGTCTATATGGACTATATGCAACACATCCGGCCAATATTGGATCAATGCATGGCTCTCTTGACAGCATATATTCTGAAATGGGACCATTCATTCTAGGTGCCAAAGTACTTGATGAAACTTAATGGTGTAATGACCTTTGTCGCATTGTTTACAATGTTGAATGAACATGAACAAATTCGATTTCAAGCATTTGTTCCAACGAAGAGTCTTTCACATATTCATGCTGCTTTGGAAGCAATTGTTCAGTCACTCAAAAACCATGGACTACCTCAGCCAGTTCTTGGATTCACAGATAATGTTGCCAGTGATGCCCCAACATTCATGAAATACATGCCATGACTGGCGGAGGGCGTCACACCAATAGAGCTGTCTGAGTTTTCAAATCTGCCACAGCTTGCTCTTCCAGAGGGTGTTACAGTGCACTTCTGTAAAGAATCTTCCGAGATCGATGTTGCATGTACAACCATTCTAGCTCTTGTTACCGAGGAGGACAATGAGGATATCATTGTTGACCTTGGATTTGACATGGAATGGGAATTTACCACTGGCATTGGTGCCACAGGACCACAGAAAACCGCACTTATTCAGATTGCTGTCAAAGATGTGTCTATCTGCTCTATGTTTATACTTTGAAAAAACTCCCAAGCTCTCTAGAAGCTCTCCTCAGATCAAAGAATTTTCTTAAAGTAGGAAGACAGATTGCATCTGATTTTCAAAAACTTGCACAAGACTTTCCAGGTCTCAAGTTGCCTAAAAAGGGCAAAAACGGTTTTATTGGCACTCTTGACATTGGACGACTTGCAGCCAAGAAAAATGTGGTTCCCCAAGCAACTGCTTCGTTACAGGCAATTGTTGCTGCAGCACTTGGTGCTTCTGTCTGAGCTTCAACAGGGACGAGATACTTTCGAGGCTGTTGTCAGCTTATCATCATTGAGGACCCGAAGTCTTGAAACAACAAACATCACATATAATCCAGAGCCCATTCGTACACCGGGGAACAGCGAGCTCATTCCTCCTCCTGTGACTTTATCAAGCTCAGCTGCTGAGAATGCTCCTTCTCCAATTGAAGTCAACGAGGCTGACTCTGATGATTCTGAATCAGACACGGATGAAGCCTTTTGTCAAGATTTTGTTGACAGGGTTGAAGATGCTGCAGACAAACAGTTCTTTCAGCAAATGATTGGAACTGTGCCTTCCCGGATTTTGGCAGATGTCTTTCATGAAATTGATAAAGTGTGTCGGACAATATCCCGAAAGCATACACTCCGTAAACATTTTGCCAAAGCATTCAGTGATACAATGCTAGTTCCAGATGCCAAAGATAAGGCTGCAGTTGAAGCAGTATTACTAGCTAAAGGTTTAACCTGGGACAAAGCAAGGTCAAAATCACCAGCATGGCTGTGGCGTCGAGTTCGTCGTTATATTCCTCAGAAGAATGTCCTCCACCATATTTTGTCTGAATTCTTCTCAGCACGGGCCAATGTAAAGTGCAGTGTAACCAAACTTCCACTTTTCAGTAATGAAACTCGTCAAAAATCCCAGGGAGTTCTTCATGATGTTGCAAAGGGATGGGTCTCTGATCCAGCTGGTATCCCACTCTATGTAGTGCAAGGGACTGACAAGAACGACCTGCCCCTGTATCACAATACCAGAGGGACAGACTCTGTGGAGGGGGCAGTTCATAAAACATTCCGAAGAAATTTTGCAGCAATGAATGCATCTCCAGAACTAGCAGATTGTTTGGCTGCTGATTGGAGACATCGTCATAATGTAGATTGTGGAGCACGGCATAAAAGCGGTCTCACATATACTGGGCATTATGACCCATGGATTGATGACAACATACTCCGACTTAGGGCTGACATTGAATGGCAAACAACTCCAATTGTTTCTGCAGGACGTGTTGTTCAAGATACATCACCAATGAGTTTTGCACCAACTCATGAACAGTTTGGAATCACAGGCATTCCTTTAAACCTTCGGGCAAAGAATAACTTCCTTGGGCCAGTTGTTGCTGCTACCAATGTGGAGAAATCTGTCTACCCAGCACGATTGCATCTGTCAACTTTGAGCACTAAACGTGACAGTGTATACACTTATCTTGCCTCTGCACAGAAAACAAAATTTGCTGTTACACCAGCGCATACAGAAGAGGAATTCAAGTTGTACAATCAGGTTATGCTTCCTGGAGGAGATTTTTTCCCCACCCAGACAAAGCCAAGTTTTGACCAAATGGCAACCTGGTGGTCAACCCGTGCAGATGGAAAGACAATTTTCTACAAACTAAAGGAACACCTTGAATCTTACCACAAAATCTGGGAAGGCCTTCGAAAAAGCCATGAATCACTTGTCTCAAGCATGCCTCTTCGTGCAGCTAATCGGAAGCGCATTCAGTCTGCAAATCATGTTTCACAGGTGCTTCCTGCTGCAGTGAGGGATAATCCAGGAGTGGTCCCAGTTGAAATACCTGTTCTCCCTCAAATTGCCCCAAACTTGTTGGGTTCTCAGACTACTGAGTCTATGAACAGTGCTGAACAATATAATGATCAAATTATGTCTGATGACTTTGATCATAATCTGCAACTGACCCCGGACTATACCGAAGCAGTTTCATGGGCAGCAGATCCACAAATGAGAGCCCCAGCATTTCCATTAGTTGCCAGCCACCAGCCGACTCCATTTCAATTGTTCCACTGGCAAGAACCATCTATGCCTGCCGCTGGCTCATCCCAATCAAATTTCATTGCATATAGTGGAGTACCTGAACCAAGGCTAAAACGACAGCGTAGGTGTATGGCATGTGTGGAGGATAGAAGGTCAGGTACTGAGTGCCCAGGAGAACAAAATCGAAAGAGATGCAAATTCAGGTATGTTATTCATTCAATGATTTGATTTTTAGGCGAGTCTAATAATGCACAATAGGCATCAATGACACCGGGGGCAAAGGACGATGCATGTGAAAGCCACATGCGTTACACGCATGTGGCCCACATTTGCACGCCACTTTACACAAAGCCTTTTGTTAGATTTCTGTCATTATTTTACTAAGCACAACCCATAATGTAATTAGTTACAGCGGATATAGACTATAGTTTGGTAATAGTTACGAATGAATTTAACCCTCAACTAAGGGTTTATGGAGGATATACCAACGTCTTGTTTGCGCGAGCCGTGACTTCGGCCGCAGATGCCATCGCGACTCGGCGAAACGACAGCACAGTGCAGTTCCGGCCGAGTCGCGCCCATGTGGCGAGTCAGGTGTGCGCTTGCCCCCACGCGCTGACACCTTGGACGTCGGCTCCGAAGACGCGGGTAGTGCCCCCGCGTCCGGGAACAGCGCCGATGAGGTCGCAATTTTTTTTTTGGCGGTGTGTTTTTGGGGGTGGGTTTTGGGCACGCCGATGCGCGTCTGGGAGCGCTCGGGGCGAGCAGGCGGCTCCGCAGGCGAAGGGGGTTTGAGGAGAGGGCTCCGAAGACGCGGGTAGTGCCCCCCGCGTCCGGGAACAGCGCCGATTAGGTCGCAATTTTTTTTTTTGGCGGTGTGTTTTTGGGGGTGGGATTTGGGCACGCCGATGCGCGTCTGGGAGCGCTCGGGGCGAGCAGGCGGCTCCGTAGGCAAAGGGGGTTCGAGGAGAGGGCTCCGAAGACGCGGGTAGTGCCCCCCGCGTCCGGGAACAGCGCCAAATAGGTTGCAAAAAAAAAAAATTGGCGGTGTGTTTTTGAGGGTGGGACTTGGGCACGCCGATGCGCGTCTGGGAGCGCTCGGGGCGAGCAGGCGGCTCCGCAGACTCGGGGGGGTACCAGCCGCGTCCGGAGGAACCCCCGGCATCCGGGAATGGCACCGCACAGGGCGCAAAAAAAAACTTGGCGGCATTTGTCTGGACACAGGATTGGGTACGCCAATGCGCGCCTGGGAGCACACGGGTCGAGCAAACGGCTCTGCGGGCATTGGGGGCACCACCCGTGTCCAGGAATAACACCATACATGGCGTAAAAATAATTCCAGCATCCAGGGGGTGGGACTTGGTATTGGGTACGCTCAGACGCGTCTGGGAGCGCGCAGGTCAGATTTGAGGCATCCGCGAGACAACCCAGCCTCCAGAAAATTTCTATAAAGCTCGAGAAAAACATCTTGAGGTAAAGTAAGGGCTGAGATCTTGCGTCGATTCAAATCCGAGACCATCGTGGGTGTCCGTCGAGTCGTCGCCGTCGCCACGTCGTAACCCTGTGGAAGGTCTGGTTTCATGGGAGGGCAACTGGACGCATAGTCAACAGTGCAAGGTACCTGGACGCAAAGTCCAGGTAAATGCCGACTCAAAGTCGGTGAGTAGTATGATCGAAGGGACAAATTATTGATGCGTGTTTACAACACACACTAACATCCAAAAAAGGCAAGACTCAATATTTTTCACTTGAGTTCGACGTTCAAGGTACAGCGTTCTATAAATCACACACGATACATTGCAAAATCAGAAATCAGAAGATACATTAAATAAAATCCAAAGAAATAACAAAGCTATCTGCATAGAAGTATAATATAAATCGCCTCTGCTGCTATTCGAGACTTAGGTCGTAAGTGCATCCATTCTCTGGCCGTGCACGCGGATGCGATAGAGACAAGTATATTCCCCCATACCCCAATTACTCTTCACGATCAGCATGACGACGCCGAAGTCGATACCAAGGTTCCGGATCTCTGTGTCGACGGGGAAAGTCTGAATGTGATTCGGGGAGTATATGTCGTACTGCAAGGTGGCAATCCGGATGAACTCTGGGAGCTGCGGGAGCATCTTGGGACGCTCAGGCTCGTGCACCCCCTGGCTCATTTCTGCGCGCCAAGCCTCGAGTTTCGCGACATTGTCCTGTCCTTCGACCATAGCCCAAACTTCCATATCTTTGGGTGCACTTGTCCGCTTGCCGACTGCAACTGCAGCAGCCACATGATCAATGGTAATGGCGTCGATATAGACCAAGCTTCCAAGCACGATGCCGAGTTGGCCGTACAATCCTCCGAAGGGCCAGCAATGACCATCGTGGATGTCGTGGTCAAGAGCAGTGACAGGCGAACGACCATCAAGAACCCAAATGCCGGTAAAATACCCAAGGATCTTGCCAGGAAGTGTCGATGGACGCAGCGTATATGTGGGATAACGGACGCGCCGGTGGAGCGTAAGGCAAAATTGGGGCGAGCAACATGGCGTTGAGACATCTCGACGAGTAGCTGCAATGCCTGGAGATCACTCCTGATGCTGTTAATCTCGGAGCTCACGGCAGCCCGAGAGGGCAATCTCCAGCTGCAATGTGTCGAGGCCCATCTTGAGGCTGTTGATTTCGGAGCTGGCGGCAGCCTGAGAGGTAATCTCCGCCGCATGCAGCAGCTGTAATGCGTCGAGATCCCTCCTGAAGCCGTTGAGCTCCGAGCTCGCGGCAGCGTGAGAGGGAATCTCTGCCGCATGTGTGCGTACAAGCAGTTGCAATGCCTCGAGATCCCTCCTGAAGCCGTTGAGCTCCGAGCTCGTGGCAGCGTGAGAGGGAATCTCTGCCGCATGTGTGCGCACAAGCAGTTGCAATGCCTCGAGATCCCTCCTGAGGCTGTTGAGCTCCGCGCTTGCAGCAGCGTGAGCCTTGTCTGTGCGTACGCTCTGGTGCTTCGATTGCGCCCTAGGACTCCAATTTCGCCAAGGGTGCGCTTGAAATGTAACGAGAGTTCGGGGAGGGTGTCCTCCAGGCGTTGTAATCGGGCTGAATCTAGGCGAGCCTCTCTGTCTCCTGCGACTTGGGTGTGCACCAAGTCTGGAGAGCGAGAGAGCTGGCCATCTGAGCGCTGAGCAGACTCAATGCTTGTCGCTGGAGATGCTGGAAGGCGCAAACACGTGGTGGCCGGTCATGGGCGATGCAAGATCAAGGATCACGAAGAGGGGAAGTAGGACGAATGTGACGAGGAACAGAGGGCCGACAATACGGAGCGCCATTGCCCGTATGTGCTGCAAAAGGACGCCATCCACCACCTTGAGAAAAGTCCATAAGAGGAATAAAAAGAGCCGGAAGACCACGTGCGCCATGGTTTGGAAGAACGAGTAGAGATGAGCGAATGGGTTCTTTGACGGACGTGATTTGGCGGCAAAGTCCTGGTTTCGCGCCTCCGTAGAGGACTGGTCGTCATAATCGACACTCCAAACACCTTGGACACTGCAGGGGACAGTGTCTGATACGAGCGACCATGGTATGTGGATCTGCTCGGTGGAGTCGCAAGCCTCCGGAAGCTGGCGCGTTGAAACTTGTGTTCGTACTCAAAAGACGTGCTGCGCGGAGCGGACTTCGGGCCATGTCTGAGACGACTGCGCCAAGCATCTGTAGGCAGCATGCCTGTAGAGCGGTTGGGGTGAAAGTGGGGAGTCGCAAGAAAGAAGTTCTTTGTCCACGTCCACGTAATTGCGATGACATGATGATGTATTTATTGGAGGGCAGCTCGAAACGTTCGAGGCGACTTTGAGAGTGCGGGAAGGGATTCGCTGTGGGAAGGCATTCGCTGCGGGAAGGCATTCGCTGCGGGAAGGATTCACTCATCATCCTTCAGGGCCGCCCTTCCCTTCCTCGCCGTCGTAAAAAGCTGGAAGGTAAGAAATGTAAGTGAAGTAAATACTTCACGTTTAAAAGTTCGGCTCACCACTTCGCTCGCTCGCCGCCGCCGAAGAACATATCCACGAACCCTATCGCAGGGAGTTTCTGAGCGCTGAAGTGGTTTGAGAAGTCGACGGTTTACAGCGCAAAGCTGCACTGGTACTGTTGCTACGGCGCAAAGCCAGTAGAAGACTGCTACGGCGCAAAGCCAGTAGCGGGACATGATGGCAGTAACTTGGAGAACGACGGACAGTCACGTGAAATGACTGCCAAATTCGGTCACTGGCAGTGAATCATGATCACCGCAAACCCTTTGCATCGTTTATTTTGCGCACAGAAAAATTCAATTAAATGGGGTGTATTCGGAAAGTACTGGAAGGGAACTACCAGCTAGCGTTAAAATTTGAAACTATATTACTGAGAGAGAGAGAGAAATCTAGTCATCATCGTCCATCGAATCATCGTCAAGCGCAGCAAGCTCAGCTTCGGTCGGGAGCTCGTAGAGGGCGAGTTTCGCTTTGCCGTACTGAGCCATGAAGTCCACCTTTCCTAGACCCTTCCACTTCGATGTCCGTCCACGTCTGGCAGTGCTCCGCGGTGGGCAAGGCGACCCCGTTGTTCATGTAAATTGCGCGGTCCCGTACGGACAAGTCGTTGAAGAACTGGGGAGAAAAATAATCGATGGGGACATTGGTGGGGCGAGCACGAGAGAGGTCGGAAGGAGGGAGTCCTCGTTTGCGAATACGGCGGCGCCTGCACGAAACGGTAAGCATGAGGTCAGGAAGCGGAAGTTAATATGGAAATCACCATGCTCCTTTCTTGCGTTTTTGTGATATGGCAGTCTCGCGCCTCGCGGTCAGCACCTCAAAGAATGCACTGACAGCGCTGTCGCGTCCCGGCTTCTCGTGAACCATGAATGCGCTACCGTCAGCAAGTTCTTCATCGTCTGAATGGCACTCGTTCTCTGCTGCCAGCGCGCAAGGGTTTTGTTCATGAAGCAGTCGTCGGTGATTTGGACAACGTGCAAGGCCTGCGTCTAATGATATTACATGAGCCAGGAGTAGATGATAGGGTGTAAAACATACCTCGTCGCGATGGCGATAAATGTTGTTGAGCACGATGTCGACCCCCACACGGCCTGGACGCCGCTCTTCTTTGGAGGCCAGATCCTTCATGCGTCCGTATATGAAGCTGCGGTAGAAGCGTTGGAGGAAGTGGTCGTCTTTGATTAAGGATAAGTCGACACGATAGATTGAAGAGTAGGCAAATAATGAGGCAATGGTGCGGAAGGAGTGAATGGCGACATGCTCGTGGGCGAGGTTGTACAAGGACTCAGGGTTGCCGAAAACGTCGGGTGCAAAGACGTGAAGCCCAACGGTGGCGACGGCGTTGTACATGGAGCGTAAATGATGGTCGCCGACTTGCGTGGCATCTGAGGCTGTTTGGCTGTTCATTGCCCTTGCGGTATGTAAGAAGGCGGCGACCTGTTCGTACACAGAGTTCCGTGGGTGGTATGGCGGAGGTGAGAATACCGTCAGCTGGGCATCAAGGTCCTCTGGGGAAGAAAATCGTTGCTCGAACTGGTTCATTAAGTCGGCGGGGGAGACGGATCGGCACAGCTGATTGAGAGAGGAGGCCCATTAGAATGCGCGAATGGAGATTCATCGCTCTCTGAACCGGGATGTTGGTCAATAATGCGCGAGGGAAAAGAAAGCAGAAGAGCTTACCTGTAGGCCCGCTGCCAAGTCTGGTACTTCACTACGGGGATTCCCCAGTTCTTTGGCCCGCTCTTCGACTTTGCTGACTTCTTAGCCTTCGCTGACTTTGGTTACACCGTCTGTGCGGGGACGTTTCAGCGCGGACCCTGGGTTAGGTACGGCGCCTGTACGACGTCGCAGTTGGGGCCCGGGCTCATCGTGAGGTGACTTCCGCTTTTCCCCAGCGGCAGCAGGGGGTTCAGGCTCAGGCGCAGGGCGACAGCCGCCCTGGCCTGAAGATCGGTGACCCTGGCCGCGAGACGAGGGCGGAGGAGGGTTGGGGTTTGCCCTGACCTGAAGTTCGGCTACCCTGGTCGCCAGACGGGGGCGGAGGAGAATTGCGCCTGCCCTGGTCGCGAGGCGGGGGCAGAGCAGGATTGGAGCCGGAATGGCGGGCGCACCAGGAGGATTGCGGCTGCTCTGGCCGCGAGGCGGGGGGCGGAGCAGGATTGGAGCCGGAAGGCGGCGCGCCAGGAGGATTGCGGCTGCCCTGGCCGCGAGGCGGGGGCGGTGGAGAATTTCGAGACGGGGGCGGAGCAGGATTGGAACCCGAAGTGCCGTGACCAGAAGGCGGCGGAGGAGAATTAGAAGTGGAGGGCGGCGCGCCTTGACCAGAAGGGGGTGGAGGAGGGTTGGAGGCAGAAGTAGGAGGCGCCTTGCCCCAGCCAAATATTGGAGTGTACGGGAACGAGAAAGTGAACAGGTTCGCCGGCTGCTCAGGGTCGACCATCGGAGTGTCTCCACCAGCGGAAGCCATGGATATCAGGATAGTATAACAAGAGAGTGGTGCGGTGGTGAGGTTCTGGGGAGTATTGAAGGAGAGTGAAGGAGGTTATGTAAAGTCCAGTGGCTGTTTGTCGCGAAGACATGATTGTCCGAACCCCATGTCCGAGCGCAATAAAGGCAGTATGCAGTGGCTGTTTGTCGCAAAGGCTTGATTGTCCGAACACGTGTCCGAACACGTGTCCGGAGGCGGTTTGGGGACAAAGCACAGAGACGCGTCGGGAGGTTTGGCGATAGATCCAGAAATGCGTGAGGTTTGAGATCTACCAGCACATAGCTAGTAAACCCTCAATGAATCGTAGCGCAAAGCTACAGATGGATCTATCTAGCGCAAAGCTCAATAGTAGTTGGAAGTAAGTCGGGATCGTGTTTGATCGAATCAGTCATGGTCACGGCGTGACATTCGCGATCCCGGGCCGGTCTTTGTCTCCTCGCCTGCAACCTGGCTTTGCGCTGGTTCCCTCACAACGCGCTGTTAGCTTTGGCGCTGCAGCTGAGACTGGCTTGCGCCAGTTGGATCCCATACGCTACCCGCCCTCAGCCCTCAAGCTCGACGCGCCACAATTCCGTCATGGCGTTATCTGAAAAGACATTTATTCCGCAACACCTTTGTGCCTTTGCACCTTTGTTCCTTTGCCCTGGCCTATTTCGGGTCGCCTGCGGGCTTTTTGTATAAAGGACTCATCTGCCTCGGTAAGTCCTCACCTTCCTCGGTAAATCTTCCAGTCTCAATCGTCTTTCGAGCCCAGTTTCTTCCACATGGCTATTGTTCAATCAGTCGCACCCCTCAACCGATCAGTGTGCGCCCCATGCGCGGCGTCCGCCCCGGCCAATACGACGCCCTCGACCACTGGCTGGCACTCGCCGACCTGAAGACAGCTCCCGAACTGTTTTCTGCGTACCCCTCTGCCCGACGACCAAACCATGTGCGAGATGTATATGTCTATTATCAAAGTACGTTTTCTTTCTTTCTTCTGCTCAAACAGCTTCCTGATCAAGCTTCAGCCCACGCCCTGGACGCCCGGCCCCGTGCATCGACTGAGTGTCGCCGCCTACCACCCCCGCCTCGGCATCACCAACGACGTGCATCTTGGGTGCTTTGTCGGATCCTCTGATGACGCGAACGCGCCGCTATGGGTCAATCAACTACCTCCGCAAATATTTCAGCGCTTCTCGCAACCACTCGCATTCGTGGCGAAGCTGGTTGGGGGATGACGGATATCCCGGTCAAGTTGATGACGGTGAGCTCACGCTGCCGGCCTTACGTCTGGTTTCTTTGCTTACCGCTGGTCATACAGGGTGATCCAGCAGATGATAGGCGCATGAGTTATTGGTCGTGCGATGCCCTCGCCGTACGTCTTTCACCTCCTCATTCGTATATCGGACCTCACCCACATCTTACCTAGATCGCGAAGGCTCTTGCCCGCAGCAAGGCAGCTCTTGCCCGCGCTGCTAGAGCTTCTAAACTTATTCCCCGTTGTCGTAATCCTCGCCGTGGTCCCCGTTGGGTACGGGGGAAGACTCTAAGGGCCTTGTAGACGACTTACTCACGTTTCCATTCCGGCTTTCGTCTTTCTGCTGTTTGTCTATATTCGTCATTGTACGTCCAATCATAGAGTTTTCTTTTGCCTTTGTACCCTTAGCACCTCCACTCTACATATTCACTTTTGTCTGGCTGTATTGTTCCTGCGAGTATATATGTGAGGCATATTTGTGCCTCTCACTGCAATAACCATCTCTGTTCCTCCCATGGCGCTCTATCTGAAGAAGCCTCTGAGCCATGTCCCGATCTCAACCGACGTGCAAGCTGATCATGAGGCCCTGATAGTACGCAATATTCCAGTTCCTATATCACTCGGATGTTCACTCATCATGTACACAGCATGCACATTCGAATGTTGAGGAGACCCTCCCTGATCAGACTGTCGAAGTCTCTGTGGATACGCAGAATCTAGTCGCTGGAGCCACTGACGCACATGCGACGATGGTACGCAACAATGCCGGTTTCTACATCTCTCGATTGGTCGCTTATCGTGTATTTGAGATTGCCGATGTGTCTGCGGATATGAAGACTCCGGCGCTGGTCCTGAGGCCACTGACGACGAAGATGTGACGATGGTACGTACTCTTCAGTCTTCTACATCACTCTAATAATTGCTTATGGCTTACCGTAAATTCAAGACAATTGGAGAGATCCGTGCCGCATGGAAACTCGAGGAAGAGACGAAGAGACTTTTATCTCCTGAATTGGGTACACCTCGTCGTAATTTTGTAGTGAAGCGCCGTCAGGCTCCTCGGTCGTCTTATCTGTACTACTAGATCCCGTTCAGCAAGTCAAATAATTCCACTATGTTTACATCTCAGCTCGTTAATTCTGGGGTCCCTCGAGAACATGACGATCATTGATCAGTTCGTTTTTTTTTTCCCTTTGGATTCTTGTGATTTTCAAGAAAATACATATAATAGCATATATATTTTGTTAGCGGCGAGCATTGTGCGCGTCGCGTCGCGATGCGCTTGGTCACAAGACTGATTTGATGCATGATTTGATTCCACCACGTGAGCACCAAACTTTCTTCATCGACTACTAGGTGTGGACTTTGCGTCCACGAAACGTTTCGACTTTGCGTCAGCGTTCGAGCCATCCATGGCTACTTCATCAGCCACTGCTAGCGACTCCTTGGACCTTACGCGGAACCGCAACGAGAATGGTGCGTACCACCGTCCACTTTCACACAATTTCCTCAAGTGCTATAGTGTCCCTGGGTCCATTCGACGCCAGGGTCAACGCAATCATTCGCTTCGACGGCGAAAGCTACTATGTCGCAACAAATGCGAGCTATGTCCCTGCGCTGCCCATCCGCCCCAATCACAGTGTATTCCTCCGAGAAGATATGCGCTTCGGCGAGGACGATCCTACTCTATGGCCACAGAACTACAGCAGCTTCTTTTGTCATCTCGGCGCCATTTCGAAGGAAGCCGCTGGACACCTTCCGCAAAATAGCGATAATGTGGTGGGATCCTGCTCCCGAAGACTTCATTGTCCCGGAGACCGGCCTCACCGTAACTCGAGGATTGGACAAACTGAAGCATACCAGAATCGCTCAACTCGCCGCCCCAATCGAGACATTCCTGGAGCAGTACCAGACTGCGAGACCCCCAATTGACCAAGGTCCAAGACCTCCTCGAGCCTTTGGTGCAGCAAGTGCGTCTGGGGCTGGAACACATTCAGATCCTTCCCTCCACCTTCAACCAGATGGTTGTCGGCATAACGGCATTACAGCGCACGTTTCTCGAGGCCGAGGCCTTGGTCAGATTACATGACAGAATTCAAGCCGCGTATGGTGGACTTGGGCAGCAAAAGTCCACCCCCCCGCCGAGCACTGTGTTGGGGTATTCACCATCGACCCGGCCATAGCTCAGCAATTCAGTGCGGCGGGGCTACCGTACTGGTTACTTCGGCCGACTTGGACTTTCACCACCGAAAATATTCTAGAAGTTGTTGCGCCACGGCTACCTGCCGACTACCTCATGCTTGATCCTGCCCCGGATGCCACCCACTTTTCGACGAAGCCGGACACAGATTCCAAATACGCCGTCATTCACAAATTATCGAGCAAGGTGCCTTGGTACAAGGACCCTTTCGTGGGGACATCGAATCCCGGGAGCAGTGCTGTCTCACCAGCAGCCGCAACTTCCAGTTTGCAAGATGGCGAGCTCTGTGGTTCCGGCCGCGGCATACCCTCCCAACGATTACGATTTGAGCCTTGTGCCGTCTCACCAGCAGCCGCAACTTCTAGTTTGGAAGACGGCGAGATCTGTGATTCCGGCCGCGGCATACCCTCCCAACAATTACGATTTGAGCCTTGTAAGTTGGACTGTGTGTAATGTCGAGTACCGAACTGATTATTATGATGATGATTGTAGACCCCCCAGCTACTCCTCGTGGCTCCACGTCCACCCATCGTCGGCGTGGCGGCCCTTCTCGCGGCGGCCCTTCTTGCAGCGGCCCTTCTTGCAGCGGCTCTCGCGGCGGCTCTGGTGGGTCTTCTCGCGGCGCCTCGACTGCGGCCTCGAAAGGCGGTCAAGATAAATTTGCGCCGCTGGAACGAGATGAGATGCCGCCCTCTATTTCGGTCTGGGAGGATGCGCTCAAAGCTGTGGACAGGAGCATCTCGCCCTCGAAGACAGATTCCCTATATGTATTTCCGGAGCCTGCTCTCGTCGTTTCGTCGGACAATGTCGCTCGTCGGCCAACTTTTTCTCCAAAATCTGAGCCTGATGATGGATGCGTTGATCTATCGCCTCGGTGACCCCGACACTCCCCATGACCTTCCCTCCGGTCAACAGTGGCGAGATGTTCTCGTAGGCAACGCTAGGGCACCGCGGATGGTAATGCGTCAGGGGGGTGGAGGGCAGACACAAGCATCGGCGCGTAGTATTGGGCTGCATGAGCTCCTAGCACCCCGCGTTCCGTGCCTGCGGGTTGGAGAATGAAGATTTCATCACTGCTATGCCGGGCACAGCCCAGCCTATCACTGTTCATCGTGCCCAGGAAATGCTGTGGATGGTCGCGGAGACTAATTTTCGCTTCGAGCTTCTCGCCCTCGACCACCGTGCGTCTCAACTTGAGCGCCCCGAGGAGTGTCGCAAATGTTTTGCCGGTGGCCAGCTGATGGGAATGCCGCTTAGACAGTCGAAGGAAGGGCTCGCCTCTATGTCCCTTGTGATCCGCCATCCGTTCTTTCTTCGCATTGCGAGATTGATGGGTCACTGGCATCCCCATCCTCGATCAGCTATCATCGCAGAAGCACAAGCCAGCGAGTCGCGAGAGTGGAGCCAAGAGGAGATGCTGGAGCTGGAGGACGCGGTGGCGAGACACTACACGCAAGCATTCTACGAGTTGTTTGGGCACGCCGTGGTGATACCCTCACGCCTCGTCCACGAATTCGGTACCTAGCTAGTTATCTTGATGCTTGATGATCTACAACATTCCGCATGCCCATTTCTTCTCGTATTCTGAATTATTTCTATGTAGCATAATTGTAAAGAAATATAGCATACTGTAAAGAAAATGTACTCGACGAATACAAAATTTCGAGTCTTTGCCTTTTTTGGACTTCCCCAGTTGTGGGAAAGCGGTGGTCGGCAAGGTTTCGGCAAGGCACGTGACGTGCCGAACGAGTAGGGCTCCCCGCCGTATCTGTGATTACAATTTAGGTCACTGTAACCGGATTTACGGTTACGGTTATGACTGCCCGTACACCGTAAGCAACCGTAAAAATACAGCCGTATACGGTGTCTTTACAGACTGTAAATGTTTTTTTTTTGAATCATATTATTTGCCCTTTGCCTGGTAGGCAATGGTAGGCATCCTTCTACACTATGTGTAGCTATTGTGGCATCAATAAGTCCGTGTGGGGTAGACGAAACTGCGGCAGGCTGCTAGACGTGATCGTGTATCGAAAAGTGGGTCGCACAAGTACGCCAATAATGGACACGGCTGCTCAGTGGGCCGAACGGTGCTGTGATGCGGGTCGTTGAGGCTTTACCGTGCTGGAGGTGAAGCGCGCACAGACATCAAGTCCGGCACTGCTATGGAAGCAGTGAGTGCTGGGGAGCACTCTGCGATAGATGCTCCCGGGTTGTGCAGACCAAGATAGACCCCTGTAACACGTAGGGTTGGACATGGGCCAACCCGCGGATACTAAAGACTCAACCCGTACCTGTACCCGGCATTTCCGTACCCGGTGCGGGTCAGGTCCAAAACCCGTACGGGTCTACCCGCGGGTTTTCAGACCCGTACGGGTTACCCGTCGTTGACTCGTGAAAAGTGACTCAAAATCACCAAAGATATAACATTGAAGGTCAAGTGGGGCCGGTTGCAAAACTGTGCCGAATTTATAGGAGACGTTTGAGTGATCTGTCCTCGGTGGCGGGGCGGGTTTGACTCAATAAATCCGACAAATAATACCTTGCTCTCGCTGATTTGTCTGCTGGGAGACCGACTTTACTCACCATATTTCACAAATACGAGGATGACACAGGGTTCAATTTGCATCTGCTTCGAGTTTCGAGCACGACAGAGCAGCTTTTGAATCAGTTAATCTGACAAAAAGGTGAATAATACTCTCACCTCGCTCATTTATAAGGCAGGGAGACCGATTAACACATGGAATATCACGCGCATGAGGGTTGGACTTGGAGTGCACAGATCGAGTTAGGGGAACAAGTGGTGTTTGACGGCCAATCAGCCATCGGCCCGTGCGGAAAGTTTTGCCCAGGCTGCGGGCAGACAGCAGAAAAAATGGGTTCAAAAACCCGTGGAAACCCGTGGGTATACGGGTCGGGTACACGGAAATGGCGCGGGTTGGGAAATACCAACCCGTACCCGTACCTGCGAGTACCCGTGAGCCAAACCCGCGGGTAGACCCGGTACCTGTGTCCAACCCTAGTAACACGGGGGCTGCAGAGCAGTTGTATGGGTGTTCAGCCAGGCAGGGGGTCCAATGTGTTTGAGGTGGTTCGCCTTGGTAGATCTCAGGCTTCACGACATGTCCAGAACTGCCCCAACCTCACCGACTACGATGGGTGGCGTGCGCGCACTGCAGCGGGCATATTCCCGGCTCCGGCACCCGTGTGCGCTGCGGTCCTTGTTCGCCCCAGCTCCGGCACCCACGCTCCTGCGGTCGTTCCAATGGATGTTGACCAGACCCGGACACGCACTCCCCCACGCAGCCCAGCCAATAGCACAAGATAGCTCAGGGATTTCAGAGGTACAGAAACTGTAAGGGCAACCTTAAGCTCTAGGCGAACCTTATATACCTTTATGAGAATCAGCTACATCAGATATGATATGTGTATTGATTCTTACAAAATAAATCTGAGAATCAGCTGCCTCAGATACAGGCCAAATTCGATGTGGCTGATATGTGGATTGATTCTTACCAAATAAATTCACATCCCAGACTGAAATTTTGCTTTATTTGGTGTGATATGATGGTCGACTACAAAGGGCCGCCGAGCACATCCAGCTTGCCGTACAGGGACCTGGTACCTGTGTCCAACACTAATTTCTATAGACTTTACTTACCAGACTTACTCAAAATGCACAGTAAAAAAAAGATGGATCAGAGTTGGTTGAACAATATATGAACATGAGATCTGGTACATAAGGCAGCTAAAGATAATGGGTAAGCTAAGGTCCTGAATATTCTTTGCGCCCTCGATTAAGTGCCCAACACACTAGACGTATCTCCCTTTGAATTCCATAAATGTCCCCTTGGGTCTTGTATGTTGTCAAGTGAGTGATGATATGCTCTGGCTCGATAACAACCATATCCTCTGCCAGTTTGACTTCTACAATCTTTGACATGAAACGAGGGTATAACATGGGATCATAGGGTGTCCCTTCCAATTCTGATTGGTCCAGATCACAATGTGGTGACACCAGAATAAACTTCTGCAATTTCCCTTGAAGGGGAATTTCAATAATCTTGTTTATGACGCCTGTTCGGTGACCTTGGATCTGCTTGTCATAAAATTGGATGAAACTATTTCCCTCATGTGAGGAGTTACAGCTATAAGTGTGCCCATTCTCGTGGAATTCTGGGCATTGTTTGGCAAGGGGAGGCAATACAAGAGCATGGGGATGAACATAGTTCAGGTGACTGTGATATTGACCGTGGTGCCCAGTCCTATTGAGATACTGCAGAATCATGTTATATGTTGTTGTGTCAAGGGCAAGTCGCCTTAGTCTTCATATATGTAGCTTGCTCAGAGTCACTGATTAACTGAATTGTGGGACGCTTTGTGATATTTTCAGGCTGCAAAATATCTGCAAAGACATCCATCCCTGGAATGCTAGATGCATTGTCTTCCAGAAATGCAAGGAGCCGACAAAGGCGTGTCATTTGCTTCAACATGGTAAAATCCAGATCATCTAGAAAAATATTGGTACATTATTCCATTGTGTGAACAAAAGAAGCCACCTACACATGTGCTTGTTTGTCTTGACCTTTTGCAACCGCCCATTCATGCGTTCACCTGCAAACTCGCTCAGGCATGCTAATGGACCCCAATACATAAGGAGTTCCCCATTGTGCCCAGCATAGTGGTGATTAGGGGTAGACTTGAATTCGGGGAAAAGTTCTTTTATAGATTGACGATAGGCAATATAATGTTCAGTGTATGCTTTCGCCTCTGAATTAGAAGCTTTGAAGGCCACAAGGATATTGGTGGCAGCTGTGAGATCATAAAAGCTGCTGAGCGATTTTTTGTCATCCTTTTTAAGAAAAATTGCTGGAAATAAAAGCGGAAAGATAACAGTGAAGAGAACAAGAAAATGGTCTGCTTTTAGTTTGCCATGGCCTTTTTGCCCAAGATTTGTGGGTGGTCGACTGACCCAGGTAGGCAGAGAAATATCTCTAATGCCTCCCCTGAGAACTGTCAACTCTTGTTCGGAAAACTGGAAGCTGTATTCAATTGGTCCAATTGGTTCAATTGGGGGGTTGTAATCATCATCTTTGTCCTCATTGTTTTCATCAACATCCATTGAAAGTATGTCAATTGACTTTGACTTGACTTTCGGCTGTGAGGAGTGGAGCCTGACTTGGACTTTTTTCCGCCAGGAGTGGAATCTGAATCTGGCTGGGATGTGCTTGGCTCAAATGTGCTTGGCTTAGCTTTGCGACCTGGTCCCCGCCTGAGATCTGGAGCTTCTGGTGCAGGTGTTGCCCGGGGAGTAGAGTGTCCAGAGTCAGGAGCAGGGGTTCTCTGAGAAGTGGAGCCTGAATCTGGTGGCAGGTGTTGCCCGGGGAGTAGATTGTTCCGAGTCTCCATCACCTGATTCATCTTCGTCTTCATCTTCATCGTCTGCCTCTGAGTCTGGATCAGTTGACTCTTCTTCTTCGCTCTCCAGTTCATTGAGCTCATCTGCAGATTCCTCTGTATCAGCATCTGTGAAGTTCTCATCCTTGTCTTTCTTGTCTTTCTTCCCTTTAGCCACCTCCTTACGTCCTATACCCCAGAGCTGTCGCAGCTGATGCTGCAAAACCCCTTCAAGCCAATTGTGCAAATAACCCAGAATAATATGCCAGACTGGATCCCAGTAGTCCGTGCGGTGGAATGAACACCATCGCACACTGAACTGTGTTCCAAGAGCTTTCTGAATTTTTTTTTGTGGGGGCATCCCGCCATTGTTTTGCTTGCTCACGAACTTCTTCCATAGTTCGTCTAATCCACGATTCTATGTCAAGATTGTCCTTGTCAGCTCTCAAGAGCTTGCAGTATGAACAGAAGCAGTTGGCACTATGGGAGAAAAAACCACCAGCCTCTCTTGCACCTCCTAGATCTGCAAGAAGAGGAATAATCCGTGTTGGGACATGTACACCATCAGGGCGATAGTGTGTCTTGATCGGTGCTGCATTGGCATCCTCAGTTTGAAGAACAGCATCAACAACAGGGTCAATCAGATGTGGCAGTTCTGTTACAATAGGCTGTTTTGGAGAGGGAGTGAGACCAGCAATATAGGTATATCGCGGCAGAAAGCATAGAGGAAAAGGCAGATTTAAGCAGTAGAGAATGATAGTGCCACATTGTACAGTTTTGCCTATCTCAAAAGATCAGTTTTATAGAGCAAAAAAAAATAGAATTCAGCCCTGACCTGCAAGCTTATTTGTAAATGGATTGAACCAATCAATGTAAAAAGCAAACACAGATGGTACTTGGTGATTAGGAATGTTTTGAGAGCAGCCCAAGCTGGACTGTCATGAAAACTGTACATGTCTGGGCCAGCAGCGGGAGTTCTGTTAAAGGTGTGGGCCAGATGATCCTCTACTTCGCGCTGAGACAAAAACCATTCCAGCCAAGCCCTGAAGTCCTGGGTATTGTACCAGGTTTTAGGGACAAGTTTTACAGTCTGCCCAAGTCGCTGTTCCTGATAAAGTGGAGTTTCACAAATTTTCCGAGGACTTCGACGATGGCCGCAAATATGAGGCATAGTCTGCTCGTCGTACAAGGTGAAGCATGTAGGGCAACAAGGTGTGCGTATGAGTTTTGGCTCATGGTCCTGGAACTGTCTGCTAAATGCAGTGCGGATGTCCTGTGGGAGATGGATCTTTGGAAGCTTTATCTCTCTGTCCAGCTGAGCATTCAAAGCTATCTGTATGAGACCCAACAGAGTGCCAAGGATGAACTGTATAGCCTTCAAGATAATGTTCGCTGTATCACGGCTCACGCCAGCCTTGAGATGGAGCCAGATGACAAGAATACAACAGAATTGCTCAATTGACGAATAATCCACCAAGAGTTCTAGGTGCAGTGTGAGTGTGTGATTAGTGCACATAATTTCAACTTGATATACCGAGAGGCCGAGAAGAGAAGTTGTTTCTGAGTCAGGCATATCTGGGTCTGGGTCCACATCCAGGGTCGGTAGCTCCATTTTGTTCATATGTTTGGACCGAGTATTGCAGCTAACCCATTTACCAGCTACAAGCTGCCCAGGAGAGATAAGAGCCTTGGAGTTACTGCAATTTGCACAAGTGCAAATAACCTGTTTAGGCCCCGCAGGGGGAACGGAATCTGAGGACATGGGGGATCAGAAGACAGGTCGGAAAGGGGATCAACATCCTTATATTAGTGCAGTAGCAATCAAGATAATCAATCATACGGCGAGAAGCTAGATCCTCATCACTAACTGTCCTAATGGGTTTGTT
This sequence comes from Mycena olivaceomarginata, assembly GCA_029378375.1. Lineage (NCBI taxonomy): Eukaryota > Fungi > Basidiomycota > Agaricomycetes > Agaricales > Mycenaceae > Mycena > Mycena olivaceomarginata. Next base: position 47,794 of record JARKIC010000230.1, on the reverse strand, counting down.
GATTCTCACTCAAACTCAGTTCGTTCTCCCTCAATTTTGCTCTAATTATTTTTTCAACCAATGGGTGTGCCGGCCAAGGATATGGATAAAAATTGAGTGAATTCAGATGTGTATTGGATAAGAATCCGCCGAGCAACAATAACAAGGATTCCGGGCTGACACAATCAAGATATCAATCATGCGGCGAGAAGTTAGACTAACTGTCCCAATGGGTTTGTTACCAAAGGATAAGACAGGATCGGACGAAGGAGCGCCGATGACAGTGAGACGAGGACTGCTCCCAAGTAAGGTAATACACAGAGACCAAAAAGCGAAAATGTGTGGATGCATAAATATACAAGTGCGTAGTGGATCCGAATGAATATGACACGAATAAGTGAGTGGCAGCCTGAGAAAATGAGAATGCTTTTGTATAAGTGAATGTACTGAAATCCGAAGGGCTGTGATCAACGGTGGCGAACACGGTGGGCGGCAAGTCCGGCTATCCTCCTCTGCTTCAGACTGGTCGTTCTCGCCGTTGTCCTCCGCAATCTCTTCAAGATGGGTCGGCATCGCACGAGATACCCCGCGCACTGCACGAACTCGGTCTCAACGCGCGCGCGGCCGGCAAGGAGGGGTAGGGAAAACAGGACGGCCAGCGCATAATCGCGCCACTCCTCCTCACAGCGCGCAGCTTCCTCTTCCATAGCGTCCGCGCGCAGGAACACGGTCACGATAACGACCGCGTGTACCAGGGCCTCCATGTCCCCTTCTCGATCCGTCCGTTCGGCCCCGCCTTGCCCACGTCAGCACCAAATACACCCCCAGGCGCAGCCGCCCCCGCCCCCGCGACCCCCAGCCCGGGATGTCGACCCCTCCCCCAATGCGCTCGCTTCTTCCGTTCATTACTCCCCGCGCCCGCCTCTGCCCGCCCCCGCGTCCTCAATCGCGAGCGTGTCCGTTTCCTCCTCCTTCTCCGGCTCCTCCACGACCCCCACCGTGAATAAATCCCGCACCCCCCGCCGCCCGATCGCTCGGCGACTTGTGCAAGATGAGCTTCTGCCCGCGCACCTCCATCTTGAAGGGCTTCCATGCGCGGGGGTCGGCAAGCGCGGGGGTGATGAGCCGATTGACAAAACCTGAGGCGTACACGATCTGTGACGCGCGCTTGCCCTCGGCAGTGGCGATGTCCACCATTGTGGATGCGGGCCGCAGCGTAGTGTTGGTGGTTTTGGAACTCGCGTCCTCCTCCTCAGGTGCGGGCTCGAGGATGATGTGAGTGTGAGGAGGCGCGAGGGAAGCGGGATCAGGAGGGAGTGGTTTAGATTGGGCTGTAGGCGAAATTGGTCAGGTCGTTCCCTTTCTAAAGAACGGAAAACCTACCACCGCCGAAATGAAAAGGGAAGCCCACACTGTGCTTCTCCTTCTCCTTGCCATCCCTCCCATCGCGCTCCACCGGGCTCGCACCACCTAGATTCACGAGGCGACTCGACAACTTCGGCGTGAAGCTGTGCGAGCGCATGGGGACGTGCCCCGGTGCAATACCACCTGCAAAAAAAGAACAGTCAGTATCACGATGCCAAGAAAGATACAGCGCTGGGACGAAGCAAAGGACTATACACACCCGCTCCCTGCACTCCCATCAAGCCCCCCGCTCGCCCCACCAAACCCATACTCACTTCCATCTGCACCACCGCATGCGCCTGCCCCCGCAAGGACGGGCGCCGAGATCGAGATCGACACCGGGGAGCCCCCCGCCACTGCCATTCCGGTCTCGTGTCTCCCTTTCTCTCACCCTACTTCCATGAAGATTTTGCGTGTGAGCCAGGCGTCGAGGCGGACGGGGAGAGTGAGAGGGAGGGGCGGGACAGGTCGAGGACAGAACAGAACTGCAGGAAGAAAAGGGTTAGCGTCGAAATTCAAAGACAGAACGATAGAAAGGTAAGAACGGCAGATGATCGCGACGCGCAGAGCGAAGGAGAGGCGCATCATGCATGCAAGACACATAGACTCAGCAGCTCCCTCTCCCTCCTTGCGAAGGACGCATGTCTGCGTCTCCGCGGGAATGGTACCTCCGACACGAGAACTCGCCACCATCGGCGGGGAGCAAGAGCGCAAAGAATAAACAATAAATCTATGGCTTCCTTCCCGAAGGGCGAGCGAGGCACGTCCGAGATGAGACGGCTTGTAGCGACGGCAGATGCACGAGTGCAATGGCTAAAGACTACTCACCGACTCCCCGGCACACCCATATAACCCTCCGCATCCAAAAATTGGCCGTGGGTCTGTCGGGCGCGAGATCTTCAGCCTGCGCGCGCTACTGGGCCCATTGGCGACGCTACTCGTGCTCGCACGGGGTGAAATTTCATTGTCCGCCGCCGCGAGACCGCTGACTCGCGGCGCGCTGGCGCTTCGCGCATACCATTTGCTTGGGCGCGTCAAAAATTGCGCCAAGAGTGCGCGGGAGGGCGTCGGCGGCGCGGGGTGCGAGCGTAGACGGCCGCAGCGAGGGTTTTGGCATTGTTCTTGACGTCAAGGACGCGTAGAAGAAGTGGAAAAAATGCTAGAGCCGCGGTTTTTTGGGTGGATGTCGAAACCAGAATATGTAGACACCAGGAGGAGTATCCAGTATCTGGCTCAGAGGACATTCATTTGCGGATGATTGGAATGATGCCAAAGCCGACTTGAACCTGCAGAAGAAATGTTGAGCACGAAGGATGAGAGGGCTTCAGGGATGAAAAATACCTAATCGAAATAGGGTATGGGATGGGTGGGAGACCGGGAGAAGGCGGCGCTGCGGTGGATGCAGCGCAAAGCTACAATTCTTGGAGCCAGCGCAAAGCTAGCTAGAGCCAGCGCAAAGCTAGCCTACAAATCCAGAGTAAGACGAACAAGTCTTGGCACGTTCATGATCAAAGTCGGAATTCCCACGCCCATGCCTTCTGTCAATCACGGCTTTCTTAATCTTATCTCATCTCTTTCTTCTCTTCAAGTTCTCGCTTGTAGCTTGCGCTGCAACCAACACGTCTTATGGCTTTGCGCTGCAGACAACCACGTACGGTCTACTGGCTGTGCGCCGGTAGATCTACATTTGCCACCGGTTACCCGTCTCGCGTCCATCGTGTACGGGCTTTGTCGACTTTGTTATCGGTCGAAACCGATTGTCTCGCTCTTTTTGCTTTTTGGCCTTTCTGACAATGCGGCCCAATTCTTTCACCATCCTCGTCACTGCGCAAACGTGCGCAAATTCTCTTTATATACCGCTGAATCTCTCCCTTTCCTTACCAGATTCTATTCTCCCATGTCCTCTCCCTTCGTGATGCATTCCAGCCGCCCTTTCGTTCCTCCGAAACTGTTTCCCAAATACCTCAACCCGACCAACATCACCAAGCGTGGCTTCAACGATCCACAAGAGGTTCTTCTCGGCTTCCCTCTCGATCTTCACCCAATTCTGGACCACCACGACGACTTGATGGACCCTCGCCGGAATGCTTCTTGGTTGCGCCACGACCTCGCCCTACCGTACTATTACGAGACGATGGAGTGGTTCGATCTAGAAGGCGAGTGGATCCCGGTTCCTGTCGTCCGTGTTGTCTACCGTCGCGATCGGGACTTGTGCAAGTCCGAGATTGAGGCTTACCTCATAAACGGCACAATTCCCGCACGCTACCCACCGAGGCTCTCAGGAGACGCGGTCAACGAGCCCATGAATGAAGATAGTTGGAAACGTTTGGTACGTCGTTTCTTTCTCCGAGATGTTTTTAACAGCAGGATGCCCTACTCACTGTGCGAACGGTCGACCGGTTTCCCGGTACAGTCTCACTACTTACATTTCAAAGAGAGTCTCTGGATGCGAGTGGCCGTTTGTGATCGTGATTACAACTCGTTGACTGAGGGTGGCCCCGCCCAACTTATTGCGGAAGTTAACAACAGAACGGGCGGAGTCTGGTTCCTCGACATCAAGAGGCGTGCTGCTCTGGCGTGCCTCCGCATGCTCGTGGGCCCGGACTTCTACTACAGGTTCCCCTATCCCGGTACACGAGACGAGGGGGAAGAGCTGCACGACCGTTTTGACTTCGACGACGGCGAAGAGGTGGTTATAGACTTCTGAGTTCCGACCTTCCCTACTCCCTTCTCTCTTTCCATCCTTTCCTCCCATCCTTCCTTCTTCCACCTTTTTTAATTATTCCTACTCCTACATATCAACCATCAACGCGATGTCATGTCCGGAGGACTTCGCCAGCTCGGTGCGCGCCGGGGATCGAGGAGCCAGAGGCATGGGCCACCTCTGGCACGCGTCTGGTGGGGGCAGCGCGCCCTCCCTATTCCGTCTTTGCGCGTATCCCTGCTGGAAGAGTCTGAGGGTGCGGATTAGCTTAGGTGTGTTTTTCCCTGCGATGGTCACTTACCTACCGATCGTTTGTATTTTTTTTTCCCTATGTACGGGCCCTGGTGACGCGAGAGCACGCGTTTCAGCCATCCCAATCGTGGTATTTCTATTATACTTCTATGCAGATAGCTTTATTTCTTTGGATTTTATTTAATGTATCTTCCTATTTCTGATTCTGCAATGTATCGTGTGTGATTTATAGAACGCTGTACCTTGAACGTCGAACTCGGAGTGAAAAATATTGAGTCTTGCCTTTTTTGGATGTTAGTGTGTGCTGTAAACACGCATCAATAATTTGTCTCTTCGATCATACTACTCACCAACCGACTTTGAGTCGGCATTTACCTGGACTTTGCGTCCAGGTACCTTGCACTGTTGACTATGCGTCCAGTTGCCCTCGCATGAAACCAGCTGCAAGACCTTCCGCAGGGTTACGACGTGGCGACCGCGACTCGACGGACATCGGGTCTCGGATTTGAATCGACGCAAGATCTCAGCCCTTGCTCTACCTCAAGATGTTTTTCTCGGGCTTCGTGGTGGTTTTTCTGGGGGCTGGGTCGTCTCGCGGGTGCCTCGGGTCTGACCCGCGCACTCCCAGACGCGTCTGAGCGTACCCAAGTCTCAGCGTATCCAAGTCCCGCGTCCCGCCCCGCGGATGCCGATTTTTTTTTGCGCCATGTACGGTGCTATTTCTGGGTGCGGGTGGCGCTCCCCACACCTGCAGAGCCGTCTGCTCCACCCGCGGGCTCCCAGGTGCGCATCGGAGGTGCGCATCGGCGTACCCAAATCCTGTCTACAGAAAACGCTGCCGAGATTTTTTTGCGCCCTTCCCGGACGCGGCTGGTACCCCCACGCGTCTGCGGAGCCGTCTGTTCGACCCGCGCGTTCCCAGATACGCATCGGCGTGCCCAGGTCCCGCCCCCGAAAACACGCCGCTAAGGATTTTTCGCGGTCCACCCGGCGCTGTTCCTGGACGCGGGGGCACTACCCGCGCCTTCGGAGCCCTCTGCTCGAACCTGTTCGCATGCGGAGCCTTCTGCTCGCCGCGAGCGCTCCCAGACGCACATTGGCGTGCCCAGATCCCGCCCCCGAAAACACGCCGCTAAGGATTTTTCGCGGTCCACCCGGCGCTGTTCCCGGACGCGGGGGCACTACCCGCGCCTTCGGAGCCCTCTGCTCGAACCCATTCGCATGCGGAGCCTTCTGCTTGCCCCGAGCGCTCCCACGCATCGGCGTGCCCAGATCCCGCCCCCGAAAACACGCCGCCAAGAATTTTTTTTTGCGACCTATTCGGCGCTGTTCCCGGACGCAGGGGCACTACCCGCGTCTTCGGAGCCCTCTCCTCAAGCCCCCTTCGCCTGCGGAGCCGCCTGCTCGCCCCGAGCGCTCCCAGACGCGCATCGGCGTGCCCAAGTCCCACCCCCAAAAACACACCGCCATTTTTTTTTTTTGCGACCTAATCGGCGCTGTTCCCGGACGCGGGGGCACTACCCGCGTCTTCGAAGCCTTCCGCTCGACCCCCCGCGCTTCCAGCCGCACCTCGGCGTCGGGGGGATTTCCAAATTCGCGTTGCCAGCAATATCCGCGCAAAGTCCGCAGCCGGGAATTCACTCGGACGTATATCCTCCTCCTTCAGCGACCACGAGCGCGCGGTGGGCGTCGACGGCCCCCGCCGTATCTCTTCCTCCATCCACCACGCCGGTTTTCCCTGTCCTTCTTCCTTCAGTCTCACTTGGTCCTGGATTCTCTCGCACTGTCCAGAATTTCTCTCGCACCTTGTCAGAAATTTTCTTTGCCTTCCCTCTCATCCTGCACCACCTCCCTTCTCCCTCCCACATTTCTGGACCTCAGTACAACTTCCTGGACACAATCTCAGTCTTTCCCACTCCCATCTGTGCTTCTGCAGCCCTGCAGCCTCCCACAACAACCCTCAACGACCCCAGGCCGCGATGAGCCAGTATGCTCACAATCCGGAGGGAGGGGACGCCGGCTGACCCGTTTTAGCCACCAATCGAATAAAGCAAAGTTCCTCACCTATCGCGCCACGCGCCCATACGCGAAGGAGGGCCCGGGATGGTGCTACAACGTCGCCTGCGCCGCGGACGTCGATATCGCGCAGCATGCCGCTGGGACCCCTCACCGACGCCGCTTTTTTGGCGCGAATGAAATGGAAAGTCGGCCATACGAACGACTGGCAGCGGCGGCAGCGGGAATACAGGGGCTGCGACGTCGGGAAGACCCCATCTGGATTTGCGGCTGGGAGGTTTCCCGGCGGTACTATTGCGGTACGTCCTCTATTTTTTTTTCCATCCGTCTCACACTCAACCTGACGGCCTTCAGAACGCCTCGCCCAACTCGAGGAACTCTGCGACGGCGGCGAGCGCGCCACGATCGACTGCGTATGCGGAGTTTCCCACCGCGAATATTTCTCGTTCGCCACTGTCGGCGGCTTCACGGAATTCAGTGCGCTTATGACGAGAGTTATCACTTACATGAACGAGCAACCCACCTGTAGTTTTTTTGACCCTCCCTCCACCTCCACCTCCGCTCGCGACATCTACAACCTGATTTTTCTTGAAATACCTACTGCACCTACTCACGCGTCCCTTAGCTACTATATCATTCGCGTATCTACTTTACATTCCGCATTGTACCTACTGTATTTTCCTCGCGTATACTTATTTCTTTCGCAGCACTTTGTCCTCAAAGTCACGACACCGTGGGCTCAGGCTGCACGTTGGGGGCGGCGTTGATAAAGGCTTGATGGGGGCGGGCCGCCGGCAGCAGTTTTGAAAAACAAAGGGAGGACAAAGCCTCGGTCCCGTGCTGGCCAGACCCATGTGCGGTCCCGACAAAAGCAATCCACTGGCCCGACGAAGACGACGTGCGGGTGGGCTTCCGCGCCGACAAAGGCGACGTACGGGTGTACTTCTCTGCCGACAAAGGCGACGTGCGGGCGGGTTCCTATGCCGACAAAGGTGATGTGCAGCTGGGGTTGTTCACCGACAAAGACGATGTGCTGACGAAATTACACGCCGACAAAGACAGCACGCATAAAGCGCGACGGGGTCCCAGTTGGGGGTGCCACGCAGGGCATGGGATGGGCGCGCGGCGGGCCGCCACGTGATATCTGCTGTGCGTGGGATGGGCGTGGGATGGGCGCGCGGCGGGCCGCTGCGCGACGTCCAAGGTGTCAGCGCATGGGGGCAAGCGCACACCTGACTCGCCACATGGGCGCGACTCGGCCGGAACTGCACTGTGCCGTCGTTTCGCCGAGTCGCGATGGCATCTGCGGCTGAGTCGCGGCTCGCGCAAACAAGACGTTGGTATATCCTCCATAAACCCTTAGTTGAGGGTTAAATTCATTCGTAACTATTACCAAACTATAGTCTATATCCGCCGTAAACTGATTACATTATGGGTTGTGCTTAGTAAAATAATGACAGAAATCTAACAAAAGGCTTTGTGTAAAGTGGCGCGCAAATGTGGGCCACATGCGTGTAACGCATGTGGCTTTCACATGCGTCGTCCTTTGCCCCCGGTGTCTGCGCGAGCTAAACGCGTCGTGACTGCATGTACCCCCGACCAAACGAGCAGTTGTGGTCACTCTTCAAGACCAATTTGACTATTCTTTCAAAGACATGACCAAAATCTCGCCTTTTAAACACACCTCCCTTCACCCAAAGACATTGAAGCGGAACTACGAGCAGATTAAAGATCACGATGGCGACCTCTATTTCAACAACCGCAAGGGCCATGTGGGCCGTCGAAAGAAAATCTCGGATGAGGACTTGGAAGAAGCAATCCGCTGGATCGACACCGGGGAATTGATTGACGGGGAGGATGTTCGACGCGAAATGTTACCTGATGTCCCGTCGCGTACGGTGCGCAATACTGCTGACACCATTCTGCTCCCTATTAACGTGTCATTCCAGGTCCGAGATACACTATCCCGTGCCGGTTTGGATGGACATGTCCGGCGTGTCAAGCCCAACCTGCAGCCTCAGCACATCGAGCAGCGCAAGCAGATGTACAACAAGTTTCAGCAGTGGACAGACCCCGCAGTTTTCGCGGCAGGAGTCTTCATCAACTCAGATGAATCAAAAATCGAGCTCAAAACCGGGACTGGCCGCCATTGGTGCCGCCGATGTCGCGGAGAGCGCGTCCTCACCATGGAAACTGTCCAGCCTCGTGAGGCCCATGGGGTTAGAGGGATAAAGATCAATGTTTGGGGCGCTATCCACCCCAAGGGTGTCAGCGAGCTGGTGCGGGTTGATGGGAATCTGACTGCTGTGCAGTATGTCGATATCCTCAGTCGGGGATTGGTCCCGCTATATGACCACTACGAAAATCGGGCACACACCTTCTTGTACTTCCAACAGGACAATGATTCCAAGCACACGTCGAGACTCGCAAAGGCCTGGTTTTGCGATCAAGGCATCGCTGTGTTCCCATGGCCTGCCAGGTCTCCGGACCTGTCTCCGATCGAGAATGCCTGGGCACAGCTCAAGCGGGAAATTCGCATGCATCCACGCTATGCTGATGTCCAGTCTGCGGAAGCGCTCTTCCAATTGGCGCAGGAGATCTGGTCGTCGCCGGAATTCGAGGCATATGCAATCAATTGTTACAATTCTTTTCCCCGTCGTTTGGAGGCACTGAAGGAAAATAATTTTATTGGGTCGACTACTAGCTATATCTTGACCTAAAACGCACTCTGTATGCTGTATATACTCAAAATACTTCTTGGTTTGCGCATTGTGCGCGTTTTTGGTGGCCATCAAAATTACTATATCGGGATTGGACATCATTTTTCGCCGTGACTGTAGCACGTGCCAACGAGAATGGGCAGGCCAGGGATCAGGCTATGACGCACGTCTCGGGTAAAAGTACGGCTTTTCCGCATATTTAAGCGAGGCGTGCGTCATGATTACGGCATCGTTGGAAGCAGGGGAATGCTGTGTCATGCCAGCTCACACAGCCACCGTGATCGGATCGATCGGCAGTACTCCCGGGCCTGGTCACAGGCTGTATGCCATGGTGAGCGTTGGGGGTCAAGCTGAGAAGGGGAGGAGTGGAGGTGGGGATGGGGGGAAAACAGGGGCTACAGCGGGGGTTCCCCTGACAGTACGGACCGTGGCTTTTCTTGACGTGCGGCGGGAGGTCAAATTTCAGCACCTTGAATACGATCTGTACCCAATCTGGCAGCTGCAGGCTCTCAGGCATCCCCTTCGCGCGCTTCCAGAAATTTCGCCCCCATTGGCAAGTAATATCATAGCTCGCGACGACCATGAGCAACATTACAGCTCTTTGCGGTACAACAGGCGCGGCCTGTTTTTTTCTGTTTTGGCAAGTTTTCACGAGAACAGCTGCCCTGAGTTCAATTCTCAACTGTTTCCCCTAAAAATAGGCTCATTCGATTCATATTGAAAATCCACAGTGAATAGAATACCGGTATTTTTTGATCCTTTTACATAATAGAATTTTTTCTGGAAAGACTTGGCTTTGAGTCGGACTCCTGTAACACTCGGAATACTGCCCCAATTGGCCTAGTTTTTGGATATGCTATACATCTGATGTGGCCATAGACAACAGAGTGTTGGATGTCAAATATTCAGATGCAGGCGAGCGACATTGTAGCCGACAGGGAAAGCCATTAGGAGCGGCGCATCAGTAGCGCGCAGTATCCACAGAACGATGCCAAGGTGCGCAAATGCAGGGGGAAACCGCATGGGAATGAGAACTCACCTTGTTGAATGAGGTCCTTCACACCACGATACACAAGAAGGAGACGGGCAGCCAAAAACCAGTGAAGGTACCCAAACCCGGTGAAACGGTGCACTTGATATACGACTAGAAATAGCTTAGATTCGTGCTTGCACAAAACAACCACAAAACCACCACTACAACAATCTATTCCTCCAAAGATGTAAGTGCTTCTCTTTGTGAGTTCGGGTCCGGGCCGTAGTATGCGACCAACGGGTTTGGAACAAACACAATTCGACTGCTAGACTTCAACAAAGCTGTTCAACAATACGCTAGCACTACGCAGCTGCCAACAACAATACCGCTAGCACCTGGGATGGGCAGGGTTATATGGGTTGGATACAAGGTGGCTGGATCGCTAGATCGAGGGCACCAGGGCAGAGTATGTAGGTTTGTGAAAATCCTCGCAATGGGATACCCAAAGACTATTGAGGCTAACAACAAAGGGACTTCAATCCTCAAGCGACAAGGCAGTCCTTAAGCCGCTGACCTATTCCTTAACCAAGAACAGGAACGTTTCCACTTTGTATTGGCAATAGACACTATAAGCGTCCAGCTAGCGACCCAACACACTACGACAGCGCTTCCGTCAATATCGGGGTGAAGGCGAAGTAACTGACAAGTTACAGTCGGTCTAGAGGTGGGGGGCACCTAGTCCGTCTTCTTCTTAGTGGGCTCGAGTCAACACACAATCACCTAGCAGGCGATCCAACACACTACGAATATATCGGGGTGAAGGCAAAGCTGCTAGCGCAACTGCTAGCTGGTTCTCGAAGAGAACACCCTTGGTTTTATACGTGAAGACTCCGCGAGCCAACAACTTAGAATCTCAACTTAAGATCTCGACGTGTCCAGAGTCAACAGTATTGATTCCAATAAAGCTACTACTTGTGAAGTGTGTGTACAATCTCCACTAGCAACCTGAGACCACCTGCACCAACTTCGTACAAAGTCGGGGTGTAATAATCTGAGGTTCTAGCCTGCTCTGTGCTCCCTTTATACTACTGAGGTCCATGGTACATGTGATAAACAGAATGAATAATATAAATGAGTGAAAATGATGTGATAGATACGACAGCCAATGAAACGACTGCCGTTTGGTTTTATGATGGGTCTATGCCAAGCAGAACAGCCACACTGATCCGCTAGCGTCCATTTAAGGGTATCGTGAGTGATCCCTCAGCTTGCCATCAGCTGCTGGAATCGCTATCCTGACGAAGCGGAGTTGAATCCGCCGCCTGGAGTCATCTAGCACGAGTCAGAGCACCGGCTAGCAGTCCGTTTATCCGTTACTGCATATGTGGTGACCCCGCGCATCCGCACCAATAGCCTGCTAGCTATTCCTCTACTATCTACTTTGTCTCTGTTTGTGACTCGCGACCGCGTCGCGACTGTCACGTGCTCGCATCTGTGTTTCGGGCCTCGGGTCGATCGCTAGAGGGGTTCCGCACACTAGCGCCCTTGCTAGAAGGCTGCTAGCGCATAGTTTACTACCCTTCAGATCCCAGACTCGCCGCTCGCACCCCAGCTAGCGTGCTCGCAATACCACTCTTCTGTGTCTCGCTCTCTAGGTGCTAGCACCTTGACTGTGTAGGCTTATGGTTATTTCCCCGTGGTTTGTGCCTTCAGACCGTGCTAGCGCGTCACACTAGTCGTATCTGAGGCTACAACCGGCAGCTTGGGCTCACTCCAGTTCTCCTTTATATCACCTAGCCGGAGTCCTGAGTGCTAGTAATAGCACTTCAGAAGTGCTAGCGCTTTCCCGTTGTATAAATACTGGTCCTAGGAAATCGCAAAATAGCACTAGATGCCGCGCGCTCTTGTTACGGCGTTTCAGCGGCATTCCCATCAGCTGGCCACCGGCGAAACATTTGCGACACTCCTCGGGGCGCTCAAGTCGAGACGCACGGTGGTCGAGGGCGAGAAGCTCGAAGCGAAAATTAGTCTCCGCGACCATCCACAGCATTTCCTGGGCACGATGAACAGTGATAGGCTGGGCTGTGCCCGGCATGGCAGTGAAATCTTCATTCTCCAACCCGCAGGCACGGAACGCGGGCGCTAGGAGCTCATGCAGCCAATACTACGCGCCGATGCTTGTGTCTGCCCTCCACCCCCCTGACGCATTACCATCCGCAGTGCCCTAGCGTTGCCTACGAGAACATCTCGCCACTGTTGACCGGAGAGAAGGTCATGGGGAGTGTCGGGGTCACCGAGGTGATAGATCAACACATCCATCATCAGGCTCAGATTTTGGAGAAAAAGTTGCCGACGAGCGACATTGTCCGACGAAACGACGAGAGCAGGCTCCGGAAATACATATAGGGAATCTGTCTTCGAGGGCGAGATGCTCCTGTCCACAGCTTTGAGCGCATCCTCCCAGACCGAAATAGAGGGCGGCATCTCATCTCGTTCCAGCGGCGCAAATTTATCTCGACCGCCTTTCGAGGCCGCAGTCGAGGTGCCGCGAGAAGACCCACCAGAGCCGCCGCGAGAGCCGCTGCGAGAAGGGCCGCTGCGAGAAGGGCCGCTGCGAGAAGGGCCGCCGTGAGAAGGGCCGCCGCGAGAAGGGCCGCCGACGATGGGTGGATGTGGAGCCACGAGGAGTAGCTGGGGGGTCTACAATCATCATCATAATAATCAGTTCGGTACTCGACATTACACACAGTCCAACTTACAAGGCTCAAATCGTAATTGTTGGGAGGGTATGCCGCGGCCGGAATCACAGATCTCGCCGTCTTCCAAACTAGAAGTTGCGGCTGCTGGTGAGACGGCACAAGGCTCAAATCGTAATCGTTGGGAGGGTATGCCGCGGCTGGAACCACAGAGCTCGCCGTCTTGCAAACTGGAAGTTGCGGCTGCTGGTGAGACGGCACTGCTTCCGGGATTCGATGTCCCCCGCGAAAGGGTCCTTGTACCAAGGCACCTTGCTCGATAATTTGTGAATGACGGCGTATTTGGAATCTGTGTCCGGCTTCGTCGAAAAGTAGGTGGCATCCGGGGCAGGATCAAGCATGAGGTAGTCGGCAGGTAGCCGTGGCGCAACAACTTCTAGAATATTTTCGGTGGTGAAAGTCCAAGTCGGCCGAAGTAACCAGTACGGTAGCCCCGCCGCACTGAATTGCTGAGCTATGGCTGGGTCGATGGTGAATACCCCAACACAGTGCTCGGCGGGGGGTGGACTTTTGCTGCCCAAGTCCACCATACGCGGCTTGAATTCTGTCATGTATCTGACCAAGGCCTCGGCCTCGAGGAACATGCGCTGTAATGCCGTTACGCCGACAACCATCTGGTTGAAGGTGGAGGGAAGGATCTGAATGCGTTCCAGCCCCAGACGCACTTGCTGCACCAAAGGCTCGAGGAGGTCTTGGACCTTGGTCAATTGGGGTCTCGCAGTCTGGTACTGCTCCAGGAATGTCTCGATTGGGGCGGCGAGTTGAGCGATTCTGGTATGCTTCAGTTTGCCCAATCCTCGAGTTACGGTGAGGCCGGTCTCCGGGACAATGAAGTCTTCGGGAGCAGGATCCCACCACATTATCGCTATTTTGCGGAAGGTGTCCAGCGGCTTCCTTCGAATGGCGCCGAGATGACAAAAGAAGCTGCTGTAGTTCTGTGGCCATAGAGTAGGATCGTCCTCGCCGAAGCGCATATCTTCTCGGAGGAATACACTGTGATTGGGGCGGATGGGCAGCGCAGGGACATAGCTCGCATTTGTTGCGACATAGTAGCTTTCGCCGTCGAAGCGAATGATCGCGCTGACCCTGGCGTCGAATGGACCCAGGGACACTATAGCACTTGAGGAAATTGTGTGAAAGTGGACGGTGGTACGCACCATTCTCGTTGCGGTTCCGCGTAAGGTCCAAGGAGTCGCTAGCAGTGGCTGATGAAGTAGCCATGGATGGCTCCAACGCTGACGCAAAGTCGAAACGTTTCGTGGACGCAAAGTCCACACCTAGTAGTCGATGAAGAAAGTTTGGTGCTCACGTGGTGGAATCAAATCATGCATCAAATCAGTCTTGTGACCAAGCGCGTCGCGACGCGACGCGCACAATGCTTGCCGCTAACAAAATATATATGCTATTATATGTATTTTCTTGAAAATCACAAGAATCCAAAGGGAAAAAAAACGAACTGATCAATGATCGCCATGTTCTCAAGGGACCCCAGAATTAACGAGCTGAGATGTAAACATAGTGGAATTATTTGACTTGCTGAACGGGATCTAGTAGTACAGATAAGACGACCGAGGAGCCTGACGGCGCTTCACTACAAAATTACGACGAGGTGTACCCGATTCAGGAGATAAAAGTCTCTTCGTCTCTTCCTCGAGTTTCCATGCGGCACGGATCTCTCCAATCGTCTTGAATTTACGGTAAGCCATAAGCGATTATTCGAGCGATGTACAAGACTGAAGAGTACGTACCATTGTCACATCTTCGTCGTCAGTGGCCTCAGTGACCAGCACCGGAGTCTTCATATCCGCAGACACGTCGGCAATCTCAAATACACGATAAGCGACCAATCGAGAGATGTAGAAACCGGCATGGTTGCGTACCATCGTCGCATGTGCGTCAGTGGCTCCAGCGACTAGATTCTGCGTATCCACAGAGACAATCGACAGTCTGATCAGGGAGGGTCTCCTCAACATTCGAATGCGCATGCTGTGTACATGATGAGTGAACATCCGAGCGATATAGGAACTGGAATATTGCGTACTATCAGGGCCTCATGATCAGCTTGCACGTCGGTTGAGATCGGGACAACGGCTCAGAGGCTTCTTCAGATAGAGCGCCATGGGAGGAACAGAGATGGTTATTGCAGTGAGAGGCACAAATATGCCTCACATATATACTCGCAGGAACAATACAGCCAGACAAAAGTGAATATGTAGAGTGGAGGTGCTAAGGGTACAAAGGCAGAAGAAAACTCTATGATTGGACGTACAATGACGAATATAGACAAACAGCAGAAAGACGAAAGCTGGAATGGAAACATGAGTAAATCATCTACAAGGCCCTTAGAGTCTTCCCCCGTACCCAACGGGGACCACGGCGAGGATTACGACGACGGGGAATAAGTTTAGAAGCTCTAGCGGCGCGGGCAAGAGCTGCCTTGCTGCGGGCAAGAGCCTTCGCGATCTAGGTAAGATGTGGGTGAGGTCCGATATACGAATGAGGAGGTGAAAGACGTACGGCAAGGGCATCGCGCGACCAATAACTCATGCGCCTATCATCTGCTGGATCACCCTGTACGACCAGCGGTAAGCAAAGAAACCAGACGTAAGGCCGGCAGCGTGAGCTCACCGTCATCGACTTGACCGGGATATCCGTCATCCCCCCAACCAGCTTCGCCACGAATGCGAGTGGTTGCGAGAAGCGCAGAAATATTTGCGGAGGTAGTCGATTGACCCATAGCGGCGCGTTCGCGTCATCAGAGGATCCGACAAAACACCCAATATGCACGTTGTTGGTGATACCGAGGTGGGGGTGGTAGGCGGCGACACTCAGTCGATGCACGGGGCCGGGCGTCCAGGGCGTGGGCTGAAGCTTGATCAGGAAGCTGTTTGAGCAGAAAGAAAGAAAGAAAACGTACTTCGATAATAGACATATACATCTCGCACATGGTTTGGTCGTCGGGCAGAGGGGTACGCAGAAACAGTTCGGGAGCTGTCTTCAGGTCGGCGACCGCCAGCCAGTGGTCGAGGGTGTCGTATTGGCCGGGGCGGACGCTGAAATGCTTGCTCGGTGTCTACAACAGCAGTACTAGTTTAATCAAGACCCAACGAGCAGAATGCGAGTTGCTTGATTAAGGCAAAAACGCAACTACTAACCAAATCCTAACTACTTTCCCCTTGAATGGTTTAGACTGTGCCGCCGAGTACGGGTCTTTTGAACGCTTTAAGAAGGTTCAAGGAGCACAGATAATCCAACAGAGGTTGCGAGGAACAAGCCTGTTTTAAGAGGTCTAGTCCGAAGTGCAAGGTTGATTTAGAGTATTAGACCTCTTTGAGCGATGCCAAACGAGTGCCTAAGCCAACAAATCGAGTTTAAAAAGCTTTAGAAGCTTGAGCCAACAATCCCAATCCTAACAAGGTGCCGTGTTCTCCAAATCCCAAATAATAAGCCTTCCAAGGCTACTGTAGTGCGGTGCCGTGTTCTCAATCCTAATAAGCTCTCTCTAGCTTCTTAACCGTTTCCAATCCCAAGATCCCGATCCAACAATTGATATTGAGTTACTCGTGCAGACGAAACAAAACTTCTTAACGAAGTCAGTCCTGGGTGACAAGTCCCGAATCTCCGTCGTTTATCAAGCAATATCCGGTAAAGGCTAATGCTCTTAGTGACAGAAAGTTCAGTGCCTATCCATGCCAAAACCTCCTCCTTATATACTGTACAATTACGCTTACAATACGATGATTAGTCTACTGGCTGGTATATGAGTAAGGCGTCCGTAGTTAATCACGTGTGGTTAAATATATAGGATCCTCGTGTGTCGACCCCTTAATGCTTGAGTGTGTCCGGTGTGACTGCTCCCTGTTTGATCGTGTAGACAGTCCCATCTTCTATCCTCTTGTCCCCTGTTCAGGACCTTCAGTTTTAGGTAGACGTAGGTACTGGCTTTGGGCCAGTACCTTAATCAGCCCAAACCGCCAAGTGGTTGTGGAGATATGCGAGTTACCGTCCTGGCCTGGCTCAAGTAACCAAATCAGGATGGCAACAATGATCGGATAGTTGATAAGCGAAGTTCAACCACAGCCGGGGTAACCGGTTACTGTTAAACCCGAATCACCTGACCCGTCGCGCAAGGCTCCCTCTGTAAATCAAGCACAACAAAGTACTTGAATGTTTAACCAAGACCCCACAGTGGCGCCCCGGATCATCAGAGAGGATGATTAATATTGCCCATGTTGTTTGTAGGCCCCGCGATGCCTTGATTAAGCAGCGATGCTTAATCTTGGCAATTAAACCCTTAATCATGGATGTCAACCAGTATGAACTTTCCAGTTGATGCATCCCAGGCGGACTTGATTAAGGTCCTCATGCAGGATAAAGCCCTGATTAGCCATATAGGACTTATGCTAATCCTTTGGAGCAGCGCGCTATGTGATTAAGGTGGAAATCGGCAAATTCCTTGCTATTTCACCCATGGTCCGTTTCACGGCTTATCAACGCCGCGCATGGGGCGCACACTGATCGGTTGAGGGGCACGACTGGATTGAACAATAGCCATGTGGAAGAAACTGGGCTCGAAAGACGATTGAGACTGGAAGATTTACCGAGGAAGGTGAGGACTTACCGAGGCAGATGAGTCCTTTATACAAAAAGCCCGCAGGCGACCGAAATAGGCCAGGGCAAAGGAACAAAGGTGCAAAGGCACAAAGGTGTTGCGGAATAAATGTCTTTTCAGATAACGCCATGACCAAATTGCGGCGCGTCGAGCTTGAGGGCTGAGGGCGGGTAGCGTATGGGATCCAACTGGCGCAAAGCCAGTCTCAGCTGCAGCGCAAAGCTAACAGCGCGTTGTGAGGGAACCGCGCAAAGCCAGGTTGCAGGCGAGGAGACAAAGACCGGCCCGGGATCGCGAATGTCACGCCGTGACCATGACTGATTCGATCAAACACGATCCCGACTTACTTCCAACTACTATCGAGCTTTGCGCTAGATAGATCCATCTGTAGCTTTGCGCTACGATTCATTGAGGGTTTACTAGCTATGTGCTGGTAGATCTCAAGCCTCACGCATTTCTGGATCTATCGCCAAACCTCCCGACGCGTCTCTGTGCTTTGTCCCCAAACCGCCTCCGGACACGCGTTCAGACAATCAAGCCTTTGCGACAAACAGCCACTGCATACCGCCTTTATTGCGCTCGGACATGGGGTTCGGAAAATCATGTCTTCGCGACAAACAGCCACTGGACTTTACATAAACCTCCTTCACTCTCCTTCAATACTCCCCAGAACCTCACCACCGCACCACTCTCTTGTTATACTATCCTGATATCCATGGCTTCCGCTGGTGAAGACACTCCGATGGTCGATCCTGAGCAGCCGGCGAACCTGTTCACTTTCTCGTTCCCGTACACTCCAATATTTGGCTGGGGCAAGGCGCCTCCTACTTCTGCCTCCAACCCTCCTCCGCCCCCTTCTGGTCAAGGCGCGCCGCCCTCCACTTCTAACCCTCCTCCGCCGCCTTCTGGTCACGGCGCTTCGGGTTCCAATCCTGCTCCACCCCCGTCTCGAAATTCTCCACCGCCCCCGCCTCGCGGCCAGGGCAGCCGCAATCCTCCTGGCGCGCCGCCTTCCGGCTCCAATCCTGCTCCGCCCCCGCCTCGCGGCCAGAGCAGCCGCAATCCTCCTGGCGCGCCGCCTTCCGGCTCCAATCCTGCTCCGCCCCCGCCTCGCGACCAGGGCAGGCGCAATTCTCCTCCGCCCCCGTCTGGCGACCAGGGTAGCCGAACTTCAGGTCAGGGCAACCCCAACCCTCCTCCGCCCTCGTCTCGCGGCCAGGGTCACCGATCTTCAGGCCAGGGCGGCCGTCGCCCTGCGCCTGAGCCTGAACCCCCTGCTGCCGCTGGGGAAAAGCGGAAGTCACCTCACGATGAGCCCGGGCCCCAACCGCGACGTCGTACAGGCGCCGTACCCAACCCAGGGTCCGCGCCGAAACGTCCCCGCACAGACGGTGTACCAAAGTCAGCAAAGGCTAAGAAGTCAGCAAAGTCGAAGAGCGGGCCAAAGAACTGGGGAATCCCCCGTAGTGAAGTACCAGACTCGGCAGCGGGCCTACAGGTAAGCTCTTCTGCTTTCTTTTCCCTCGCGCATTATTGACCAACATCCCGGTTCAGAGAGCGATGAATCTCCATTCGCGCATTCTAATGGGCCTCCTCTCTCAATCAGCTGTGCCGATCCGTCTCCCCGCCGACTTAATGAACCAGTTCGAGCAACGATTTTCTTCCCCAGGGGACCTTGATGCCCAGCTGAACGGTATTCTCGCCTCCGCCATACCACCCACGAACTCTGTGTACGAACAGGTCGCCGCCTTCTTACATACCACAAGGGCGATGAACAGCCAAACAGCCTCAGATGCCGCGCGAGTCGGCGACCATCATTTACGCTCCATGTACAACGCCGTCGCCAACGTT
Organism: Mycena olivaceomarginata; assembly: GCA_029378375.1. Taxonomy (NCBI): domain Eukaryota; kingdom Fungi; phylum Basidiomycota; class Agaricomycetes; order Agaricales; family Mycenaceae; genus Mycena; species Mycena olivaceomarginata. Next base: position 28,527 of record JARKIC010000230.1, on the reverse strand, counting down.
GGGCTTCACGTCTTTGCACCCGACGTTTTCGGCAACCCTGAGTCCTTGTACAACCTCGCCCACGAGCATGTCGCCATTCACTCCTTCCGCACCATTGCCTCATTATTTGCCTACTCTTCAATCTATTGTGTCGACTTATCCTTAATCAAAGACGACCACTTCCTCCGACGCTTCTACCGCAGCTTCATATACGGACGCATGAAGGATCTGGCCTCCAAAGAAGAGCGGCGTCCAGGCCGTGTGGGGGTCGACATCGTGCTCAACAACATTTATCGCCGTCGCGACGAGGTATGTTTTACACCCTATCGTCTACTCCTGGCTCATGTAATATCATTAGACGCAGGCCTTGCGCATTGCCCAAATCGCCGACGACTGCTTCATGAACAAAACCGTTGCGCGCTTGGCAGCAGAGAACGAGTGCCATTCAGACGATGAAGAACTTGCTGACGGTAGCGGATTCATGGTTCACGAGAAGCCGGGACGCGACAGCGCTGTCAGTGCATTCTTTGAGGTGCTGACCGCGAGGCGCGAGACTGCCATATCACAAAAACACAAGAAAGGAGCATGGTGATTTCCATATTAACTTCCGCTTCCTGACCTCATGCTTACCGTTTCGTGCAGGCGCCGCCGTATTCGCAAACGAGGACTCCCTCCTTCCGACCTCTCTCGTGCTCGCCCCACCAATGTCCCCATCGATTATTTTTCTCCCCAGTTCTTCAACGACTTGTCCGTACGGGACCGCGCAATTTACATGAACAACGGGGTTGCCTTGCCCACCGCGGAGCACTGCCAGACGTGGACGGACATCGCGAAGTGGAAGGGTCTAGGAAAGGTGGACTTCATGGCTCAGTACGGCAAAGCGAAACTCGCCCTCTACGAGCTCCCGACCGAAGCTGAGCTTGCTGCGCTTGACGATGATTCGATGGACGATGATGACTAGATTTCTCTCTCTCTCTCAGTAATATAGTTTCAAATTTTAACGCTAGCTGGTAGTTCCCTTCCAGTACTTTCCGAATACACCCCATTTAATTGAATTTTTCTGTGCGCAAAATAAACGATGCAAAGGGTTGCAGTGATCATGATTCACTGCCAGTGACCGAATTTGGCAGTCATTTCACGTGACTGTCCGTCGTTCTCCAAGTTATTGCCATCATGTCCCGCTACTGGCTTTGCGCCGTAGCAGTCTTCTACTGGCTTTGCGCCGTAGCAGTCTTCTACTGGCTTTGCGCCGTAGCAACAGTACCAGTGCAGCTTTGCGCTGTAAACCGTCGACTTCTCAAACCACTTCAGCGCTCAGAAACTCCCTGCGATAGGGTTCGTGGATATGTTCTTCGGCGGCGGCGAGCGAGCGAAGTGGTGAGCCGAACTTTTAAACGTGAAGTATTTACTTCACTTACATTTCTTACCTTCCAGCTTTTTACGACGGCGAGGAAGGGAAGGGCGGCCCTGGAGGATAAGTGAATCCCTTCCCGCAGCGAATGCCTTCCCACAGCGAATCCCTTCCCGCACTCTCAAAGTCGCCTCGAACGTTTCGAGCTGCCCTCCAATAAATACATTATCATGTCATCGCAATTACGTGGACGTGGACAAAGAACTTCTTTCTTGCGACTCCCCACTTTCACCCCAACCGCTCTACAGGCATGCTGCCTACAGATGCTTGGCGCAGTCGTCTCAGACATGGCCCGAAGTCCGCTCCGCGCAGCACGTCTTTTGAGTACGAACACGAGTTTCAACGCGCCAGCTTCCGGAGGCTTGCGACTCCACCGAGCAGATCCACATACCATGGTCGCTCGTATCAGACACTGTTCCCTGCAGTGTCCGAGGTGTTTGGAGTGTCCGATTATGACGACCAGTCCTCTACGGAGGCGCGAAACCAGGACTTTGCCGCCAAATCACGTCCGTCAAAGAACCCATTCGCTCATCTCTACTCGTTCTTTCCAAACCATGGCGCGCGCGGTCTTCCGGGTCTTTTTATTCCTCTTATGGACTTTTCTCAAGGTGGTGGATAGCGTCCTTTTGCAGCACATACGGGCAATGGCGCTCCGTATTGTCGGCCCTCTGTTCCTCGTCACATTCGTCCTACTTCCCCTCTTCGTGATCCTTGATCTTGCATCGCCCATGACCGGCCACCACGTGTTGCGCCTTCCAGCGTCTCCAGCGACAAGCGTTGAGTCTGCTCAGCGCTCAGATGGCCAGCTCTCTCGCTCTCCAGACTTGGTGCACACCCAAGTCGCAGGAGACAGAGAGGCTCGCCTAGATTCAGCACGATTACAACGCCTGGAGGACACCCTCTCCGAACTCTCGTTACATTTCGAGCGCACCCTTGGCGAAATTGGAGTCCTAGGGGCGCAATCGAAGCACCAGAGCGTACGCACAGACAAGGCTCACGCTGCTGCAAGCGCGGAGCTCAACAGCCTCAGGAGGGATCTCGAGGCATTGCAACTGCTTGTGCGCACACATGCGGCAGAGATTCCCTCTCACGCTGCCGCGAGCTCGGAGCTCAACGGCTTCAGGAGGGATCTCGAGGCATTGCAACTGCTTGTGCGCACACATGCGGCAGAGATTCCCTCTCACGCTGCCGCGAGCTCGGAGCTCAACGGCTTCAGGAGGGATCTCGACGCATTACAGCTGCTGCATGCGGCGGAGATTACCTCTCAGGCTGCCGCCAGCTCCGAAATCAACAGCCTCAAGATGGGCCTCGACGCATTGCAGCTGGAGATTGCCTCTCGGGCTGCCGTGAGCTCCGAGATTAACAGCATCAGGAGTGATCTCCAGGCGTTGCAGCTACTCGTCGAGATGTCCCAACGCCATGTTGCTCGCCCCGATTTTGCCTTACGCTCCACCGGCGCGTCCGTTATCCCATCTCTCACCAGCCCCACATATACGCTGCGTCCATCGACACTTCCTGGCAAGATCCTTGGGTATTTTACCGGCATTTGGGTTCTTGATGGTCGTTCGCCTGTCACTGCTCTTGACCACGACATCCACGATGGTCATTGCTGGCCCTTCGGAGGATCGTATGGCCAACTCGGCATCGTGCTTGGAAGCTTGGTCTATATCGACGCCATTACCATTGATCATGTGGCTGCTGCAGTTGCAGTCGGCAAGCGGACAAGTGCACCCAAAGATATGGAAGTTTGGGCTATGGTCGAAGGACAGGACAATGTCGCAAAACTCGAGGCTTGGCGCGCAGAAATGAGCCAGGGGGCGCACGAGCCTGAGCGTCCCAAGATGCTCCCGCAGCTCCCAGAGTTCATCCGGATTGCCACCTTGCAGTACGACATATACTCCCCGAATCACATTCAGACTTTCCCCGTCGACACGGAGATCCGGAACCTTGGTATCGACTTCGGCGTCGTCGTGCTGATCGTGAAGAGTAATTGGGGTATGGGGGAATATACTTGTCTCTGTCGCATCCGCGTGCACGGCCAGAGAATGGATGCACTTACGACCTAAGTCTCGAATAGCAGCAGAGGCGATTTATATTATACTTCTATGCAGATAGCTTTGTTATTTCTTTGGATTTTATTTAATGTATCTTCCTATTTCTGATTTTGCAATGTATCGTGTGTAATTTATAGAACGCTGTACCTTGAACATCGAACTCGAGTGAAAAATATTGAGTCTTGCCTTTTTTGGATGTTAGTGTGTGTTGTAAACACGCATCAATAATTTGTCCCTTCGATCATACTACTCACCGACTTTGAGTCGGCATTTACCTGGACTTTGCGTCCAGGTACCTTGCACTGTTGACTATGCGTCCAGTTGCCCTCCCATGAAACCAGACCTTCCGCAGGGTTACGACGTGGCGACGGCGACGACTCGACGGACACCCACGATGGTCTCGGATTTGAATCGACGCAAGATCTCAGCCCTTACTTTACCTCAAGATGTTTTTCTCGAGCTTTATAGAAATTTTCTGGAGGCTGGGTCGTCTCGCGGATGCCTCAAATCTGACCCGCGCGCTCCCAGACGCGTCTGAGCGTACCCAATACCAAGTCCCACCCTGGATGCTGGAATTATTTTTACGCCATGTATGGTGTTATTCCTGGACACGGGTGGTGCCCCCAACGTCCGCAGAGCCGTTTGCTCGACCCGTGTGCTCCCAGGCGCGCATTGGCGTACCCAAATCCTGTGTCCAGACAGATGCCGCCAAGTTTTTTTTTTGCGCCCTGTGCGGTGCCATTCCCGGATGCGGGGGGTTCCCCCCGGAAGTGGCTGGTACCCCCCCGAGTCTGCGGAGCCGCCTGCTCGCCACCGAGCGCTCCCAGACGCGCATCGGCGTGCCCAAGTCCCACCCTCAAAAACACACCGCCAATTTTTTTTTTTTGCGACCTATTCGGCGCTGTTCCCGGACGCGGGGGCACTACCCGCGTCTTCGGAGCCCTCTCCTCAAGCCCCCCTTCGCCTGCGGAGCCGCCTGCTCGCCCCGAGCGCTCCCAGACGCGCATCGGTGTGCCCAAATCCCACCCCCCAAAAACACACCGCCAAAAAAAAAAAATTGCGACCTAATCGGCGCTGTTTCCCGGACGCGGGGGCACTACCCGCGTCTTCGGAGCCCTCTCCTCGAACCCCCGTTCGCCTGCGGAGCCGCCTGCTTGCCCTGAGCGCTCCCAGACGCGCATCGGCGTGCCCAAATCCCACCCCCAAAAACACACAGCCAATTTTTTTTTTGCGACCCTCATCGGCGCTGTTCCCGGACGCGGGGGCACTACCCGCGTCTTCGAAGCCTTCCGCTCGACCCCCCGCGCTTCCAGCCGCACCTCGGCGTCGGGGGGATTTCCAAATTCGCGTTGGGAGCAATATCCGCGCAAAGTCCGCGGCCGGGGATTCACTCGGACATATATCCTCCTCCTTCGGCGACCACGAGCGCGTGGTGGGCGTCGACGACCCCGCCGTATCTCTTCCTCCATCCACCACGCCGGTTTTCCTTGTCCTTCTTCCTTCAGTCTCACTTGGTCCTGGATTCTCTCGCACTGTCCAGAATTTCTCTCGCACCTTGTCAGAAATTTTCTTTGCCTTCCCTCTCATCCTGCACCACCTCCCTTCTCCCTCCCACATTTCTGGACCTCAGTACAACTTCCTGGACACAATCTCAGTCTTTCCCACTCCCATCTGTGCTTCTGCAGCCCTGCAGCCTCCCACAACAACCCTCAACGACCCCAGGCCGCGATGAGCCAGTATGCTCACAATCCGGAGGGAGGGGACGCCGGCTGACCCGTTTTAAGCCACCAATCGAATAAAGCAAAGTTCCTCAACCTATCGCGCCACGCGCCCATACGCGAAGGAGGGCCCGGGATGGTGCTACAAACGTCGCCTGCGCCGCGGACGTCGATATCGCGCAGCATGCCGCTGGGACCCTCACCGACGCCGCTTTTTTGGCGCGAATGAAATGGAAAGTCGGCCATACGAACGACTGGCAGCGGCAGCAGCGGGAATACAGGGGCTGCGACGTCGGGAAGACCCACATCTGGATTTGCGGCTGGGAGGTTTCCCGGTGGTACTATTGCGGTACGTCCTCTATTTTTTTTTTCCATCCGTCTCACACTCAACCTGACGGCCTTCAGAACGCCTCGCCCAACTCGAGGAACTCTGCGACGGCGGCGAGCGCGCCACGATCGACTGCGTATGCGGAGTTTCCCACCGCGAATATTTCTCGTTCGCCACTGTCGGCGGCTTCACGGAATTCAGTGCGCTTATGACGAGAGTTATCACTTACATGAACGAGCAACCCACCTGTAGTTTTTTTGACCCTCCCTCCACCTCCACCTCCGCTCGCGACATCTACAACCTGATTTTTCTTGAAATACCTACTGCACCTACTCACGCGTCCCTTAGCTACTATATCATTCGCGTATCTACTTTACATTCCGCATTGTACCCTACTGTATTTTCCTCGCGTATACTTATTTCTTTCGCAGCACTTTGTCCTCAAAGTCACGACAACCGTGGGCTCAGGCTGCACGTTGGGGGCGGCGTTGATAAAGGCTTGATGGGGGCGGGCCGCCGCAGCAGTTTTGAAAAACAAAGGGAGGACAAAGCCTCGGTCCCGTGCTGGCCAGACCCATGTGCGGTCCCGACAAAGCAATCCACTGGCCCGACGAAGACGACGTGCGGGTGGGCTTCCGCGCCGACAAAGGCGACGTACGGGTGTACTTCTCTGCCGACAAAGGCGACGTTGCGGGCGGGTTCCTATGCCGACAAAGGTGATGTGCAGCTGGGGTTGTTCACCGACAAAGACGATGTGCTGACGAAATTACACGCCGACAAAGACAGCACGCATAAAGCGCGACGGGGTCCCAGTTGGGGGTGCCACGCAGGGCATGGGATGGGCGCGCGGCGGGCCGCCGCGTGATATCTGCTGTGCGTGGGATGGGCGCGCGGCGGGCCGCTGCGCGACATCCAAGGTGTCAGCGCATGGGGGCAAGCGCACACTGACTCGCCACATGGGCGCGACTCGGCCGGAACTGCACTGTGCCGTCGTTTCGCCGAGTCGCGATGGCATCTGCAGCTGAGTCGCGGCTCGCGCAAACAAGATGTTGGTATATCCTCCATAAACCCTTAGTTGAGGGTTAAATTCATTCGTAACTATTACCAAACTATAGTCTATATCCGCCGTAACTAATTACATTATGGGTTGTGCTTAGTAAAATAATGACAGAAATCTAACAAAAGGCTTTGTGTAAAGTGGCGCGCAAATGTGGGCCACATGCGTGTAATGCATGTGGCTTTCACATGCGTCGTCCTTTGCCCCCGGTGAGAGGTAGGTGAAACGCGTCGGGGGCATGGTAGAACGTCGTAGACAAAGGGATTGACAGTAGCTACATCATACATTATGCGGTTACCGTATCGGGATTAGACATCATTTTTCGCCGTGACTGTATGCGACGAGGCCCGTGATCATTGTAGATACCTCCGGACACGTGCTACTGGGTAGTTACCAACTAGTATATAAGGTTTCGCCTAGCGTGGGAATCCTCATCCTTTCTTCTCTTCGGATTCCCCCGCTAGGTGCGTAGTATTTCCGCTCCTGTATTTTAGTACCTATATTTATACTTCGGATTCCCCCGCTAGTTCCTATGCCCTGCACCGAGCTTAAGGTTGCCCTTACACGTACTCCTTCAATTGTACAAAGGGAGTGGGAAGGACGAACAGTGGGGGTGTCGAACACAACTGGTCCTGGTTAAATTTGGCGGCAAGATCGGTATCGGTGATGGGCCCTGGGGCACAGGAGGACATAATTGACGATCTCTGTGGGTTTTCGAATTGGGAAAAGACGGTGGATTTGGGTACGTATTTTATCGTCGGCTGTATCTTGGCTAACTTGGCAGCAGGCAATTCCTTACTCCAGAAGATGGTCTTGGCAATTCCGCAGGCGATGATCCATAGTCGTGCTTTCCATTTGTTCACTGAAGGGCTGCGAGAAGGGCACGAAGAGGACTTGACAAAGTGGGAGAGGAAGGTTAGAGAGTAGGAGATGGATAAGGGGCAGCGAGAGCCCTTACGAGTAACAGGCTGTCTGGGTTTAGCCCAACTCTTACGAGGTTTGGGCGGTGGCTTCGGTGTTGGTTCAAAGCTGTTTTTGTGTTTTGCCATGTTGCGACGACAGAGGTTTCTAGAAGACCGCAAGCAAAATTTTATTAATTACATAAGAAGAGGCAGCAATGGTGCGCAACAAGCCGAAATTCACCGAAGTTGGGGCACAAAGTTGAGGCACAAAGTTGGGGCACAAGTTGGATGTCAAGTCGGGCTCTTGTGCCCAATTTCACATCATGCTCCAATTTTGTGCCTTAACTTCTGCCTCAACTTTTGAAAAGTTGAGGCAGAAATCGGGCAGAAGTTGGGGTCGAAATTCTAACTTTGAAACCCCCTAATATACGAGTAATATTATTACGAGTACTTTATGTACTCGTTCTTTTCATCAATCGGAACCAGGTTTTTGAGTTGGTGATACATTTATCAGTGCGTCCTGAGGATGTAATTCCTGCTACCGTTAGGTACAGGTCTTAGGGAGCCCGATTTAAGCCTTTTGCAGTAAACTCCCGTTTTCGTCAGCAGTTTTTGCGTAAGCGCCTTTTCTGGCTCTCTGATTGGTTGAAACGATATCTGAACCTCCCACACGTCAGCATTAAAGTCAGGCACGTCTCGTCATCTAGTTTTTGCATTTGCCTTTGGGCAGAAAACGCTATCCCCCCAACGATGGCGCGCAAATTTGATGGCTCCCACGTCTCGCTTAGCACTTCGCGCAGCGCGATCAACAAGTCTCCCCACCACCGTCCACCACCTCTGCCAACCCCCCGCCAAGTTCTTCGTCACCGTTGCGCCCGCTAACGTTGGGATCTTCGGGGTCATGGCTGGTTTACCACATCAAATAAATGCTCTAGGCTCTCAAAATAAATTTAATTGTGCATAATTTGCCTCGCATACACATAAATTTACATCGAGAGAGAAAAATGGGAAACAGTTGGGAAGCAGGGACTCTTGGTTGACTCGTGCTACTTGAGTCTCAGTCTTGTCTGAATTCACGAGAGATTATTCAAAGATTAGGTTCCCGTATGGGACCCCACGTTCTTTCCGGACTTGAACATCACAGCAGAGACAATTACCAAGGCGCCGACGACCCCGGCAAATGCCCTCGACATTGATGGCAGGACGAGGAGGATGAACACTGCTGCGCGAAGTGCTAAGCGAGACGTGGGAGCCATCAAATTTGCGCGCCATCGTTGGGGGGATACCGTTTTCTCCTTTGGGCCTGGCTCTTCGATATCAACGTTGTCGTTCTCTCTCCATATTGTTTCCCTCCTTTCTCAAGAGCTACAGGTGGCTGTTTCCTCCAGCCAGAGTTTGCCGACACCTACAACGTGAACAACATCCGGCGACTTAACAACCCTGCTCTCGGCTCTGAGCCTCTGACTTGCCTCTCCGACAATGCGCAGAAACATCAGGCGCAGTCTAAGCTCTATGATCTTAGGTTTATTTCTGCTGTGTTCTGTGTTTCCTTTCAGAGTCTTACTCCCTCTACATGGTCAAATTTAAATCTGATGTGTTGTGTCAGCCCAATGCGAGCTGGTCGACGCGTCAGCGTCGACCGAGCGAGCTTTGGGTTGCCCACTCCGCATAATAGTTTTTAATAGTTTTCTACTTGTTTTTTGTTCTTGCAATATAACCAATGTTAACCATGATAATTTTTGTGCAGAACAACACATGTGTGCCGGCGCCTGGAATCAACACTACTTTTGCACTTGAAAAATCATTTCCATGATTGAAATCAATCGGTAGCAGGCCATGCCGCTTGTCGGCCTTACTTGCTTTATGAAATAATGGCTGTGTTCATTAGATTTTTGAAGTCTTTTTAAGAGCCTAATCTAATAGATTTGGTGATTATATAATCCACCAAGAGAATGCTCGTTCGAATCCGGCCAGTCTATTTATATTTTGTTCACTTTGTTTCTTAACCTCCACCGGGCCATACCTTCTAGTACTCATAAATATTGTATACATACCAATCCATTTAGTATTGATTTGTGTAGCTCTGTGTTGAGCATCGTGCCCTATTTGTAGTGTGAGTATTGTGTTTTTTTTTATTCAAGCTCGTGGTATCTACCATTGAACCACGGCTCTTGTAAAATTTTGAGAGTTGCAGAGGTTCCACTCAATAGGTTTGGCACTACGTTTGAGTTAGATTGCTGTTACAGAAATTCGCGATACATTTCACAGAGTTCAACTTCAGGTTGTGGCGGTGCAGGCGAGACGTACACAAGACTTCGGAAGATCCCGAACACATCAGACACGCATTCCACCCTCGGGTAGACGATGGCGTTTTGAGAGGCCTCGCCAGCGCCTAGCCGAAGGCGGTGTCTAGCCGCAGCTAGCCGGCTAGCCACATCAATGACGAGGCGCCTAAACAAAGATGCCGAGCATGATGGCATCGCATCAGTTGCTGTTTGATTGCTGTGATCTCAGCCTGTCGACCCTCTGCACTCATCCAGCCGCCATCTTGACAGTCCTACTTTGACAGGCTATGGATCAAAATAAGAACACCAAAAACCTGTCCTGGCCTAGGAGGAGACATGTCGAGGTACATGCAGCCGCCTCCACGACTGACATCTAGGTGAATGGTGGCTTCAAGGCTGTGTGGAACAATTTCGCCGAGTCAACTCTAGACTATTTCCGCCGGTCAGCTGGCCAGTCATCTATCATTCTACCGGCACCCAGACAGCCAGCCCTTGATCAATACAAGAGCCCCCAACATTAATTCTTGGAAACTTCGGTTGGTGGGATGGTAAATGAACCTAAGAGGATGTGTTGTGTTGAACTTGGATGGAATTCGGCGCGGTGAGCAAGATACGGACGGCAGGTTTCCTATCAAGATGAGGGGGGGATCAATGCCGTTTCTTATCTCCGAACCCCTGCCTTCCACGCTCATGTCTCCTCGGTTTCTCTACGAAATCTTTACAATTCACAAGTTTCGGGAATCGTTTTTTTTTGATTTGGTCATTGCAACGACCTTGTACTATATTCTTTGCCACAACCCCTCGCTCTGCCCCCTAGAAGCGGCAAGAAGACCTCACCGTGATTTGGAGTGGCTCAATCCCACCCCCCCAATAGCGGGTGACTCGCATCTGCGGTGGATCTGGATTTTGGCCAGCGTGTTCTGGATAGCCTCAGATATATCTTGTAACACTGTTTAATAATGCATATATAGTGTTTTGACCACCTGAGATGTGCTAGGGTGAGTGGTCAGTCCATGGGGTGGTGATTTAGGTGGGTGGCCGGATAGGTCGCTTATCGCCGTTTCGGGCCTATCGTCAAAATAAATTCGGCAAGCGCAAAATCGGCGCGAATAAATTCGGCCAAAGGTTCCAACTCACTCTTTACATGTGTACCTTCAATTCCAGGTCCATTTCCTGGCAACCAGTCGACAGTATCTCTGCGCTGGGGGAAGAGATTGCTTAGGTGGCCGGTTGGCCGGTTGGCCGGTGGGAAGTGTAAGCGGTCACACTCCATACAATCAGTGATTAGTACTACGTTCGAGTTAGTTTCGGTTTACATAGATTCGCGACAAGGTCTGCTTTTATCCTGCATCCCTTTCGGTTTGGTCAGTACACGGACATTGCATGTTGATGTCCCAAACCGACATTTTGAGTGTTGCACCAATTGTGTTTAAGAATATATCAGTACCAAAGTGTCTGTGTCAAGGGCGAGGTGGCGATGACCATCCCACGTATGATGGATGGTCAGTAATAACACTGGTGGGGAGATTCAAATTTTTCAGCACAATTTACGGTGAAAAATGTTGATTGTTTTTCAGACATTTTTCACTGAAAAAATGGTGAAATTTTCAAAGCTTTTTCACCACTTTGCCGGTTTGAGGTGAAACTTGAAAGAAAGTTGAGAAGGGGTGAAAAAGGTTTGAATATTTCACCATTTTTTTCAGTGAAAAATGTCTGAAAAACAATCGACATTTTTCACCGTAAATTGTGCTGAAAATTTTGAATCTCCCAACCAGTGTAAGAATACAAACTATAAAACCTAAAGTACGAGTCATGCCGTGCGAAGCATCAGCCCACCCCCCAAGTTAAATGCATCTCAGATACGCCTTCACATTCCACGCATCAACTGCCATTTCCAAGCCACACGGGTTCGAGTTCAGGGTTCACCGAAAACAGGTGCCTCTGGCTCTCCACCTTCAATGGGTGCCAGGGTCTAATAACCGTTACGGTGCAAAAACCGGGCCTCGATTTGCGACGCGTGTTTTTTTCTCACGGCCAACTCTACTCTGCGATGACTTGGGTTCCGTGGGTTCCGGATTCGGTGAATGTCCTGATTCTGAAACATGAAGGAGATGTATCTACGATTCTACGTGTACTACTAATATTGTTTGGGAGGAATTGCTGTGGTAGATACACAGTGTATCAATGCAAAACTAGCGACCTCCACACGCACGTCTTCAAACTACCTCGATATTGCATGTTTGAAAAAAGGGGATGACGACCAGCGGAGCGGGTCGTCAACCGCTTGTATCTTTCAAAGACTTTTAAGCGATACAAGCTAATAAAGAAATGCGTCGGTGTGACGCCGTGACCTTGACAACTTGAACCTCAACCACCACTTATCTCCCCTTCCGCCAGAGAGTGCGCTACACGGTTCCCTGTGAACACTGTCGCACTAAGGGCGACCAATTATTCCCCAATACTATCGTAACGCCTGTGATTCTTCTCAAATGACACCCCGCGCCGCTCGCGGTGTAGGGAAGACATCCCCCCTCCTGGCAGAGCGATTATCCTTGTTATTTTTCCTCGTCTTCCGGCTTGTCAATCACCCATGTTCACAAGATACCGTTGTGTTTCACCCTCAGACCGGTGCCACGGTCGCTCAGGTACCCAGATGGATCGCCTACCTCAGGGAGTCAAAGATTCCTCCCTTCTGGCGGGAGGAAACGTGTCCCACGCAATATGCAGCTAAATGGGGCGAGCACTGGGCCAACATCCGCGCCGCGTGGGCCGAAGAAGCAGTCCCCCACAATACGAAACAGAAAAACTTACAGGCATTCGACTGGAACCAGTCACCCGCCCTCGCTTTAGTGGCTAAAGTTAACAAAAAAGAAAAATGGGATTCCATCTTGCATCCTCTGGTGCGCTTGTCCTGCCTTCTCCACCTTACATCTCACACTCACACAATTTTCAGTTTGAAACCATTCTGGCAGAACTGGGGCGCACCGTTCGCGACGTTTGGGTCTCGGGAGAGCAGTGGGATGATGGGGTCCCACAGAAACGAGATTGGGACACCAAAAAGGGAGAGATCTTCGATGGCGTCTTTGGACCGAAATCAAGCAAAAACGGGATACATTGGCCTTCGCCGATAGAGACGTATTGGTCCAACTATATTTCGGGACAACTTGATGCTACTAAAAAGTCATATGATCGAAGCCGCACTAAACTTCCGACCATCCGCCAGCGACTCGACGAGCTCTTGGGCGACGACTGGCTCCACGGTGGGGAGTCTGCCGCCCTCCAGTTCAAAATCGAGAAATGTCGTCGCGCGATGACTATCCTGCGGCAATACCAGGACGCCCTTTCCTGGATGCTCTTGACTGACGCGGAGATTGAGTCACTCACCGTGAATGTGGACACTAACCCCGTCGCGCTCAAGGAACACTACGTCTCACTCAGCCAGAACAGCCAGACCTGGGAGTGGTGTGGGCGTGCGCTGGGGTGGATGGCCGGCCTCATCAAAGCCCGTTGGGCCGACAGGACGGTAAAAGTGCCTGATATTGCACCAGAGATGGAAGCCGCGTGTAAGCCCATCCCTCTGTCGTAATCCTTGCGACAGCTGTCCTTATCTGCCCATGCCTAACAGTTGCTCGTGGCAACGCCCTGGCCGACTTGATCCCTGACCAACTCCGGGCACAGTTGCAGGAGGGGCAGGAGCATGATGTTGCCCAATATATGGAGGAAGTTGATGCTTTTGCTGACATGTGGATGGGGCGTACGCCTGAAGACGATGATTTCTGCGATATTTTGGACGGCAGCGTGGAGAAGCAACTGGAGGCCTGGGAGGGCGGCGGCTGTGATATTGGGAACGAGATGTTCAAAGGCCAAGCCCCTCAGATGCTCATAGACTATCTGGGACTCCCAGACGACGGTATTCCACCCATACTTCGCCACCACATTGCGGAGGACCCTACAGTTTATCAACGCATCTCCGACGTCGCGATCGCCTCGACCACGGAACCTCTAGAGTTGGGTTACCATCAACTGCAAGCCGTCGCCGTTGTCATGACCAAGATGAGAGATCCCACTCTCGCAGCCGAAACTACCATGTTCCGCCCAGGGGAGGACACCGCCTTCGCACCCCTCGCCCTCGCGGAGAACTGGTCCCGGGTTCCCGGCGTCCTCATCGCTGACGAAGTCGGGCTCGGTAAAACACTTACAATGCTCGCCATCATTGGCACCATTGTCCACCTGCGAGAGCTTCAGCTGCTCCTCAAAGCACGCTCTTCCACCGGCGGCCCTGCGGTGAAGCTTCCCCAATGTTTGGGGGGTGAGTGTGCCTTGCGCGTAACTATTGCAACCGTCACTGACCTTACCCTCAGAAAAATGGGGATCGCTCGATGAAATCCCTGATGCACCCCACCTCATCGTGGTCCCACTAAAGTTGCTGAAGCAGACCGAGATCGAGATCCAGCGGTTTGTCAACTTAAGCAAAATGGCTCTCGTTGTCGTCCGACCAGGCAAGCATTATACCGCCCAAGACGTTCCCATGGTCCGGAAATCCGGGAAACCACTGTATCGTACCATCGTCCTGACCACCAACACGGTACGTCCATTGACTGCGACTTTTTCCCGACTCACTCTTGTAGGTGATCAAAAAAATGGCCTCGGAAGGGGTGTCTGTATCAGGGGAACACCGTCTCCCCAGGGTCAACTTTCCACTTGCTGTAGACAATTTGTTCACTTTTAGCTTTGCGACCACTTCGTTGGACGAAGTGCACGAATACAGGACGGGTGGCGTTCAACACAAGGCGGTTCATGGCCTATCGATGCTATCGCAGCTGACGATGGGGATGACAGCCACACCTCTCGTCGAAGGGGTTAAGGTCCGTGTTCTGGCATTGCAACGGTCAGGACTAATACTGTGGCTAGGACATTCTGTTTCTGGCTCGTCTCCTCGGCCCGCCCACATTGACCCCCTATAATTTTAACGTCCTCTGGGACAAAATTGCGCTCCTTGGGCGAGCCAAAAACCTGGTGAGGGCCAGGGATATGACTGCGCTCATGAGCCTTAATGAAGGCAGCGCGACGTTCGCGACATCTGAAAGTAGGGAGCAGACCCAACGAGAGGCTGCGGATGCCCTTGCCATTGGGATCGTGAAAAGTGTTCAATCCCATCTCCTCCCTCTTATGCTCCGGCGCACTGGACGCTCCGTTGATCACGAAAACAAGTGCATAACGCTTGCCCTTCCGCCGATCACTATCCTCCACCTCCTGACCAGAGTGACACAAGCCGAGGAAGATGGGGGCGCCCTCTTTGAGGTTGACGAGGACAAAAGCTATAGAAAGGTGGAGCGAGCGACGCTCACTCTGCATGGAGTACGTGTTTCTGCTCCCCGCCTGTTGCCTAACTTCCTAACCTCTTATCTCAGGCCTTTTACAGCCGTTCACGGGCACACATTTCCATGCCCTGTGGGACAGAACCGCCAATCCGCCCACTCACTTGCCACAACGCTGGGCAACCGCTGTCCAAAATGGCCGCTCTCTCAGAGCTCATCATCCGGATGCTCCGACTCGGACCGATGGAGATCGTGCCGCCAAAGTTCCATGGCACCAGTGCCGAGTTCGTCGGCCAGGAGATTTTGGGCATCCCTGCTGTGCATGTCGGCGAAAACTACAAGCCCACGATTCTCCCCCCAGACTTCGACTCTCGCGGTACGCAAATAATTGTGTACACCCTTCTCGCCCAATTCCAACCACTCATGGTGGAATTCCTACGATCGCACGGGATTCGCGCTATTGAAATCAACGGGCACCAGAGCCACACCGTTCGACATGCGCATGTAGAGAGGTTCAAACGCGACAACTCCTGGCATGTTTTGCTGACCAGCGGTATCGGCATTACTGGCCTCAATCTAACCAACGCAACTGCGATAATTTTATTTGTAAGTGTCGTAACGATTGCAATGCTCCCCTAATTCCTTTTTCAGGAGATTGCCTGGTCGTCCGTGCTAGCACAACAAGCATACGGCCGCATTCATCGCAAGGGTCAAAAGCATCCTACCCTCGCCATACAGCTCGTCGCTCAGAACACGGTCGACGTACTCTTCGCCAGTATTGCCCTAAACAAGGTCTCCCTCGCCCAACAGTTCAGCACTGTGGAGCGCCGCCGGGGTGGGTATTTCGCCGACCCACATAAGACTCGCTCACCTTCCCGCCAGAGTTCATCCAGCCCTTCATGAACGCCCTGGCAGATAAGGACCATATCCAGGATTTCCATGCCCCCGATATCGATACTGGCGACGTGGAAACTTTCATCTCCAACGAGAAGGCCCAGAAAAGAAGCCGAAAAAAAGGCCAAGCACCGGTCAAATCCAAGAAGGGCAAACAGGTGGTTGGCCTGGCACCGCCGGCGGACGATGATGGACAAGACTCAGATCCTGCACCCAAGGCGAAACCCCTCAAACGAGAGAAGGGCAAGTCTAAGCAGGAGGCTCCCCTTCTGCATCCCAGTGCGCCCCCGGAGCCCGAGCCTAAAAACCCTCAGCCCCCGTCCGCGCTCAGCGTGGCGATGGAGCAGTCACTCGGGGGTCCAAGCGTCGCCGGGCCGTCCAGTGCAGTGCCACTCGGCATTCCTGAGGAGATTGTCACCCAGCAGGCTTCTCTACTGAACTCGGTAGAAATGAAGAAGCTTCAGACCCGCTGTAATTCTGCGTCACCACCGGTACTTCAGTCACCCACCGAGGCACTGAGCCCGGAAAACGTCTTGCCTTCTCCTTCCCTCTTGCAGGATACGAACATGAACCACTCGTTTGAGGATAACGATTTAGACTCCCCCGATGACGACACGAGTTCCCCTGAGCAGGAGCCTGACTCCTCCCGGAATCGTCCCCATGGGGAGGACGATGGTTTCCAGGTTCGCCAGCTCAACACCTGTTCCACTACCCATTCATTCCCCATTCTACAGGACCACTATCAGTCCGAGCAGCCACCCAGCCCACCCACCCCCCAGCCACCGGCCAAACGTCGTCGCATAGACACCAGTTCCAGCAGTAACACGGCTGTTGACACGGTGAGCCACCCACTTTCCGATCACGGTTCCCTTATCCCTCTCACGTAGCTGCCGCCCTGGATGGCTCCCCTGGGTTCTGCCGACAATGGGCCAAGCAACTGGGTCAACCCACCTACTCTAATGAAAACCAGTAGGCGGGTCAAAAAGAAAATGTAGTTCCCCAATAGTGTTCTCTATGTGGATCCATGTATATATTGAATGTGTCTTGGAAGACACCATAACATTTCTGCCATCTGGTCTAGAGTTCTTGAAATGCTTCTCAACCCCAGTGAAAACAACCTAAAGCGATATCGAGCCGTTCTGAGCATTCATTTCGAGCCATTTCGGGGGCGTGCGACCACCACAAAGTTCAAACGCACGCCGAAACAAGAAAGTGCGAACTATACACGGCAAGTAGACGAATGGTCAAGTAAAGCGCCGATTATGTGGGCGTGCAGGGTATGTGTTGTATAAAATAAACAGCAAGGTGGATTCGCTTTCAGCGACTGCCAATGCACGCTGGAGAACATAGTCTACGGACGCGCCAGAATTATTTTCTAAAATACGATAAATGCAACAATGCTCACTTGCATACCGGTCGTTCATCATGATCACGATGGGTGTAGCTGCGTCCGGCTTGGAAGGATCCGGAGGTGCCATGATCTCCTCGATGAGCGCGCAGAGTCCGCATTGAGGAGAGCGTTCTCGCACACGTTGGAAGCAAACTTGTTTTGGGCCATCAACAGCAAATGCCCGCGGAGCTGAGCAACAATTAACGTGTTATCCTCTGGGCGTCGTCCACGCTCGAAGATAAACGGGATCAGGTAATTCTAAATCGCTGTCAACATCGCGGAATTATCGACGAAAAAAGATAGACCCACGCCGAACTGATCTTGCACAAGACGCGAAATGTGGTTGGCCAACAACTCGTCAAGTGGGGGTTGTGTTTGCACATCGGGGAGATGCTCCAGGAATTGTTGAAGGACCTGGGACCCCGAGCTCTAAAACGTGGCGGGTGAAAGTTGAGACGGTCGGGAGAGACGCGCTGGATCACTTTTTGTATCACCTTGTGGTCGGAAAAATGAATGCGGATGACATACATGGTTGCCGTTAGAATCCTTGACGCATTCCAGAATGGGCGGCTCCAATTCCCGGACGAAGCTAGCTTGCTGTTCCGGGAGGATCGACTCGATCGCCTATCAAATGCGTAAACCCCAAAAATTCGCATGGCTGACAGATGGTTCAAGCAGAAAACTCACTTTTTGCACTACACGACATCCGTAAAGGCTGCACGATAGGTAAAAGACATCTCCTGCCAAGGTATTGGCAAGCATCGTCTTCTGCGCCTGTGTTCCGTGCTCGAACAATTTGTGGATAACCTTTTGAATCATTAGCTGAGTTGAACAGCGAAAAGCGAGAGACCAGCTCACATAATTACCGAGTATATCTTGAATTGGTTCTAAGGTATTGCTGGGAACAATTTCGTCGAATACACTTCGTCTCTCCCGGCCGGATGTGTTGGGTAATTCATTCTGAATGAAAAGTGAGCCGCGTTGATCTCTGCTGAATTCTACAACGAAGCCAGCGATGTCCTACAAAGCATTTAGTCTCTGGAAGCAAAAATCGAGGAAAGATTCATTCACCCTCAATTGCCATGTTCCGCCTTTGCCGCTTGCCCGGAACCCGTCTAACAGGTGACTACGAATTGATAAGAGACCCCCGCTCCTGACGACGATTCCCGCGCATCATGTTCTGGCGAAAGGATGTCCAAGATAGATTGGAACCGTACATGGTTGGTGCGTTGTAATCCTGAGGCGACGCTCTCGACTTGAACATTGGGTTACGGGAGTTTCAATGGCCGCGGAGAAAAGAAAACACCGACCTGCATTTCGAGTTCTTTCGTTCCTTCTCCGCTGATTACAGAGACACGAAGGCGGCGAGCAGCAGCGGCGACAACATCGTAGGCGAGAGTGGGGGATAAATACATCATAGACGGAGGAGGTGGTAAAAAAAAGAGATGGAGACCTCGTTGCTACATTGTAACCAAAATATACCGCACATTGCTGCGGATTATTCAGGGCATTGGGCTTGAGGTTTTGTGGAACACCAGGGTAAATACCGAGGGACATGAAAAACCGCCAGACCCAGACACTGAGCCAGCGATCGCCTTCAGGTTTGTGAACCACGGAGTTTCTTGTTGAAGAAAGTCGTGGACACAAGGATCTTGATTGGCGGAGTTGTTGTACGTCAGTCGAGAAGAGTGAGTCGTGCAAATCCGCGTTGATTTAGATTGCCTAACCCAGGGGCTAAACTACAGGTATATAGTAAAATAGGGACCGAGAAATGACTCGTAATGAGTCCTACTGACTAGGTAACTGAATTGGACTCATATGGAGTCATTCGGAATAAACTACAATGATTCGAACGAACAGAAAAGGAAAAGTAACTAAGAGTTTCGGTACCGGCAGAAAGTGATCCGGCGGAGATTGCCGGATCGGCAGAGACTTGAGACCTAATCCTTACACCCGCCCTCTGATGCTCGTTTTGCGGGCATCACTAATTCAAGGTCTCGGCTCAGCTGCCGTGCCGTTCCAGCCTGCGGCGACGGGCTCCTCATCAAAGAGCTCATCATATTCGTCGTCCATGGAAGCATCCTCAGTTTCCACAGAAGCAGGCACCTCTGCCGGGAGCTGATCCTTGACCTCCTCGGTCTTGATCTCGACCTCCGTCTCCGACGGCTCCTCCACCGGCACAGAAATCGCTGCTACCGCAGCGCCACGGGCCTTGCCCTTCTTTCCACCGTGACGACCCTTCTTATCCTTCTTGAAGTCCTTCTTCACGGCACCGCGCGCACGGCCGACACTGCCACGGCGCTTCCATCCTTTCGCGTGGATGCTGCCACCAATGCGGCCTTGATTCTCTGGTAAGCAGGCGGCTTCAAAGACATTTAATTCGGGCTCACCGATAAGTCCCCCGTGGGCACGATTCGGGCGACTCATGAACGGGAGTCCTCCCGTGGCAATGCCGTGGCGCGGGAATCCCACGAAGTGAGGGAAACGGGGACGAGGCGATGGCAGCGGGCGAGCCATGATCATATGCTGCTGCTGGCCCGCCACCATCAGATTGCCCATCGTCTGCGCGATAATGTTGGGCACGTTGGCGAGCATCCCGAATGCGTCAGACGTCATGTGGACATTTCCGGTCGTGCCCGACGCCTTTGCCTGGTTCGCCTGAAAAGCTGTGGGGCATGAGAACTCGGATCCGCAGGTAGCGCCGCAAGAATCAGACTCACCTTCCCACTGGCGAACTGTCGCGGGGAAGTTCTCCAAAACCGGCGCCTTGGGGACGTGAGTACAGTATATGTCGTACCCGAACGGCTCGTTTCCCGGGTGACCACTCGAACGATCCACGAACTTCATCATGGAGTCGTGATATTTCTCGCAGTCAACCCATTGCGCGGCGGTCATACGGTTGTCTTTGCTCATGGTAGGAGGGAGATATGAGAAGTATGGGCTTTGAGCTGTCGTCCCACTCGTCCTGGTCCACCTTTTATGTCTCCCGTTCCTCTTGTTGTCATCTGAGACATATATCGTGCTAAATTTACGACGCAGGTCTCCATTCCTCAATATTGAAAATTCGACGCGAACCGCATCTGAGCGCACATCCTCATCAAACTCGGGCGCCGTGCCTCTGCCTTTTTTTCAATTGACCGATCTTGGCAATTCCCATTGCCTCAAGGTACGATTTTAGTGGCTCCAGATGCTTTATTTCAGCGTACTGCGACCATGTTACATCTCCAGATTTCCATTTGACCTCGAACAAGGCATCCTTTCCTTGCCCGCTGTGTGAAACTATCCTATCGACTGCCCACTCATTGGGAACGGCGCCGAAGCCTGGCAATTGGTGCAATTGGCGGCCCGGAAAGCGTCGGTCGTCATTCGGTAAGTGAATTTTAGTAATGATGCATGAAAAGATGGATTGATGCCGCGCGTCTTCAGTTCCTGAGACAATTCCAGCTGATACGACGCACCGGGCTCCAAAACCTTTGTGATAGGAAACGGCCCAATATATTTCGGAGTCAGTTTCCTTGCTCGTCCTTTCGGGAGCTTCAAATTCTGCGTCGAGAGGTATACAAGATCTCCAGCCACAAATTCTGCTGGCCTTCGCCGCCTATTGGCTTGGATTGTCTGTTTTACTCTCCTCGCAATTATTGCGTCATGAGCTACCATTATCGACTCCTTGACCATCTCCGCAAATTTTCGAACTCCTGGGTATTCTGATTTCGCATTCCAGATCATCGGTCTAGGAACGCGCCCATAATTCAAGAAGAATGGAGAGAATCCCGTGGTATCTGAGCGGGCCGAGTTCATTGCAAATTCGATGCCAGGTAACCGTGCTACCCAATCCTTCTGATGTAACTCAACGCACTGCCGCAGCATTTGAGTCATGGTTCGGTTAGCGCGTTCAGTCGCACCGTCTGTTTGTGGATGGTATGCGGAGGGAAGCCGCAACTCGGTTTTAATCAAGGTATGTAATTTCTGCCAAAATATGCTCGTAAATAGCGAGTCCCTGTCACTAACGATTATTTCAGGAAGTCCATGTAATTTGTACACGACTTCAAATATTACTTCTGCCATATCCTTTGCGCGATAAGTCTGTTTGGTTGGCGTCAAGTGGATCATCGATGTTAAATGGTCAATAACGACACAAATCATGTCGAATGTGCCATGACGGTTTGACGATCCAGGTAATGGTCCAACAAAATCAATTCCAATTGACTGCCACGGCCTTCTTGGTACTTCTAAGGTCCGTAATAAACCCATTGGCTTCTGTGTTGAAGGTTTACTCATCGCACATACGCTGCAAGTTTCACAGAATGCCGCGACATCCCGAACCATATCATTCCACCACACATGGTCTCGCAGGTACGTCAAGGTTTTACGCGTGCTGAGATGCGCTAATATCGAATGCGCCTGACTGATTACCAAGGTGCGCATTCCAATTCCATCGACTACAATATTCGGTATGCAAAGCAGCTCATTATCCGCACGCTGCATGAATATCAAGCCTTCTTTGACGCTGAAATCCTTGAATTGTTTAGGACTTAACAAAATTCGGTTGAAGAAAGAATCATTCATATATTTCCCCTTCAATACATCAGGAAAGGCAATATGTGGCGTGGCTTCGCGAACCAATACTACCAATCCCGAACCTGGCTTGTCTGCGGCCTGCTCCGAGACCTGGTCAGCCTTTGGCTCACCCAATTCCGGTTCCACAATTGGCACTGGTTTTTTAGCGGCCGCCGAGTTCTTCTCCTTGGGCATTGGTGCCGGTGTTATCTTTGCATGCCGTGTCTTCCGTGCAGTGGTCTTCACGCTGGCTTCTTCGGAGTTTCCTTTTAACTGGTGTGTGCTACGATTGAATTCTGCCCGTGGCTTGCTTCCCAAACGTTCGGAGCGTCTTGGGACGTCTATCGCACACATCCAGAGAGCGCTCGAGTCTGTGAGTACCGGAGCAGATATGTTTATCGCAGCTAGTTTGATATGATCGGGAACAGGGTCGTCCGGATTCATATCTTGAACGTACTCGCTTTCTGCACGCACTTCCCCAGTTGGTTCATTTCCATATATCCGTGAGAGTGCATCAGCTAAAATATTGGTTTCTCCAGGGATGTAATGAATCTCGAAGTCAAACTCATTCAAAACTCCCAACCAACGATGCTGGCGTGGAGACAGATGCCTCTGGTTCATAATATATTCAAGTCCTCGATGATCTGTACATATTCTAAACTTCGCACCTATCAATTCAGCTCTAAACCGTTTCAGAGACTCTACGATTGCGAGAAGTTCCTGCTCATGAACTGGATAATTCTGTTGAGCCGAATTGAACTTTCCCGACCAGAATGAACATACCTTCGCCGTTTTCAAAATATTGCCTTGGCTTAAATACCCGCTAGCACCGGTAAGACACGCGTCTGTGACCAAATTGATCCTTTCCGCGCCCTCAGAATAGTCCAGTACGGTGCGATGATGATCTCGCCATTCATCAACAGTCTTCTTCACCTCGTCAAAGGCTCGCTGGTGAGTCGGATGCCATCGCCATATTGCTGCGGGACCACTGATAGATGATAGGATCGACATAGGGATCCTTATACCTGCGCAATCCGGAGCCAGATAGCCTACTGCACCTAAGAAACTGGCCAAAAGGGCCTTGTTCGTAGGTGTCTTCCAATTGACCACCTTATCGACTTTATTCGGGTCCATCCTGATCCCTTTTTCGTCAATAATATGCCCAAGAACGTTCAGTTCGGACGCGAACAACTGCATCTTATCGGCACTGAGGTATAATTTTTCCCTGCGCAATACTGTAAAGATCTTACGAAGATGTTTGATGTGTTCTTCAGGTGTGTCCGAATAAATCACAATATCGTCGAGGTAAACATCCATGAACACCCCGATATATTCCGAGAAGATGTGATTCATCAAGAGTTGACAGGTCGCTGGACCGTTCAAATCCCCTTGCTGCAAGACCAGGCTTTCCATTGTACCGTCCGGTGTGATGAACAAGGTGCGTGGTACATGGTCTTCAGCGACTCTAATCTGTTCGTAGAAGTCTTTTCCATCTACAAGCGATCTTATCGGGTGCCGAACTATGTTCCGCAATATTCCATCCATGTCCGGTAGAGGGGCCGTCAATTTCCTGGTATTTGCATTGACCTCTCGTTTATCTATTACCGTCCTGATTCGAATTTCCCCAGTCTGTTTCCCAGGCTTCTTCGGAATCAACATTGGTACAGCATTCACGCCTGTCGCAAGTCTCCACCGGCCTGATTTGAGGTATATTTCCTTCTTATCCCTCCAGGCCGACTTAAGAGCTTCAGGACACTTAGATGGACGCCAACTATATACTTTATTCTCGTCTATAATTGGTATAGTATGATTTACAGCTCGGAAAGGCGGAAGTCCAGTTGTTGCTGGGTCCTGACACAGGTCCGCAGCCTCCTGCTTCATTTTTAACCGTAAGGGACCGTACTTATCTTCCAGAACTTCTGCAGCCGCCGACACAATTTGAACCATTGTATCGCCCCCGAGGGGAACTGACTTCTCCGATCCAATAACTACTCTGGTTGGATTGAAGCCCACGGCCACCTTGTGTTGAAACAAGAAAGGAGTTCCTAAAACAATATCGTAAGCATCTAAATTGCAAACATCGAAGCTACGCTCACAATTTATCCCTTGGTACTTAAGATTCACGGTTGCCGAACGATTTATCACAGAGCGTGACCCGGATACTGCTAGAAAAAGTGGAACAGGTTTGACGAGCACATCGGTTTTAATCCTGAGCTGATCAACCACTTTGGTAGAGATAAAGTCCATCATGGAACCAGTATCCAAGAGCGCGCGAACGGCTCTGTCGTTTACCAAAGCTTCAACTATAATTTGCCTTGGTAAAATCCGGTCTGCATCTTTTTCCCGCATGGAAGTCCGGGACATATGATCCTCGGTACGCTCATCATGTTCTTGTCGTCGGCGTTTTTTGGATTGTCTGCCTTTGACTGATACCGATGCACAACGGGGCCTAGCCATTATTCTACGGCGGCGCCTTATGCGTTCCAAGGATTGCATGTCCGGAGTCTCGTCTGGTGGTGGACGACACAAAACTCCTTGTGCGGAGAACCCAGGACGGCGGATCTCATCGTGAGTCACAAAATAATGTTCCGCCGTGCCCTGATCAAAAACTAAATAACCACCGGTGGCCGGATCTACGATGATTCTCTCCATCGCAAGATCCATGTCGCACTCTTCAAGTTCAACGAGAGCTCCTGCAAATCGGAACATCAGCCAAGATAGTGCCGGATACTCGTGGTTGGGTTCATTCCCTCTGAAGCAACCCTGATCTCTTGGTGCGGATAAATGTGTGTCCCATCCATCATTCACGACGTCCTGAACATTAAAACCGGCACTGGAAAGCTGTTTGCGGGTGACCATGAAAGGAACTTCGGTCTTCAACCAATCAGTGACCTCGAAGCCAATCCCGTATTCTGCCACAGTGAACCTGTCTTCCGGCGGAAGGTTTTCTTCTACCGCTTCTTCAGGTGGGTACGCACTCATCCAAAGCTTTTTGAGGTATTCACACACCTCTGTCGCCGGTGCAGTTAGCCAGTATATGTCTGCTCCTGCTTCTTCCTCCGGCGATGTGGGTGGTTCAACCTCTACTCTTACTGACCCGACTTGTGCCGATGCTTCTTGCTTGGCGCGTGCAAGCTCATCGAGTCCGAGTGAGTTTAGATACTCGTAACGAGCAGCGCTGGCCGATACTTTCTGTTTCGGGGGTTTAGCCTGGTGTTTCTGCGGGCAGTTACGGCTCTGGTGTCCAACATCTTTGCAGCTGAAACATCTGTCTTCTGCTCGCAGCTTGTCTAGC
This sequence comes from Mycena olivaceomarginata, assembly GCA_029378375.1. Lineage (NCBI taxonomy): Eukaryota > Fungi > Basidiomycota > Agaricomycetes > Agaricales > Mycenaceae > Mycena > Mycena olivaceomarginata. Next base: position 3,339 of record JARKIC010000230.1, on the reverse strand, counting down.
TCTTCAGGCGACATCTTTGGTTTGTCCCGAGGTATATTATGTTTACCCTTGGACTTGTCTGAACCAGAGAACGAGGTGTTGTTGTTCTTACCTCCATTTCGACCTGCATTCTTGGACTTATCGGTCTGTTTTCCTTGCGCGGCGGTTGACTTTCCGACATTTGTGTCCTGCTCGCCCTCCGAGTCTGCTGGGGGTATCCAGGGTTTATTTCCAGTGGTTCTATTTACGAACCGACCCCAGGTACGTCCTTTCGGCTTTGGATTCCAGTCTCTCTGCTCTTTATCGAGTGCTTCTTTCGATTTCTCAAAGCGTAGGGCCCATTTCTCAAGCTTGTTGAAACTGGATTCCTCAGGACTCATTCCCCGCTCAAGCCATTTAATACGTATGTATTGTTCCGCTCCGTCCCAGAGTATTTGAACTAAGTTTCTGTCCGTTACATCTGGGAATCTCATCGCCAAAGCCCTTAAGTCCCGCACAAAATCTCGAACCGTCTTTCGGCCTTGGTACGCGCCCATCAGTCGCTTCCGAAGCCGCAGTTTGAAATCCGCGGGGAAGCAATACTCGAACAGTGCACCGTAGACGTCTTTAACGGACCATTTCTTTGATTTGTGGAGACATGTTTCATGAAAAAGCTACTGGCCGTACCGCTCATAAAATTCACGATTAACTTTACTGCTAATTTATCGTTCAGAGCGTTTAGTTCAATCCAAGTATCGACCTCGTAGGTCCAATGATCAAATAAGTCCATGTCCGGTTTGCCATCCCAGACAAACGGCGCCTTCAATTTGATCCCGGCCATTGCTTTCTTCATCTGTTTCCTCTCCTCAAGCTTCTTCTTGCTCTTTCTCTTCAGTTTTCGCTGCGCATACGAAAGTTTGGAGCTTGATTTCCCATCCGATGATTCATTGTTTGAACTAGAACTTGAATCTGACGAGCTTGTTTCATCAGAGCTCGAACTGGACGAGTCAGAACTTGAACTGGGGCTTGAGCTTTCGTCACTGCCCTCAGGACTATTCGCAGGAGCTGGGGGAGTTCCCTTCGCGCTTGTGGTATTTCTGAACCACCCGCCCTCTGGGACTTGCGAGGACGGTCGTATGAAAGAAGCCTTGTTTTCTTTGGGCTTCTTTTGAGTGTCCTTTGCCTTAGAACTGTCTCTGGCAGGCTTTTCCTGCTGTTTGCGGAGATAATCAGCAAACGCGGCGCTTCTTTCACTTGCGCCGATGCCTTTTCCTTTATCGGCATCCTTGCTCTTCGATTTCTTAGAGGAGCTTCCCTCTGGCACCTCGACTATGACTGCCATGCTGTGGATACGGCGCTCTTCTGCCGTTCCTCGGTTGTTCATCTCCGCAAGGGAAGAAGCAATCGCTTCTTGCAAATCCTGTTCTTCTTCCTGACTCAACCATTCGTCGGGAATGGGTCCAAGCTGATCATCTTTAAGGCTCAAATCGAACCAAGAAGGGAAGAACTTGTGCTCTCTTGTGATAGGGTCGGCTGCCGACCATTCATATTTCTTAGCAGTGTGACGAGGTACAAGGAAACCGCCTTTTTCGGTGTTCCAGTCAACACTGGCTTGCGAGCGTAAGCTAAAGTGACTAGTTGGGTCACTGCTCGTGTCGGATGAATCTGAGCTTGATTCATCCGACTCATCACCGCTCTCTACGGGTGATGAGGCTCTAGCTGGGCTGGGGGCCACACTAAATGAGTGGTCGCCCTCTGGCTCGCTTCCAGAAGGAAGCTCGCCCTCAGATGCCCAAACATCGGGTTCGTTACGTTCGTTGAACGAGACACCGACCTCGGCCGCCTCTTGCAGAAGAGATTTCTGTGAGGTCCGAGACACTTTCGCCTCCGAAGCATATGTCTTCGTGCGAGTAGATACCATCGTGCTAGATGATAACTATAAAACCGGTTTGCGTTTATGCTTGAATCGGGTGATCAATCCGATTGCGCGTCAATGTACGCGAACTAGAAAAAAATGGACTCAAAAAAAATGTGAACCACGGAGTTTCTTGTTGAAGAAAGTCGTGGACACAAGGATCTTGATTGGCGGAGTTGTTGTACGTCAGTCGAGAAGAGTGAGTCGTGCAAATCCGCGTTGATTTAGATTGCCTAACCCAGGGGCTAAACTACAGGTATATATAGTAAAATAGGGACCGAGAAATGACTCGTAATGAGTCCTACTGACTAGGTAACTGAATTGGACTCATATGGAGTCATTCGAATAAACTACAATGATTCGAACGAACAGAAAAGGAAAAGTAACTAAGAGTTTCGGTACCGGCAGAAAGTGATCCGGCGGAGATTGCCGGATCGGCAGAGACTTGAGACCTAATCCTTACAGATACCGTGTATAACCTGGATGCAGTTCGGAATGTGGCACGGTATCGGGACACTTTCCTGGTACTCCAAGTCCGACACATGTGGTGCGCCTTGTCGCAATACTTTAGTGGCTAAACCCCACCTGATCATTTTTTTTTAGGCGTTGGCGCTTGGAGAGAACCATGGGGCTGTGGATGCTCATCCGCATGGCGGCCCGCCGCACCCCAACCAACTCGAAAAGAAGTTTTAAGTCTCACCCTTATTGCGGGGACCACTTACGTTTACAACGCTCTCAATCGCACACCCCCAACAAATCAGCATGATCGCCAGCTATGCATCGGCATCTTTCGAACCGGTAACCTGGCTAACAACTTAGACGAAGTCCAGCGGACCGCGTTTTACCTGCCTCCAACAAGACTACAACGGGTCCCTCTCATGTGCCGTGGCGCAATGTGGCTTCCGAGGATCCACTATCCAGACAGCCGCTCCAATGTTTTGCGGTTTTACGCCCCTGAGGTTATATTCACGCCTGAGGACCTCGCCAAAATATTTAATGTGGAGTGGTCCTCGATCGACCGAATGTTCGGGGTTCCGACGAGCGCGATGCCGGGGCTGCTCACCCGCAACGTTCGCGGAGCGGTAGAAATCCACCCTCGCGACATTCGACTCGGGGGCGATTTCGTCCTCCCTCGCAGCGATGCTGTCTTCGACCACGGCCCGGACCTCCCTCCCGAGGCCCGCCTTGGCGAGCAACCCCAGAAGACCTACGCCGGGGAGATCTTCACCCGCATCATTGCGGAGGTCTTCAGCCTGATCGGAATCAACATGGACCGTACACGGGCCTATTGCCATCTCTCGCCTGACCAGCGCGCTCTTGTTGGCCCCGAAACTTTCAGGACGAAAACCTCCTCACCTACTTCCCCGCCGTCTATTGGTCGGATGACCACAAACAATGGGACCGCGTTGCGACTCTGCTTTTTCGATGAGGCGGGGCAAGGAGCCTGCCGGGGAAGAGTAGGCCAT